>JAHRHZ010000050.1:1701372-1859112 GCA_024137785.1 Ginglymostoma cirratum
GACTGACCTATCTCCTCCCTACCCCCCCTACCTACACTCACCTTTACTGGCTCCATCCCCGCCTCTTCGACTTGTCTGCCTCCTCTCCACCTATCCTCTCCTCTATCCACCTCCCCCTCTCTCCCTATTTATTTCAGAACCCTCTTCCCCTCCCCCATTTCTGATGAAGGGTTTAGGCCCGAAACGTCAAGTTTTCCTGCTCCTATGATGCTGCTTGACCTGCTGTGTTCATCCAGCCCCATGCTTGTTATCTCTAAAGCTACAAGATTGCACAGTTTTGAACAAACAACAAACATTATGGTACAACGTTAGAAAAGTAGCACAATCGATATAACGCACGTGCAATTTATATCCTAACACCCAGAATTAATATGTGTTAAATATGGTGACAGAACATCCCATTATCAACAGCAACTTGCAAACACTTCTTCACTAACTCCCCCCAGATGCTCATGATACAATAGGTCATCAAGTCTTATTAAACTACTTAAATGATAACAATTTTTCACTTTTATTTAAATTTCTTCCTAAAAGCCAGTCAATTACAGATGGCCTCAAAAACTGCTCCCGTTCTCGTTGATTACTATCCTTTCCTGAGTCTAAGCTTCCCTGGACTCCAAGTTTTCATCAGTACTCATTCAAAAGTGTAATTCTGGCTCCTCATGGACATCCAGTTTCAGTGAGCTAGTCCTATCCCCGGGGTTTTCCCTGAGCTCCAAACTTGATCAACTAAGTCAAGCAAAATTTGTTTGTGAGCTTTACAATCTCCATTTTCTCAACTGCACTGAATTATTGATGGTCATAGGCTTTTTGTGAACACCTCATGGCTTTCCCCAATGGAGTCAGCAACCTTCCTAACTTCCCAGATTCTAAGGATATCTTTTGAGTGGTGACTTCAACCCTTGGCTACCTACTAATTCCTAGAACTTCTCTAAGTTCCATCAGCACAGAAACATTTAACTGCTCCCGACCTCCTCAATGAGTCAGCTACACGGAATTTGTGTAGTTCAAATGTGTTGTCAGCGGTACAACCAACTGCAGCACTAATGACATAGAGGCTACATCTTCCTCCCTCTGTCATAATCAAAGAATTTCCCAAAGGTCTGTAACATGTGAGGTCCTCTTCAATGATCCTTGAACTGTCCTGTGTGACCTATTGAAAACATTGCGATAAGCTCCTGCACTTTTGCTGGGCATAATCGAATGTTGCCTCCTGCCAAGACTTAGAACTATCTGGTTGATAGATGTTACATGTCACAGATTGCTGGCTTGTTCATTATAAAAAATGCATACAAATACAGGATTTCATTGCCAAAGTTAAATGCACACTTTCTTCCACCTACATGGACTCTAATATTGAAGGAGTCATAAACAATTCTTATAATATTTGAAGTTATACCAATGTGGATTATCACACTTTATCACATGTTCATGCTGTACTAATGTCAGGCAGGCAATGACCTACAGGTCCATCAGGCCAGGCCTACAATCAAATGCCTGTTCTGTCATCACTGGACACTTCCTACTCCCTAGCAGTCAAGCAAACTTCTGACAAACAACAGAAAAAATAACAAGAATGGAATAAAAAAGCTAGACAACAGCACGCGTGACAGATAATGGCCAGCTCAGTACTGGGACTTCCATAATTGAAAGCAACATGCGCATTAATATAGATAATATAGATTTACCTGGCTCATTAAAACTCTGAACGGGCTCTTTTAATAGAGCAGCATATTTGTGCAGGAGATTGACCATCACCTCAAGCAATCCAACTTCTCGATATACATCCCTAAAAATAGGATCATGGCGAGCAAATTTCACAAGTGTCTTCATTGCAGTGATGCTACACTGGTAAGAGGTGCTAGACTTTAACAAGATGCTGATACTTATTAGTTCTTTACATGGAATATAGTTTAAGCTGAAGATAATAAACTCCAACATTTCAAAGTATTTGAGTTGCACCTCAGGTGCTTTGGAAATCTTCTCAGCAAACTGTGAAAGTGTGTGCTGAGATTCTAGGATGAAGTAATTAGCGTTATCTGCAACGTAGAGGTCTGAAATGGCATCAAGGATGATTCTGGCAAGGTGGCTTGATTTTGCTTTTAAGAAGGCAATCTGAAGAACAGAGAACGCTTGGATATTTTTTACTGTGCGACCTAGTTTGAGAGAAGAATAATAGTATTCAATGCACAATTTCATCACCTCTTTTCAAATTCAAATTCAGAGTGTGTATTTAATTAAAATAACTATTTATAATAGCTCTTTTTCATCATGTAGTTAAATATTACGGAGTAACAGCCAAATTTAATTTGCTAGGTTTTCAAAACCAAAACGTCCCCATTACCCATCCTGGCTTCCAAGTCCCATTAGCTTTCTTGAATTTGGAATTATTTCCAAAACTTGGTAAATCTGAATTTTCACTTGAGGCTCATTTTTAAATGCTCAGGTTCTAGAACAAAGAGAACAAAGAACAACACAGCATAGGGACAGGTCCTTTGGTACCCCCCCAAACCTGTACCAGCACATTTTGCCCTTCCAGACTAAAACTAAAACTAAAATTAAAGCTAAAACTAAAGCTGTCTTCACTTGCAGGATTCGTATTCCTCTATTTCCTTCCTATTCATGTATTTGTCCAGGTGTTCTTTGAATGCTATTGTGTCTGCTTCCGCCACTTTCTCTGGCAGCACATTCCAGGCACTTACCATCCTTTGTGTGAAAAACGGGCCTCACACATCTCAAACTCACCACCACCCCCGCAACCCCGCACCTTGAACCTGTGTCCCATAGCAACTGACCCCTCCACCCTGGGAAAAAGCTTCATACTTTCCACTCTATCCACGCCATTCACAATCTTATAAACTTCTATCAGGTCACCCCCTCAACTTCCTGCATTCCAGTGAAAACAAATCCAGTCTATCCAACCTTTCTTCATACCTAGAATCAACCTAACCAGGCAACAATCCTGGTAAACCTTTTCTGTATCCTTTCCAAAGAATCCACATTCTTCTGGTAGTGTGTTGACCAGAACTATATGCAATATTCCAAATGTGGTCTAACTAAAGTTCTATAAAACTGCAGCACAATTTGTCTATCCTTATACTCAATATCCCTTCAATGAAGGCAGGAATGCCACAGGCCTTTTCTACGACCTTATTTACCTGCGCTGCCACCTTCAGTGATCTATGGACCTGCGCACCCCGATCCCTCTGCATATCAATACTCTCAAGGGTTCTGCCATTCACTGTATAATTTCCACCTACACTTGACCTTCCAAAATGCATCACTTCACATTTGTCTGGATTAAACTCCATCTGCAATTTTTTTGCCCGTGCCTGCATATGATCTGTATCCTGCTGTATCCTCTGACAAGCCTCCTCACTATCTACAACTCCATCAATCTTTGCATCGCCAGCAAACTTACTAATTAGACTAGCCACATTTTCCTCCAAATCATTTATGTAGAGCTTGAACAGCAGAGATCCCAGCACTGATTCCCTGTGGACACCACTAGTAACAACCCTCCATTCGGAAAATCATCCTTCTACCACTACTGTATCCTATGACTAAGCCATTCAATATCCATCTTCCCAGCTCACCTGATACTATGTGACTTTACCTTTTTGTACCAGTCTGCCATGAGGGACCTTGTCAAAGGTTTTGCCGAAGTCCATGCAGACAACATCAACCACTTTTCCTCTCAATCATCTTTGTCATCTCCTCAAAAAACTCAATTAAGTTAGCGAGCGAGAGCACAACCTCACTCGCACTAAACCATGCTATCGCTAATAAGCCCATTTGCTTCTAAATGCACACAGATCTTGATTCTGAGAATCTTTTCCAATAATTTTCCTACCACTGATGTGAGACTCAGAAGCCTGTAATTTCCTGAATTATCACTGCTACCCTTCTTAAACGTTGGGACAACATTGGCTCTTCTCCAGTCCTCTGGGACCTCATCTGTGGTCAAGGAGGATACTAAGATGTCTATGTTTTAGCAGTTTGTTCTCTTGCCTCCCTCCATATTCTGGGATAGATCCCATCAGGATCCGGGGACACATCTACCTTCGTTTTTTTTTTTTTTAAGATGGACAATATCTCTTCATTTTTAATACCAACCTGGGTTAGAAGTTCAACACTGCCTTCCTTGAGATTATCCTCCACCAATTCCTTCTCTTTGGTGAATGCTAATTCAAAGTATGTGCTTAGGACCTCACCTACCTTTTCTAGCTCCACACAGATTCCCTCCTTTGTCCTTATGGGCCAATCCTTTCCTTTTCTACCCTCATGCTTTTTATACATATATATATATATAAAGGCTTGGGATGCTCCTTAATCCTGTTTGTTAATGACTAACATGACCCATTTTAGCTCTTCTAATACCTTGTTTGTTTAGGTTCTTTCCTATTTCCCATATATACTTCAAGGGTTTCATTGATTCCCATCCTCCTAGACTTTACAGATGCTTTCTTTTTCATTTTGATCGAGGTCATAACGTCCCTGGTCATCCAAGGTTCACATAACTTGCCATACCTATCCTTCATTCTCGCAGCAATGTGCCACTCCTGAACTCTGATCAACTGCCGTCTGAAAGACTCCCACACGTCCAATGTGGATTTACCCTTAAACAGTTGCCTCCAATCAAAATTCCCCAGTTCCAGCCTAATATTGTTGTAGTTCGCCTTCCCCCAGATTAACTCCTTCACCTGAGGACTGCTGTTATCCCTATCCATGAATATCCCCAAACTCTCAGTATTATGGTCACTACTCCCAAGATGCTGACCCACTCAAACTTCACTCACCAGGCTGGCTCATTTCCCAAAACCAGATCCAGTATGACCCCTTCACTGGTTGGACTGTTTACATACTGTGTCAAGAAACCCTCCTGAATGGTCTTTACAAATTCTGCCCCATCCAAGCCCCTAGCATGAAGTGAGTCCTAGTCAATATAAGGGAAGTTAAAATCACCCACTGGAACAACCCTGCTGTTTTTACATTTTCCAATGTCTGTTTATATATTCTCTCCTCTACCTCCCACTGGCTGTTGGAAGGTCTGTAGTATACCCCCAGCAGTGTGATTTCACCTTTCCTATTCCTGAGTTTTACCTATATTACCTCGCTGCACACATCCGCTGATGTATCCTCCCTCAGTACAGCTGAGAGGGGCTCCTTTACCAGTAATGCAACTCCCCCATTCCTTTTACATCCCTATGACACCTTAAACATCTTAATCCTGGGACATTCAGCTGCCAGTCTATTGTTTTATTACTAAGTTTTCCTCTAGTAATGCTACTTCAGCACTTTTCTTTTGAGATTGCATAGCAGAAAATATCAAGAAAACAAGTAGTAAACGACTTCCCTAGTTAATTCTAAAATTTTACTCTGACAACTTTTTAATGTCAATTATTGCATTGACATGCAATAGCTTAGCTGTTCAAGTACGATAGCCTAATTACAACCGAATGCACAGAGCATGCATTTTTCTTCATGGTTGGAATAAAAACTATACTAGTTTAGAGCATGCCATTATTTAACATGAGGTCTTATATTGCATCCAGGAGTCTAACTCAAATACATAAAAGTGTCATCATTTACTTGTATCATCCAAAAACTATTTTCCTATAGAGGAATATACATTTGATGGAAGAAAGTATATAATTTCAAGACAGACATTGTGCATTAAAAGTGATAAGCAAACTTCTATATGGAGATAAATAACAGAAGCAATCATTTCCGTCACAATAACACGCAATGAAATGCAGTTACCATCAAGGAAAGTTATAATGTCACAATGAAAATAAAGAAGAAAGTTTGGTCAAGATTTTCATAAAGATGTCATTTTGTATATTAATACTGAGAATTAACTGATAGCGTCACCTTTGCCAGAAGGTTGTGGTACTGCAAATCCTGGCAGAAGAAAAGGTGCTCCACTAGTTATGCCAGTAGATCTCAATTCATTGATCCCATAAATTGTCAATGAGGTCACCAACTGAACCAAGTCTTTCACGGCCTCTTTGGCATCAGGTTCATTTATTTGCTCCAATCTAAAACACATATATACAGTGTAATTAATTTATATTGGCAACCATTGCATGAAATGTTATTATGAAATAAGTTACCTGGAGGATGTGGACTGTCAATAGATGACAAGGCTCGATGGGACAAATCTCTAAACTGTTCCTTAAATTGCTTAAAGTAAGTCCCAATATAACCTTCAGTGTATAAGCAGCCGAGCCATTCTGATACCTGAGCCTTATTCAAATGCCATTACCAAGTCATCCACATAACTAAAGTGTTGACAAGTTGATTATTACCAAGGAGGTCAAAAAATTCAATGGACCAGTTACTGACCATGAACCTCAGTAAGGGCTTTTGGATTAGGTGGCAAGGGTGCTGCAACAGAAGCATAGCTTGAGGGGTTTCTGAAAGTAGTATAGAAAGAAAGCCAGTTAAGCACAAAGCTTTGAAACTGCCACACCAAAGCGGAACATTTTCAGAATTATTTCCAACTATGCATTAAATCTACACTGCATAGACCACCGAGCAGCAGTCTTGCTGATAATTGTGGAAATGTACGAAATACATTACAGGTGCTCTATACACATGGAATAATACTGTACACAGCAGAAATCCTGATTGCCTAAATCAAAGCCCATTTGAGAAACAGAGTGGCACAAACTCAGTTTCTTTTTAATCATTACACTACTAAAACCTCAAATTGAAAAATGTGACAGTTAGAAAACAAAATGAAGCTTCAATACTTCCTACTGGTATAACAACTTACATTGATATACAGCCTTCAACATAATGAAAGCTCTCATTACAAAACGAAGTATGACATGAGATATATATGCTGCTATTAGGTCAGATAAGTAAAAGCTTGGTCTTATAGCTGGGTTTTAAAGCATGTTTTAAAGGAAGAATTTGTGCGAGAAACATTTAAAAAGAGAAATTCAAACTTTGTGGCCTAGGCAACTGAAGGTAAGATGTGTCTTATAATGGATTTTAGCAAGACCTTTAACGAGGTTCTGCACAGTAGAATAATCAGCAAAGGTAGAGCACATGGAATTCGGAAGCACTTTGCCAATTGGATACAAAATTAGCTTGATAGTAGGAGACCGAGGATGGTGTGGAGGGTTGTTTTTCCAACTGTGACCAGCAGTGCTCCGTAGGGATTGGAGCTGAGTCCACTAGTGTTTGTCATTTATGTAAACAATTCAGATGAGAATATAGGAAGCATGGTTAGTAAGTTTGCAAATGCTCCAAAATTGGTGGTACAGTAGACAGTGAAGATGGTTATCTAACAGCACAAAGGGATCTTGACCAATTAAGCCAATAGGCCAAGGATTGGCAGATGGAGTTTAATATGGATAAATGCGAGGTGTTGCATTTGGTAAGACAAACAAGGATAGGTCTTACGTAGTTAATGGTAGGGCCCTAGGGACTGTTGTCGAACAGGGGTTCAGGCGCATTGTTCTTGGGAGTTGTGTCAAGGGTCGAGAGGGTGATAAAGAAAGCATTTGGCATGCTTGCCTTCATTACTCAGACCAGTGAATATAGCAGTTTGAACATCATGTTGCAGTTGTACAGGATGCTGGCTAGGTCACTTTTGGAGTACTGAGGCAGTTCTGGAAGCCCTGTTACAGGAAGGATATTAGTAAATTGGAGAGGATGCCGAGACAATTTACAAGGACGTTACTGGGGCTGGAGGGTGAGAGTTAAAAGGAAAGTTACTGGAGCATAGGAGGTGGAGAGGTAACCGTATAGAGGTTTATAAAGTCATGAGGGACATAGATAAGGTGAATAGCCAAGGTCCTTTTCCCAGGGTAGGGGAGTTCAAAACTAGATGGCATAATTTTAAGGTGAGAGGACAAAGATTTAAAAGGGACCTGAGGGGTAAGCTTTTCAGGCAGAGGGTGGTTCATATGTCAAACAAACTGCCAGACCAAGTGGCAGATGCAGGTACAGTTAGAACATGTGAAAGAAATTTGGACAGTACGTGAATAGGAAAGGTTTAGAGGGATGTGGTCCAAATACAGGCAAACTGGAATAACTTAGTTTGGAAAATCTGGCTGGCATAGACAAGTTAGACCAAAAGACCTACTTCCACACTGTATGTCTATGACTAATGTTGTAATGTTTAACACCAGGGATGCACAACTGGCCAAAATTATAGGAGTGCATCTATCTCTGAGAGCTGCGGGGTTGGAGGAGATTAAAGGGAGAGGGTGGGATGAAGTTAGAGGACTTTGAAACAAAAACAAATGGAACGAAGTGGATGTAGAAACAGGATGAAGGCTGAGGCAGAGCACCTGTTGCCTTCCTAAGGCCATGGAATTCTCTGAGTGGGAAACTAGCAGATACCCTTCCTACACAGAGGACAACTGAAGTCAAATAAGGTCCAATAAAAGACCTCTTCCTGCTTCCAATGACATTCTACCAATAGTGGTGTTTGAAGGAGTTGGCCATTTGCTACGTGAGACGACCACCCTGTAGACTTTGGAGGATTTCTAGCAGGCCAAGAGGGAGTTGGGGAGGTGGCGGGGGGGGGGGGGGGCCCCAACTCCAGATTGGTCAGGCCAGTTGCTTTTACTGGTCCCATTTTCATCAATTGAGGGTCAGAAGTTGACACACCACGTAGTTAATGGCCTGACATGCATCACATCAAGTCAGAGCAGGGGCTGTTGTGGTGCAGTGGTCGTGGCCCTACCTCTGAGCAAAGAGGCCAGAGTTCATATCCCATCTGCTCCAAAGGTATATGAAAACATCTCTGAACTGGTTGAGTAGAAAATATTCATATCAAGTCAGGGCTCTTGGAAATGACCAAGGTGGAGCTAAGCCCAGATTTCTGATTTGTTGGAGCCATCACTCTCCAATGATCAGATTTAGTCTATGCCAATTAGATGCCTGAACTAAGGCATTACCAACAGCTTATTTGGCCAAATTATTAGATAGTTGTTAATATGAATATTTATTCATTCATTAGTAGATATTTTTATTAATTAACATGCAGAATACAAAGAGAGAGATGATAGAATGTAGAAATTGCACTTGAATGAAATAAAAAAGTATTAATCAAGTAAGGTGCAAGACATTTTACAACAAGTTTCACCCTTGTTCTTAAACAAGGATTACTCTGCATTCCTGCCTATCTTCATTAACCTTCCATCTCCAAGCTTAGCAAACTTCTACCTACCTCTACACTAAAACATTCAATGGCTCTGCTTCAACCTCATTGAGAAAGAGCTCTAAGACTTTTAAGTTCTTTTTTTCAGAAAAAAAATCTCATCTATTTTCAATGAGTGATCTCCTAAGTTTTAAACTGTGACCCTTAATTCCAGATTCTTCCACAACAGAAAACATCCTTTCCGCATCTATCTTGTCCAGAACCCTCAGGATCTTGCATGTTTTAATCTAGTATTAAAACAAGTACTGCAACAGTACCACATTTTAAATTCGACAAATGTGTTTTTCTAATTAAATCTGATAGACTGTACTCTCCCCTATCGTATCTGAAATATGGTTTCTTGTCAGCATTCTCCGTCTCTGTAGCTTCACACCGAGACACTAATTCTTTTTACATTTATTTGATAAGGCAGATTTAACTTAAGGAAAGAAAATTAAATAAACCAATGCTCTCTCAAATCAGTCAGCTACTCTTTCAGGAACTCTTCTTAATTAAGTCTTAAATCAAAATCATACATTTTTCACTACTGAAAAGCAGATAGGCATACCTGCTATAAGTATAGACTCAAATGACATAAAGACAGCAGTGCTCACACTACACATTTGAAGTAAGCAGATGAAGTGAACTTAAAACTAAACACAACTAATGATAGTTTTTTCTTGTTCATGCACTATGTTATGAACTTACCTGAGCAGAAGGTCACAAAGGAATTGATAACCTTGGCAGGACCTAAAATCATCTAAAAGAACCTGTGATATATCACTGGAGTCTTTAAGGAAACAGGACAGTCCAGCAAACATTTCAACGATTTCTAGGGGTAAAAGATCTTCTGATTGCTGCATGTTCTGGATACAAGTGGCCACACATTCTTTTTCTAAACAAAAAGGTAGATCAATATTAAAAAGAATGGAAAGTTGCCATTCTGTATTCCTCATATAAATTCTTTTCTAGGTGCTATAGGAAGAAAAATGTCAAAATTTAAAATTTTTTGGTTAGAACATCAATCAAGTCCTTCAAGCAGCATTAACCCAATTCAAACGAAAATATAAATCTCAGAATTAGAAAGTTGCATTGCACCTGCATTACTTTTTAATGCAGGAAATCCTGAAACATCTTCAAGCTAAAAAGCCAGTAATAAAGGGGCTATATTTACAAATTACGAGTGGTTTTTGTAACTCAACGGATGTAGCTTTTTTCCCCCCCAGTGTAGAGGATTTTCTTAAAATTAATATGTTCCCAGATATGCTTTATTGCAAATACTAATAACTATTTTTAAAAAGATACGTTCTCATTAACATCAGTATAATGGAAGATAGCAACTAATTTTAAGTTTGATTCATAAATAATTTTCCATTTAGAAAGAAGCTATAAATTAAGATTACAAAAATAGCTTTGAAATTTAGTTATGACAAGGGCACAGACTAAATTGCTTATTAAATACTAGATATAGTTTCAAGAAGTGTCTATTTACGGTACAACTCATTTTAAACCGACTGCCACAGTTAAAAGGAATAATTCATATTTTCAGCACTCATTTACTGTACAAGTTCAAAATGAACAAATGGCTAGGTAATTCATAACTTGAATACAGAATACCCAAGTGATTATATCTGGATAATACAGTAGTGATACTGAATTTATTAATATGTTATCTGATCATTAACATGCAAAAAGGATGGGCATTCCGTGCTTGCAGCAACCGTTTCTGTCAATATAAAAACTAGAAAGGATGCAAAAAGTTTCGAGGGGACGTAGAGAAATTTTTGGAGAATTTCGGGGATGAGGTACTTTAGTTGGATAGACAAATTGGAGAAATTAAGGGTTGCTCCCCTTAGAGAATAGTGAATTGGACAGAACATTTGAGGCGTTCCTAATCATGGATGGGTTCAGACAGATCAGATAGAAGATGTTTCCATTTGCAAAGGGTTGAGAACCAGAGATGGCTTGGGAGACAGATCATCAGTCTTTGACAGGAGTATGGCAAGTTGAGAAGACCGTATTTTTTATTTTGTTCACTGAATGTAGGCATTAATGACAAGACCAAAATTTAGAACCCATACCACAGCCACGCGTTTACTTTACCAAATGTTAAAAAAGAATTCAGGATCCTTGAAGTTATCAGTTAAAGGGTCAAATACCAAAGCAAGGAAGTTATACTGAGCCTTACTAAATCACTAGTTAGGTTATTGCTGCAGTAATGTGACCAGTTATGGGCTCGAGTGTGGAGGTGATGTCATAATGGTATTATCTCTGGACTAGCAACCCAGAGACTCCGGTATTATTCTGTGATCCTGGGTTCAAACTGCACCACAGCAGTTGGTGGAATTTGAATTCAATAAACATTGGGAATTAAAGTCTAAGAATGACCACAAACTCACTGTCAATTGTTATAAAAAGGCATCAGATTCACTATTGCCTTTTAGTGAAAGAAATCTGCCATGCTTGCAGGATCTGCCCAACATGTGACTCCAGAACCACAGTCATGTTGCTGACTCTTAACTGCCTTCTAGGCAATTAGAGATAGACAACAAATGCTACCCTGGCCAGCGACCCTCCAACTGTGTGAATGAATATGAGTATTTAAAAAACTATATTTCTAAGAAGGGAAATGCAAGGAAAATGTGGAGATGGGAAGAAATTTCTTCACCCAGAGTGGTGAGCCTGTAAAATTCATTGTCACCAAAAGCAGTCAAAGCCAAAACACTGAATGTTTTCAAGACGATGATAGATATTGCGATTAGGGCTAAAGGGATCAAAGGAAATGGGGCAAAAGCAGGTACAGGATACTGAGTGAGATAAATAAAGCAAAGAGCTGAAGATGTGAAGGAAAAAGTGCTTGAGAAACTTCAGCATATCCAGTAGCGACTGTGGAGACGACAACAAGGTTAATGTTTCAACTTCAGTGACCCTTCATCATAACTAAAAGCAGCTAGGAAATGGTGGTATTCATGCTCATGACAGCACGGAAAAGTGACATGAATAGATGGAGATGGTATGCCAAAAGGGGGACAGAGTGAGCGAGGGCGGGAGCAAGCGCGAGAGGGAAAGAGGGAGGGAGTGATGGCAACAGGGAGGGAGCAAGAGTGAGAGAGAGAACTTGTCAGACCCAGATCAACAGACCAACACAGAATGGGACCCAGATGCGGGTTTGGGTAATGACCATGGAGGGAGGTGTTTATGCTTTGAAATTGTTAATCTCAATGTTGCATAATGAGGGCTACAAGGTACCTAGGTGAAACATGAGATGCTGTTCCTCCAGCCTGCATTGAGCTTCGCTGGAACACTGCAGCAGACTCAAGACAGAAATGTTGCCACAAGAACACGGTGATGTGTTGAAGTGGTAGGCAACAGGAAGCTTGGATCATTTTAACAGTTAAAGAGGTGCTCAGCCAGATTTTGTCTCCCCAGTGTAGAGGGGCCAATAATGTGAGCAGCAAGTACAGTGGATTGGATTGAAGGAAGTGTAGTTAAAACACTCCTTCACCTGGAAAAAAGTGTGCTTACGGTCCTGGATAGTCGGAGGGAGTAAGTAAGTGGGCAATTGCAACTGCATGGAAAGGTGCGGTGTGAGGTGATATCGGGAATAGAGAAGTGGACTTGGGTATCCCGGAGGGGAGAGGAGTGTGTTTACGGCGGCAGCATTCTGCTGAAGATGGTGAAAATGGCAGCGGAGGCTGGGGCAGTGGACAATGAGGACTAGGGGAAACCTAATTATTGGGACAGAAGGGAAGGAATAAGGGTAGATGTCATAATGGTACTATCTCTGGACCAGCCACCCAGAGACCCCAGTATTATTCTGGTTCAAATTGCACTTGGGTTCAAATTGCCGGAAATGGATCAGACATGGCTGAGAGAAATGTGGTAGCAAGGAATCCCTGGTTGAGGAGAAAGGAAGACATGTTTCAGGATTCTGCACGGAAAGTGACATCATAATACATACAGCAGAAACAGAGAAATTGGGAGAACAGAATGGAGTCCTTATAACTGGCATGGTGTGAGGACAGATAGACAAGGGACTGTGCGAGTTGGTGGGCTTGTGATGGATATCAGTGCTCAGCCTATCCCGTGAAATGGAAGCCAAGGTGTCAATGGAAGGGAAGGGAGGACTCTGAGATGGACCAGATAAGTTATAAGGATGGAGATTGGAAGCAAAATTGATAAAAATTTCCAATTCCAGTGGAGAGGAAATCACCAACAATGTTATCAATGTACCAGAGAAAGAGTTGAGGAGAGGGACCCAAGTTGGACTGGAAAATGGAATGTTCCACGTTTCTCACAAAGAAACTGGCATTACTCAGGCCTGAGCAGTTACCCACAGCCACATCTTTACCGTGAAAATAGTGAGAAGAGTTGGGTGAGCAGCTATGATCATACTGAATGGTGAAGCAGGTTCAAAAGAACTAAATGGCCTACTGCGGCTTGTAATTCTTATGTTTCTATGAAATTTACCACTTAATAGCAATGCAAAATCTTTAGTGATGTGGAATATCTTAAGTCTTGTTCTTCTAAGTCCAAAGAAAGCTAAGAGAGTCAATAGAGGTGGGTAAAAGGAGAAGTTGCAGCATATATGCAAAAGGATATAGATAGATGGTAAATAGCTAAACAGCTAGAGCTAAGATGAGAATTTTTTTTCACGTAAAGAATTATGACTTCAAATGCATTAAAAGCTTGGAGCAGCAGACTGGATCATTTTTAAAAGGTGACTGGATAAACATTTAATGTGGAAACAATTGCTTAGTTATGAGAAAAAGGCAGATGTACGAGTGTAGGTAATTAGACAGCATTTTCTGTATAGGTACAATAGGCCAAAGTATCTTTTTCATTGTTGTAGCATCCTACGAATTACAAGAGAGGAGTCAAGTAACATCCCAGTAACAGTAGATATCAGGGAACAAATGGAAGGAGGAATTCATGAGAATTTACAAACACTACAAAAGTAGCATGAGTAAGTTTTTGGAGCTGCAGGCCGACAAATGCCCAGGTCCTGATGGACCCTCAGTATAACCTAGATTAGGGGAGACAGTGCCATTAGATTGGAAAATACCAAATGTAGAGTTGTAAAAGAGGGGTAAGCAAGGAAGTTAAAGCTAATTTAAAGAAAACAACTAAGACATGCCCTATTGCAAAGACCAGTGGCAGTATTGAAGACTGGAAAAATGTTTAAAGACCAAAGGGTTATTAAAGGAAACACTAAAGAAAGAAAAGGTCAATTATAAAAGAATTATGAAATGAAAGAAAACTAACAGCAAGTGCTTCTAAATGTATATAAAAAGGAAGAGAGTAAGTGAATGGTGATCCAGAGGAAGGAACGGAGAGGAATCAGAGGAAGGAACTGAGAGGAATTCATAGTAGGGAACACAGAAAATGGTGGAGATACTAAACCAACGGTTTGCCTCAGTTTTCACAGTTGAGGACACTTATATCATCCCAATAGCAACAAGGAATACAAAGATTAGAGAAAGGCAAAAATTTAGGAAAATCTAGAGAAAAGGTACTGAGTAATCTGTTGGAATTGAAGGCAGACTAGGCCCCAAGGCCTAACAACCTACATCCTTGGGTCTTAAAGGAAGTGGTAGCAGAGACAGTGGATCCACTGTTATAATATTCCAAATTTCCTGGATGAGGGAAAGGTTCCAGTGGTTTGGAAAGAAAGGAGGTAGAAAGTAGGAAACATAGACCAGTTAGTTCAACATGTCATTAGTAAATTGTCAGAATCAATTATTAAGAAACTAATAACAGGACATTTGGAAAGTCAAAACACAATGTGACTCATTACAGTTTTATGAAAGGTAAATTGTGGTGACTAACATATTAAAGTTCTTCAAAGATACAACAAGCATAGCGGATAATGTAGATCCTGTAGATGTGTATCTGAACTCCCAGAAGACATTTGATAAGGGTATTACACAAGGTAAGTTCACACCAAGGCAGATTAATTGATTAACTTGGATACAGGATTGGCTAACCAATATAAAGCAGACAGGTCAGATAAATTAGTGTTTTTTTGAATGGTAAGATGCAACTAGTGAGGCGCCACAGGGCTCAATCCTCAAGCCCCAACCGTTTACAAACTATCTTCATCACTTGGACATGGAGATAGAAGGTATAATAGCCAAATCTGCAGATGATACTAAAATAGATGGAAAAGTAGGCACCAATGAAGGAGTAAGAAAATGACAAATGGATATGGATAGGTTGGATGAATGGATCAAAATTTGGTAGGTGGAGTTTAGAGGATAAGTTTGAGGTTATCAATTTTGATTGAAAGAATAAAAAGGCAACTTATTATTTAAATGGGACGAAATTTCAGAGTGTTTTGCTGTAGGGGGATCTGGGTGTTCTCATGTGTGAATCAGAAAAAGCTAATACACAGGTAGTAAAAGGGAACTCAAGGTCAATTTATTTGAGTTCTTTCAGAAGGTAAAATGTGCTGCAGATAAAGGGGAACTGGTGGGATGAAGTGTACTTAAGTTTCCAGAAGACATTTGATAAGGTGCCACATCACAGATTATTAAAAATTAAAACCTATGATGTATGGTGAAGCATACTGGTACAGACAGAAGGTTGGCTAGCAGACAATGTGTGCAAATAGTTATTGCTCAGGTTGGTTCAGCAAGCTGTAACAAACGTTGTGCCACAGGAATCAGTGCTGGGACGTCATCTGTTTACAATTTATACAAATGACTTAGTTGAAGGAACAAAGCTACAGTTGCTAAGTTGTCAATGAAATTAAGGTGGGTAGAAAAGTATATTGTGAACAGAAACAAAGACATTGCTAAATTATGTAGGTAGGTAGGTTAAGTGAGTGGCCAAAGATGTGGCAAGCGGAAGTATAATGTGGGGGGGATAAAAGCCCATTTTGGCTGGAAGGATTTTTTTTTAAAAATCATGTTATTGAAATGGTATCAGATTCCATAGCTCCAAGATGCAGATAGATCTGTGTGTCTTCATGCTTGAAATCACAAAAAGCCACAATGTAGCAGCAAAGTAATCAAGAAGGCTAATAGAATGTTACCATTTCTTATAAGGGGGAAATGAATACAACAGAAGGAAGGCTCTGCTTGATTGCATAGGGCTCTGGTAAGACTGCATCCGGAGTACTGTGCTGTAATGTCACCCTAATTAAGGAAAGATGTAAATGCATTGGAGGCGGTTCAGAGAAGGTTGACCGAACTAAAACCTGAGATGGACAGATTGACTTAGGAGGAAAGACTGGACAAGCAAGACATGTGCCAACTGGAGTTCAGAAGAGGAAGAACAACTTAAATGAAACATACAAAATCCTGAAGGGTCCTGACAATATAGATATGGAGTGAATATTTCCTTTTGGGGAGAACTAGGGGTCTTTTTAAAAAAAGACTTTCTCCCAGAGGGCTGCAAATCCTTGGAACTCTCTTCCTGTAAAGAGGATGGAAGAAGATCTTGAATATTTTTAAGGCAGAGGTAGATAGGTTCTTGTTGAGCAAGGGGATGAAAATATAACAGGGGTAGGCAAAATTGTGCATTTGAGGTTAAAAACAGGTCAGCTGTGATCTTCCTGAATGGTAGAGCAGGTTTGAGCTGAATAGCATACTTCTGCACTGCTAGTTCCTAAGAATTTATGACCGCAAATGTAATCAGCATTACCCGAAGACTAAAATTTTAATGTTTGCCAAGCTGTTACAAAAACAATATTTATGGCTAACTTTTGAGTTAAACATTCAATATTTATTGCAGCAAAGAATAGTTCAAGATAATCTAACAGTATGCACAATTCTCATGGAGAATTAGCAATAGAAGCATGAAGGAGAACTTTAAAGACTTTTCTTATGTACGTGGTCATCCAAAAATAGAAAGTATTTCAAGCAGCAACTGAAGCTTAGTAAATTATGACATTTAAGAAAAAGATCAGTTAACAGGCAATGAAAAAAAGCAATGGAATAAAATTAACATATAGTTCTGATATGGAGGCAGCACCAGTATGTTAAATGGCTTTCTTCTGTCCTGAAGATTTTTTTATAGTCAAAGTTCCTGTCAGTAGGAAAGCATTTGCAATGCATAACAGCGATAGAAGGATCTTGCAAGTACCTACCATGAATATATTTGACAACATTGAGACTGAGTCCATGGCGAGATATGATCATGAGTACCTCTCCTGCACTCTTTCTCCAGAGGATATTATGTGGAGGACACCAAGAGGTTATAGCACTGAACAGAAGTTGGAGGTCATCTTTCTGGGCTAGCTCTTCTGCTGGTGACACATACTTGCAAAGTTTCACCAAAATCTAACAGTAAAACAGAATTTATAAAGTAAGATGCCAAATCAGTGACTATTTTGAAACTTAGAGTCATAGAGTCACAGAGTCACAGAGTCACACAGCAAGAAAACAGTCCCTCCGGTCCAATTTCGGTTCATGCCGATCAGACATCCCAATCTGACCTAGTCGTATTTGCAAGCAGTTGGTCCATATCCCTTTAAAACCTTCCTATTCATATACCCACCCAGGTGCCTTTTAAATGTTGTAATAAATACCCATCTCCGTACTTCCTCTGGCAGCTCGGTTCACATACACCCTACCCTCTGTGTAAAAAAAAAGTTACTCGTTAGTCCCTTTTTAAGTTCTCCCCTGCACACCTTAAACGTATGCCCTCTAGCTTTGGACTACACCTACCCTAGGGAAAAGACCTTGACAATTCACCCTATCCATGCCCCTCATGAATTTACAAACCTCTATAATGCCTCCGACGTTCCAGGACAAAAAGCCCCAGCCTACTCAGCCTCCCCCTATAGCTCAAACCCTACAGTCCCAGTAATATCCTTGTAAATCCTTTCTGCACCCTCTCAAGTTTAATAAAATCCTTCTGACAGAAGGGCAACTAGAATTGTACACCGTATTCCAAAAAATTATAAAATGTAATTTTATATAATGTTGGTAATTGTCAACATTCATACAACTGTGTTAATCTTTCAAAACAATTGCTTTATGAATACTGCTAAAAGGTTGAGTAATTCAGCAGTCATCGCATTAATCATTCACAATCATGGGATTTTTTCTGAATTATTCATATATCAAGTAGTACTACAGTCATCAACAAAACATAATTTGCTTATTGCTTAAAAAATGCATGCTGCTAATTATTGAAGATTGAAAATAGTCCAGGCTCTGCAGCACTGTTGAAACGACAGGTTTGATCAAAACAGAAACTAATTGATTTAGTAAGACCTCAGAATAAATCAAGTCAGCAGCAGCTACATTCTGTCATAATTGTTCACCAAATATCTTTTAAGTTATAAACAGATCCAATATCTGGCAGTTTTTTGACATTCTCAATGCAAGAATTATTCAGTTAACAAACAAATGCTATGTTGCATTATTGTCTACAGGAGAAGCACCTGCAAATGTAGCACATTGAGCCCTAGCTCTTCAAACTTTCCCAAGTAAAAAATGTTGCCTCAAATTTTAAGCACAAAATCCATAAATTGTAAATAATACTTAACTATAATTTCCTCAAAAGCATCAACCTAGACTTCTGGCAACTTTTTAAAATTACAATTTCTATTTTCCTTCAATTTCACAGCACCCAATTGACAATCATAGCCAAGAATATGTTTATAGTATTTCACTAACACCTCAGTTCTTGATAAATAAGGCATGCAAGATCGACCATACATCATCTTTCCTTCAATTTTAGCACCACAGAGGCACATGGCATAAACAACTCACCTGCATGGAAATGTATCACATATGGCTCAGCTTGCTGAAGATAATATTATGAAGCATTTTGTTAAACAAAAACATGCTATTCCGCAATATTTTGCACAGGGGAAGCTAAATCAAACGTGATATACTGAAGTTTCAATGTATCAGCCCCTGAAACCTGTAGTTATTGGAACCAGGTGGATCATATTGCATCTCGCGCTTAGAGGAAGCAGGAACGCCAATGCTTTCTCTTAGCATGAGGCACAATAAGATCCACCTGGTTACAAGCACTATAGAACTATAACACATTGATGAGCTCACTTGGAAAAAGGTGGCTTGATTAGAAAGGGTAAGTATGGATTTCTAAAGGGGAAATCATATTTCATTAACTTGAGATTTTTGAAAAGGTAACAAAAAATCAATGAGGCTAATGTTGTTGACGTAGGATACATGAATTTCCAGATGGCATCTGATAGAATGCAACAGAGGCTGTTGAGTAAAATTTAGCTCACGGTAGCAACATGATACCAAATTAGCTGAGAAGCAAGGTTATAGTGATCATGGGGGATTTCAATATGCAGGTGGACTGGGAAAATCAGATTGGTAGGGGATTGCAAGAAAATGAATTTGTGGAATGTCTACCAGATGGCTTATTGGACCAGCTTGTGATGGAGCCCACTAGAGAACAGGCAATTCTGGATTAGTGTTGCGTAATGATGCAGACTTTGTTAAGTGAGCTTATGTGAAGAAACCCTTCGGAGGCAGTGATCATAATATGATAAAATTTACTCTGAAATTTGAGAGGGAGAAGGTGGATTCAGATATAACAGTATTACAGTTTTAGGCAGTTAGGTTGGAAGCTAAAAGCCAGGTTGAGCAGTATAGTAATCTCAGGATTACTACTGGTGCCAGGGGCTAGTGAGGCTAGGAATAGAGAGCAAATGCAGCTGAACATGTGGCTACACAGCTGGTGTAGGAGGGCGGGCTTCAGATATGTGGACCATTGGGATACCTTTTGGGGAAGGTGGGACCTGTACAAGGAGGACGGGTTGCTCCTGAACTGCAGGGACACCAATATCCTGGGCAGGAGGTTTGATAGAGCTCTTTGGGAGGGTTTAAACTAGTTTGGGCAGGGGGAAGGGAACCAGAGCTACAGATCAGAGGATGGGGGAGCTGGTGTATAGGCAGATACAGCATGCAGAGTGTCTGTGAGGAAGGACAGACAATTGACAGAGCAAAGTTGTAGTGAGTGCGGCAGGTTAAAGTGTCTACTTTAACGTGACAAGTGTCAGGAACAAGGGTGAGGAACTTAGAGCATGGATTAGTACTTGGAGCTACGATGTTGTGGCTATTACGGAGACTTGGATAACACAGGGGCAGGAATGGTTGTTGGATGTTCCGGGGTATAGATGTTTCAAAAGAAATAGGGAGGGAGATAAAAGAGGTGGGGGAGTGGCATTGCTAATCAGGGATGGTATCACAGCTGCAGAAAGGGACGTCATCGAGAAGAGTTTGTCTACTGAGTTGGTATGGGTGGAAGTCAGAAACAGGAAAGGAGCAATCACTTTCTTGGGATTTTTCTATAGCCCCCCCAACAGCAACAGAGACACTGAGGAACAGATTGGGAGGTAGATTTTCAAAAGATGCAGAAGTAGTAGGGTTGTTGTCATGAGTGACTTCAACTTCCTTAATATAGACTGGAACTTCCTAAGTGCAAATAGCTTGGATGGAGCAGATTTTGGCAGGTGTGTCCAAGAAGGATTTCTGACTCAATATGTAGATAGGCCGACGAGAGGCAAGGCCATATTGGATTTGGTGCTAGGCAACGAGCCAGGCCAGATGTCAGATCTCTCGGTGGGAGAGCATTTTGGTGATAGTGGTCACAACTCCCTGACCTTTACTATAGTAATGGTGAGGGATAGGAGCAGATGGTATGGGAAAGTATTTAATTGGGGGAGGGGGAATTACAATGTTATTAGGCAAGAGCTGTGGAGCATAAATTGGGAACAGATGTTCTCCGGGAAATGCACGACAGAAATGTGGGTGTTGTTTAGGGAGCAATTGTTATGAGTACTGGATAGGTTTTGTCCCACTGAGGCAAGGAAGGGAAGGTGAAGGAACCTTGGATGACAAGACATGGGGAACATCTAATCAAGAGGAAGAAGGAAGCTTACTTAAGGTTGAAGAGGCAAAGATCGGACAGGGCTCTAGATGTCTACAAGGTAGCCAGGAAGGAACTGAGGAATGGACATAGGAGAACTAGAAGGGAGTATGAAAAAGCCTTGGCAGGTAGGATTAAGGAAAACCCCAAGGCATTCTATTTTTATGTGAGGAACAACAGGATAGCCAGAGGGAGGGTAGGGCTAATCAGGGATAGTAGAGAGAACTTGTGTGTGGGGTCAGAGGAGGTAGGGGAGGTCCTTAATGTATACTTTGCTTCAGAATTCACCAGTGAGGGACCTTGACATTTGTGAGGGCAGCGTGAAATGGGCTGATATGTTCGACCAGGTTGATGTTAGGAAGGAGGATGTGCTAGAAATTTTGAAAGACACGAGTATAAAAGTCCCCTGGGCCAGACGGGATATACCCAAGGTTTCTACGGGAAGCGAGAGAAGAGACTGCTACGCCTTTGGCGATGATCTTTGCGTCCTCACTGTCCACTGGAGTACACCACATGATAGAGGGTGGCAAATGTTATTCCTTTGTTCAAGAAAGGAAATACCGATAATCCTGGGAATTACAGACCAGTCAGTCTTACTTCTGTGGTGGGCAAATTATTAGAGAGGATTCTGAGAGATAGTATTTATGACTATTTGGAAGAGCACAGTTTGATTAGAAATAGTCAGCATGGCTTTATGAAGGGCAGGTCATGCGTCACAAGACTTACTGAATGCTCGGAGGATGTGACAAAACACATTGATGAAGGCAGAGCAGTGGATATGGTGTATCTGGATTTTAGCAAGGCATTTGATAAGGTTCCACATGGCAGGCTTATTCAGAAAGTAAGGAGGCGTGGGATTCAGGAAAATTTGGCTGTCTGGACACAGAATTGGCTGTCCAATAGAAGACAGAGGGTGGTAGTAGATGGAAAGTATTCAGCCTGGAGCTCAGTGACCAGTGGTGTTCCGCAGGCATCTGTTCTGGGATCTCTGCTCTTTGCGATCTCTATAAATGACTTGGATGAGGAAGTGGAAGAGTAGGTTAGCAAGTTTGCCAATGGCACGAAGGTTGGAGAAGTTGTGGATCGTTTGGAGGGCTGTTGTAGATTGCAACGCAACATTGACAGGATGCAGAGCTGGGCAAAGAAGTGGCAGATGGAATTCAACCCAGAAAAATGTAAATTGATTCATTTTGGAAGGTCGAATTTGAATGCAGAATACGGGGTTAATGGCAGGATTCTTGGCAGTGTGGAGGAACAGAGGGATCCTTGGGGTCCACATCCACAGACCCCTCAAAGTTGGCAGCCAAGTTGATAGGGTTGTAAAGAAGGCACATGGTGAGTTGGCTTCCATTGGCAGTGGAATTGAGTTTAAGAGCCGTGAGGTTATGCTGCGGCTCTATAAAACCCTGGTTCGACCACACTTGGAATATTGTGTCCAGTCCTGGTTGCCTCAGTGTAGGAAGGATGTGGAAGCTTTAGAGAGGGTGCAGAGGATATTTACCAGGATGCTGCCCGGACTGGAGGGCAGGTCTTATGTGGAAAGTTTGAGGAAGCTACGGCTTTTCTCATTGGAGCGAAAAAGGATGAGAGGTAACTTGATAGAGGTGTACAAGATGATGAGGCGTAGATTGGCTATCCACTCAGGCGTTTTGCCAGGGTGGAAATGACTAAAATTATGCCCCCTAATAGTAAAGTGATTGGAGGAAGGTATAGGGGAGATGTCAGAAGTAGGTTCTTCACACAGAGAGTGGAGTGTGTATAGAATATGCTGCCGGCAGTGGTAGTGGAGTCAGATACATTAGGGACCCTTAAGCGAGTCTTGGATAGGCACATGGATGATAGTAAAATGTAGGGTATGCAGGGTAGTTTGATCTTAGAGTAGGATAATAGGTCGGCACATCATCATGGGCCGAAGGGCCTGTACTATGTTCTACAGTTGAATTTACGCAACTTAAGAGGCATGAGGGAGGAGCTGAACAGAATTGACTGGGAGAGGAGCCTATCAGTAAAGACAGTGGAACAGCAATGGCAGGAGCTTCTGGGAGTAATTTGGGAGACACAGCAAAAATTCATCCCTAGGAAAGAGAAGCAGACTAAAGGGAGAGTGAAGCAACCATGGCTGACAAGGGAAGTCAGGGACAACATAAAAGCAAAAGAAAAAGTATATAATGTGGCAAAGGGCAGTGGGAAGTCAGAGGACTGGGAAGGCTATAAAGGCCAAAAAGAGGACAGTGAAAAAAGAAATGAGGAAGAAGATTAAATATTAGGGTAAGCTAGCCAGTAATATAAAAGAAGATTACAAGGGATACTTTAGATATCTTAGAGGCAAAAGTGGACATTGGACCACTGGAAAGTATTAATGGGGAACAAAGAAATGTTTGAGGAACTGAATACGTACTTTGCGTGAGTCCTCATGGCGGAAGACATTGGTAATATCCCAAAAATTCAAGACAGTTTGGGGTGGGGGCAGAGGTGAATATGGTGGCTATCACCAAGGTGCTAGAAAAACTGAGTGTCCTGAAGGAGATAGCTGAAGAAATAGTGGAAGCATTAGTGGTGATCTTTCAGGAATCACTGGAGTCAGGGAGAGTCGCAGAGGACTGGAAAATCGCCACTGTAACTGTAACCCCTCATTTAAGAAGGGAGTAAGGCAAAAGATGGGAATTTACAGGTCAATTAGCCTGACGTCAGTCATTGTCCATTGTGAAGCATGAGATTTTTGAATACTTGGGAATACACGGTAAAATAGGGCGATGTCAGCATGGCTTCACGAAGGGGAGGTCATGCCTGGCAAATCCATTAGAATTCTTTGAGGAAGTAATGAGCAGTTTAGACCAAGGAGAGCCAATGGATCTTATCCACCTGGACTTCCAAAAAGCCTTTGACGAAGTGTCACACAGGAGGCTGCTGAGTAAGATAAAGGCCCATGGTGTTACAGGCAAGCTGCTAGCATGGATAGACGATTGACTGTCCAGCAGAAAGCAGACAGTGGGGATAAAAGGATCCTTCTCAGGATCACAGCCGGTGACTCACGGTGTTCCACAAGGGTCAGTGTTGGGACCACAACTTTTCACTTAAACATTAATGATCTAGATGAAGGAACTGAGGGCATTCTGGCTACATCTGCGCAGAAGATACAATGATAGGTAGAGGAACAGATAGTACTGAGGTGGTGAAGAGGCTGCAGAAGGATTTAGACAGGTTAGCAGAATGGGCAAAGTGGCAGATGGAATATAACGTGGGAAAGTGTGAGGCCATGCACTTTGGTAGGAAGAATGCAGGAATGGCCTATTTTCTAAATGGGGAGAAAATTCAGAAGTCTGAAGTGCAAAGGGACCTGGGAGTTCTAGTCCAGGATTCCCTTAAGGTAAACTTGCAGGCTGAGTCAGTAGATAGGAAGGCTAATACAATGTTGTCATTTATTTCGAGGGGACTAGAATATAAAAGTAGGGATATACTTCTGAGGCTTTGTAAAGCTCTGGTCAGACCACATTTAGAGTATTGTGAGCAATTCTGGGCCCCATATTTCAGAATGGATGTACTGGCCCTGGAGCAGGTACAGAAAAATTCACGAGAATGATCCCAGAAATGAAAGGCTTTAACAAATGAGGAATGTTTGAGGGGTCTGGGTCTATACTTAGAAAAATGAGGGGGGGGATCTATTGAAGCTTAATACTGAAAGGCCTGGACAGAGTGGACATTGGGAAGATGTTTCCACTGGTAGGAAAGACTAGGACCCAAGGGCACAGCCTCAGAGTAAAGGGAAGGTCATTTAGAAATGAGATAAGGAGAAACTTCTTCAGCCAGAGTGTGGTGAATCTATGGAATTCATTGCCACAGGGACGCTGTGGAAGCCAGGTCACTCAGTATGTTTAAGACAAAGGTAGATAGGTTCTTGATTGTCAAGGAGATCAAGGGTTACAGGGAGTAAGTGGGAGAATGGGATTCAGAAACTTATCAGCCATGATTGAATGGCAGAGCAGGCTTGATGGGCTGAAAGGCCTAAATTCTACTCCTACATCATATGGTCTTATTTTGTTTTATAACATTTCTATGAAGTGCCTTGAGAGGTGTCATGGTATTAACTCTACCACACAAGTCATTGTAGTACGACCATTACCTAAGAAGCAAAAGCACAACATTGAAAAGCAGCGAATCTGAAGTAAAAACAAAAATTGCTGAAGGAACTCAACAAGTTAGGCAGCAGCTATAGGGAGATTCATGTTACTAGTTGAATATGACCTTTCTTTGAAAACAAAGCCAATTAAAGAACATTGTTCAACTTAGATGAGACTATTAATTACCTCCACAACTGAAGTTGAATGGGAGTAACAGTTTTGTTAGTCTGTAAGCAATATCTCTCAAAATCTAATGTATGAATTTTGACAAAATTTTGGTACACAGAGCAGGACCCAAGGAAAAACTTATTACTTTTTAAAGATGCAAAGGATCCTGAAATTCTTAAAAGGACCACGGGGTGAATTGACCTTTTCTATAATGAATGTTACGGGTTGTTTTATACAGTCATAGAGATGTACAGCACGGAAACAGACCCTTTGGTCCAACTCATCCATGCCAACCAGGTATCCTCAATTAATCTAGTCCCATTTGCCAGCATTTAGCCCTGATCCCTCCAACTCCTTCCTATTCAAATACCCATCCAGATGCCTTCTGGATATTGTAATTGTACCAGCCTCCACCACTTCGTCTGGCAGCTCATTCCGTCCACGCACCACCCTCTGCGTGAAAAAGCTGCCCCTTAGATCCCTTTTATATCTTTCCCCTCTCACCTTAAACCTATGCCCGGTAGTTTTGGACTCTGGTATATTGGGGACGTTTATAAAATCATGAGAGACATTGATAGGGTGAAGAGTCAAATTTGGCAATTCACCCTATCAATGTCTCTCATGATTTTATAAATCTCCAAGGTCACCCCTCAGCCTCTGACGCTCCAGGGAAAATAGCCGCAGCTTATTCAGCCTCACTCCAAAGCTTAACCCTTCAACCCTGGCAACATCCTTGTAAATCTCTTCTGAACTCTTTCAGGTTTCACAACATCCTACAGCAGAAAGGCCAGAATTGCAGGCAGTATTCCAAAAGTGATCTAACCAATGTCCTATACAGCTGCAACATGACCTTCCAACACATTTCATTTAAAATATAAGATTGCTCTGGACTGTCTCAGCTGCTGTGATTGAATTTGCTGTCAAAGTGTGAGCAGAGTTTTCACAGCAGGTTGCTGAATATGGATTGGCCTGAAGCCTTATCGGTGAGATGGAACCTCTTAATAAAAAGATTTCTCTTTTGAGCTTAGTAGTTAAAAAGCAATCAGGCAGAGAAAAACCTCTGAGAGGCTGCGTAATTGAGATACCACTGCGTTAATATGGTGTGGGCAGAGTAATCCCCTCCAGCGAATGCCTCTTAATTTGTAAGTACAGAACACTGATGATAGCTAACTTAGCAATGAGTGAAACCATTTAGTGAAAATGTCACGAGGGAGTATCAGGATAAATATGAAGTAGATTCAAACATAATAGTATTTCACCTGCACAAACACTTTCTGCAACAGTGCCCGTCGTTCGCTAAGTGGTAAATCTGTCTGAGCTCCTCCAGGGGCATCAGGCACATGTGGGAGATCGAAGAATAGGTAGAGGCATTTAACCAGAGTGGAAGGCAAAGACATTGTAGTCATGTAGTCCACAGTCTTCTGTTATTAATGAAACACAAAAAGATAAATTTTAATTCACACGTAACAGCATTGTGATCTGGCAGAAAATCAAACACCTCAAAATGTAACTCTAATGCAACTTTATTGCATATTTATGCCTCCAACACAATGACCCATTTCCAGCGAAAAGCACTCAGACTTAAAGGTTGAAAGAAAAAATTCCCATTTTAGTTAAACTGTTATTCCTGTTATATAGTAAGCATATATTATAAAAGAATTCATTTTTAATTTAATTTTCTCTTTGGTTGGGGAATCAAGCAATTCACTCAAAGTTAACAAAAAGCAAAAAATCAAACCAAATTCTATTTTTCTCCAAATCAACCACCTTTCTTGATTTTCCCAATTTTATTTGTGGTATTTCAAGCAAATAAAACAAAACTAATAGGTGGATGGCCAAGGGACAGAAACCAAAGCTACGTAGTTAATGGGCACTTTGCAGAATTGGTAAGATATGAAAAAATGCTTTCTACCAGGTCTTTTTAACCACTTGTGTTTCTTACCCCCCCCAAAAAAAAACTTTCCTTGGAATCCTACACTACTTACCAAACGCTTAGCCTTGTTTTTATATTTAATGCCAATTTGTATAAAATCCAGAATCTCAGTCTTTTCATTTTTCCTTTCATTTTTAAAGAAACATGCAGTCTCAGACTTTGATATCTTTATGCCCACTTTTTTAGGAGTTTAATTCATTAGGGTATATTTTCATTGATGGCACATCATGCTATTCTAGTTGAAGACGAGGTGCCAGTGTTGCATTGGGGTGGAAAAAGTTAGAAGTCATACCACACAGGTTATAGTCCAACAGATTTATTTGAAATTACAAGCTTTTGGAACACTGCTCCATCAGGTAAAGTCTGAGTTTCTGTAAGAAGTGTGTAGTGTCGACTCAGAATCTGGGAGTTCCTTGAACAATGGGTTTCAAGAAGCCTCAACACAGCCATGGAGGTTCTCACACAGGATCTCATTGCCTGATACAATGGGACAACCAGGTGTGTTAGCTTTGCATATCTTCTGAAGGCAGAAGTAGTCTCCTATGCGAGAAGTACGCAGGATGAGAGTGCAAAGGATACTCAAAGTCTGGATCAAGGTCGTGATCAGTCTGTTGAGTTGACAGGTGTGTTCTTTGGTTTGATCAGCAGGTAGTTGTCTGTAGTGTTCCTAGTTGTTCAGTTGTCTGTATGCTTCTTTGCAATAATCCATTGTATTCTGTATGACGATGGTCCCTCCTCTATCTGCTGGCTTGATGACAATGTTGCAGTTGGTCTTGAGAGCACAGATGGTGTTGTGTTGTGCCTGGGTGACGTTCTGGGTAATCTTGTGAGCGCAGCCGATGAATCTGGCATCGACGCATCTCCTGACAGCTTGAGCAGAAATATCGAGCCTATGGCAGCAGCCTTCCAGAGGAGTCCAGCTTGACTGTTCTTTGGTTGCTGCACTGCGGATATCTCTGGCAACTGTTCCGATTTATTGGTTGTCTCATTGGACTTGCTGCTGACACCTTGGGCTTTGTGGAAGAATTCCCGGAGCGTCATTCCTCCGTGTCTGCTGCAAGACCGACGGGGTCCATTTTGGTAGACAGGCAGAAATTAAGCTCTCGGCTGAGAACTTTAATTTTGTCTGGTTGAAGGGTGCAGTCAGACAAGTTGACAATGGACTTCCCTGTGGTGGCACTGGTTTCAACCACGGTCACCAGGGGAGGCTTGGTTACAGCTGATGGTGATGCCGAGTTTCTTAAATTACCTGTTCTTAGTGTGCATGTAGGTGGCGTAGTTCCATTGCCTTGTCTGCTTGGTATCTCGTAGCTGGTCCGCTGTTTCCTGAGCGCAAGCCAAGAATATGAACTCTATCTCCTTTCACCTGACAAAGCAGCAGCACTCCGAAAGCTTGTGATTTCAAATCAACCTGTTCGACTATAATTTGGTGTTGTGTGACTTCTGACTTCAACCAGAATAGCATAATATCTTTCCCATCGTGTTCATCTTTAAATCATTATTATAAATGGAAAGTAGTTGTCTTGGGTGCACAACTGACCGTTTTTCTGAAGCACTGGATCACACATGAATTACCAGCCATTTTCTCAGCCTGATCTGCCACATTCGACGATTATGCAAATATACCCTCAAGTCCCTCTACTCCTACACTTCTTTTACCATTGTATCCTTTATTTCATATTTTCTCTTCATTTTCTTGTCAAAATGCAACATTTCACACTTCTCTATGTCAAATTTCATCTGTCAAAGGTCTGCCCATTTCAGCCTTCACTGTCTTAAGGTTTACACTATTCTCACTTTCAAGCCTCAGGTCTTCAATCAGACATTACATGCCTCAGGTGGTTCACAGTGCAATTAACTTTTTTTTGCTGTTGAGTCCCACCCCTCCACAATAGGAGAAAGAGTAGTACATTCAACCCTTCGAGCCTCCT
This sequence comes from Ginglymostoma cirratum, assembly GCA_024137785.1. Classification (NCBI taxonomy): domain Eukaryota; kingdom Metazoa; phylum Chordata; class Chondrichthyes; order Orectolobiformes; family Ginglymostomatidae; genus Ginglymostoma; species Ginglymostoma cirratum. Next base: position 1,730,548 of record JAHRHZ010000050.1, read on the forward strand.
CTGTTCATTTGATCGTGGCTGATAACATGTTCAAAAGCATGTTCCTGCTTTCCCCCATATCTTTTGAGCCCTTTAGCCCAACTGCTATATCTAATTTCTTCTGGAAATCATACTATGTTTTGGCCTCAATTGCTTTCTGTGATAGTGAATTGCACAGGCACACAATCTGGGGGAAGAAATTTCTCATCTCAGTCCACATCCTTAAATTGTGATCCCTGGTTCTGGACATCCCTGGAATCAAGAACATCCTTTCAGCACTATCTTGTCTGTCAAAGTTGTAGCACTAAAGTTTCCTATTGTTCCCAGACATCAGAACTGCCAAAGCTGCCTTGGTGTGGGTGCGTTTCTTCAATATTCATTAAACCTAGGCCCAACTCTGGCTACAGACTGTAATTTTGAAGATGGGTTGCACATTAAGATTTCACATCAATATGATTACAAAACCTTCCCTTTTTGATTAGGAGAACATCCATGCATGAAGTCTGTTAAGAGTGCACAGCACGGTTGCTTGGAAAAACCTTCATAAAAACACCCTAATCCTTGCTCTTGTGCTTCTAATTCAGTGCACTGTAATGTGATAACAGATTTAACTCAAACAAATGTGCTTTTCGTTGATTTAAAAAAATTGTCAGAGCTAAAAATAAAAATTCAAAATGTGTGACAGAGAACGAATTCAAACAATGAGGCATAAGGAATTAAAGACTAATGGACAGCAAAGTTCCCACTAAGTTGTGTTAGTGTGTCGCAGGACAGCACCCTCAAAGATACCATGCAGCGATGGTCTGCAAATGCGTGCATCCTTACTGAAAAAAATTAAATGGACTGCAACTTGAAAGAATCGAATGGACACCTAAATTTTAAAGGGAACATGAGTAGAAAGACAATTATGAGATGTTTGTTTCCCTTTTTGTCTAAAGTATTAGATACAGATCTATCAATATAAAAACAAATGCTTGACTGAAAGAATAAGATATGACAACAGGCTCCACAACTTATGTTTTGTCTATAAATTTGAATTGTTATTGTGTAACTCAGCTTCACAAATAATGGAATTGCAAATACACATCAAGCAAACCACAATGCTGTACATATTTAGGAGTTAGCAAACTATGAAGACAATTTTGTAAGATACATTCTTAATTGAACAACCTCGGAGGAGATCCAGCCATGTTAGTGAATATACCAAATATGCCTAAGGTTTAGTTTCAACTAACCTGCCCAGAAGATGCAAGTAAGTTGATTGTAGTGAGAAGCATCCAGCCTCTGCTTGATTCTTCACTTTGATTAATCTCCAGAAATTGGACAATGGCACGACTAGCTGCCTCTATGGACAGAGGAGGAATCAATAAATAGACATACTGTGGCAAGGAACATAAAGAAACTGGACATAGACAGACCCACAGCTTGATAGTTACAGACAATTTACCTGACAAAAACACCACAATTTCAAACTCAAGAAATAAACTGACTTATCCAGTGCAACACTGAACAGAGAGCAGCATAAAACTGATGTACCAACACCACAACTTTTCTGCAAGTTACAATGACAGTGGTTTGCTGACATATCCAATGTGGTTATGACAAAAAAATGCATACCTAAAACTTACACTCCTTTTCATATTTCAATTAAAAAACATTTAAATGAAATGTCAAAAGCTAAATGTCGCTGATCTGCATTATTGTTTGACAGATGCAGGTACAGAGTCATGATTTCTTAGGTGGTAACTTCCTTTGGAAATATAAATAGATAAACTGTAGCAGATTCTAAACATCCCCAAAGGGAAAGAAAATCTCAAAGAAAAGCTCCTCAAAGTTGTTCATTAGCAACCTTGGCAAGGGTGTAGAATTATGATGTTTGTCAGCCTCTTTTCATCAGGAAGGTTAGATAGCACGAAGATATCAAAAAAGTTTCCACAGGCGTCAACTTATTTTCAAGTCTGTAATTTCTTCTGTTCATTTTATTTATGTTACTGTTAGTTCAATAGGGCATTAATGGTCTTTGATTAAAAGAAAACTGGTAATCCTAAAACATATTACACTGTATTTTCACTCATACTCTACCTACACTAACTTTCTCTTCCGTAGATGTATTATAATATTTCTGTTTATGAACTGTAGTTTCCATTTGGTGATAGTTCTTCTATTTTAGTTAAAACAATCATTCAGTCCTTCATCTTCCTTTGAACAGGAAAGGTACAGCATCCAAATTGTAAGAGCCACGTATGACAGAAGATACAAAAGTTGAACTACAACAGAAAAAGAATGCTTATTATACAGATCAGGAGCAAAATGTGGTATAAATGTCAGAATATCAGGACGAGTACTGCATAAGTTGAAAAGTTATACAGGAAGCAAGAGAACTACGAGTAAAGATTAGTATGCAACATTAAATTGATCTTTAAAACATAAAGGGCTAAATCTCCTGACAAGGAGATAATTGCTGCTGAAGTAGAGACAGCAGTGCAACTTCAAGATCTTGTGCAAGTCTTGATCCATCTGACCCCATGGGAGGTGGTCAAGAAGTTTAAACTTCTAATGAGCAACTGCCCAACGCATAGCACCCTCTATAGAAGTCCCCACTTCTGAGTTAAGAGGCAGAAACTTCGTATGGTTACAGGTTAGAGGAATTAAAAGCTGACCTAAACTCCCGGCTAATGATAAGACAGTGATCCTATCAGACTCACCATTGACTTCCATGCACACCCCCTCAGTGACGTGACCCAAGCCAACTCTCCCAACCACTGATCAAATGAGACAACCTCTAACTACCCACTGTCCCTTCCACTACCCCATTTCCCGGCCCAAAACTACTCAACAGCTTCCAACCAACCCTGATTGCTTCACCCATTTATCGGCAATCCCCAACCCACATGGCATCTGCATGCCTTCAACCACTTTCCAATCTACCACTCCAACCACCTACGCACTTAGCTTCTCCAAATAACTGGCTTTATGTCTTTAAACATGGAATTTACTGCTGCAGAAGACAATCCCCCCCCCACCACCACTGTTATGGATTTCTGGACTTGACTGAGTTGTTTTGGTGTGAAAGTCTTTCACCTGGAAGCTTGCCTATCACACTGCTCTAAAGAGGGAAAACCTTGTCTGATCTGAGTCAGAAAGTGATTCTGTCCCCAACTGAAACAAACATTCAGGCCAAGTGAAAGAGGTTTGCTGAAGTAAAAGGTGGACTTTGCAGTTTTGGATTTTCCTTCATTGTCCAAGGTGGCCATCCATTGCATGGGTAAAATCATACAGTGTGTACCCTAACATTACTGTGGGCCTGACTTTCCACAGTGCAGACGAGAACCTGTGTCACAGACAAGAAGATGGTAGATGGCTCCCCTCTTTTCCAACTCAAGTAACAACAAGATGTGCTTCAAAGAAGCATTTAACTGTCTAAGTGCTATGACTACAATAAGGCACCGGACAGATGTTATTGTTAAATTTTAAGAAGAGGATAAAATGTTTATTTCTGTAATGTAATTGCAATGGCACCCACTCACTTAATCACAAAGGACACATATACAAGTAAAGATGATTACGGAAGAGGGAGCATGCGCTGGGCTGAACTCCACCAGCGTCAGAGGGTTTCCAAAATGAAGATGTTGGTGAGAGGTTATGCCTGGTATCCAGGTCTGGATGCAGATATGTTCACGTTGGTGAGGCAATGCCCAGAGTGCCAACAAGGAAAGGAATTACCACCAGCAGCTCGCCCACATTTGTGGGAATGACCAGGTAAACTCCGGACTCGGTTACACATTGACTATGCAGGTCCTTAAACTGGAGGAGCAGTACCTCATACTCCACATTGGGTCCTACAGCCCAACAGCCTAAACGTGGATTTTACCAGTTTCAAAATCTCCCCACCCTCGGTCTCATCCCATGACCAATCCTCCCTCCCACTCCCGCCTCCTTGACCTGACACAACCTGTCCATCTTCTCTCCCACCTATCTGCTCCTCCCACATCACTGACCAATCCCCACCACTCCCTAACTCCACTCACCTATTGCCATCCCACCTACTTTCCCCAGCCCCACTCCTCCTCTATTTGTTTCTGAGCTCCCTTGCCACCCCCGCCCCTCTATTTCTGAAGGGTCCTGACCTGAAACGTCAACTTTCCTGCTCCTCCGATGCTGCCTGGCCTGCTGTGTTCCTCCAGCTCCACACTGTTATCTCTGACTCCAGCATCTGCAGTTCTTCCTATCTCTTTCTTAGGTCAATGCTCTTTGTCATAGTAGATGCCCACTCGAAGTGGCTGGATGTGCACGTAGTTCATTTGTCAATCACAGGAACAACAATAAGAAAACTGAGCACATCTTTTGCTTCAAAGCTGAAGGCACAGATACCAACTTTGGAAAGAGGAATTAAAATCTCAAGTGCTCAAGCAATCAGACTTCGAGGAGGAGAACAGTGTTCTTGGAAGATTGTAAGGTTAGAGCAGAGATAGGAAATGACAAGGCCATATTAGCATTTGAAAACAAGGAGAGTGGAGCTCAAGAGTTTATTATACTTAAAGTCATACAACACAGAAACAGACCCTTCGGTCCAAATTCTTGCAGTCAAAATGATCTTTAGTTTGCACAACTGTCAGACCATGATCTGGTGTATATAGTAGACAGTGATCATAAAAGACATTAAAACTACACATTTTTACAAATGTTACACAATTATTGCATAATTGACCATAAGTACCCTTTAGGAACTTAGCACCAAATACTAGATGTTTCTACAGTCTTTACATGACAGTAAACTTCTGAAATGCCTTGCAAATTATCCTAAAATGCAAAGCCTTACATGTAGCTCAGGGAATATTAGCTGTCATTTTGTTGAGGAACTTCACACGTGATACATTAGACAATGAGAACCAGTTGAGAAAAGAAGGACCATGAAAGGAAGAAGAAAGAAACTGAAGATTTAATGCTCATTGATAAATAGAACGCAGCAAGGTTTGCAAGAATGGTGATGAGAAAGCATAAAAGGTAGATTATGGGTCTGGGTATCACTAATATGAAGGTGGCTTCCAAAGTGTTCCTAACATGTAGAAAATTACTCTCACTTCAGCTCTGAAGAGTCATCTAGACTCAGAGTTAGCTTGCTCTCTCTCCATGAATGCTGTCCGACCCACTGTGATCTCCAGCATTTGTTGTTTTCAGTACAGATTCCAGCATCTGCAACAATTTGCTCCTAAATTAGCAGAAGTTTGGTTTCATTATTACAATCATTTTGACATGCAACATGGGCAACAGTAAATGGAAGGGGGAGTGGGGCAAATCTTTACATTTTAACTGTCATACCCCAGGCCTGAAACATTCCCACAGGCACAAAATGATCTACAACAGTTGTAAATCTAAGCTACAAACTATAACTGATAAATGTATTCCAATTTGCAAGACCTCATAACCAATCAATTTAAACTGAGGTACAAAAATCCTTAGACACAACTGAATGAGGCTAGGACCAGCCTCTGAGATGACAGGAGTTACCTGATTTAAATAATCTCAATGGGCTGCTTGTGTCATCTGTGCACATCTTACTTGCCTGACAGGTAAGGAATAGGTATTTACATGTTCCATGTACCATACAGTCACAGAGTTATATAGCACAGAAACAGACCCTTCAGTCCAACTCCTCTGCATCAACCAGATATCCTAAATTAATTTAGTCCCATTTGCCCCGTATCCCTCTAAACCCCTCCTATTCATGTACCCATCGAGATGCCTTTTAAATCTTGTAATTGTGCCGCCATCACATGCTCTGGCAACTCATTCCATAGGTACAGCACCCTCTGCGTGAAGTTGCCGCCCCTTAGGTCCCTTTTAGATCTTTGCCCTCTCAACTTAAACCTCTGCCCTCTAGTTTTGGACTCCCCTAAGCTGCAGAAAAGACCTTAGCTGTTCACCCTATCCACACCCCCCATGATTTTATAAATCTCTAAGTTCACCCCTCAGTCTCCGACAGTCCAGGGAAAATATTCAGCCCCTCCCTATAGCTCAAACCCTCCAACCCCGGCAACATCCTTGTAAATCCTTTCAGAACAAGTTTAACATCTTTCCAATAGCAGGGAGACCAGAACTGAATGCAGTATTTCAAAAGTGGCTTAAGCAATGTCCTGTACAGCTGCAACATGATATCTCAACTCCTATACTCAATGCACTGACCAATGCCAACTGAGTTTTGTTTATGAAAGCACAAAGAAACAAAAGATTTCAACATCTTCAGTTCCAGACATTGACAGAGGTGGTTTTCGACAGTGTTACTCTTAATTGACGTGGTGACCTGCTGTGAATACCCAGGTTTTGACTTAAGAAACATTCAGCCTGGAAGTCCGCTTTCTTGGTTGAGTCTAGGTTCATCAGTGTCCCAATCTAACTCTACTGCACTCCTACTAGATTTGTAATGGAAGATTATCAACCTAAGAGCAGTCAAAATATTCTGATGCAGATACCTGTATCTTATACAATACCTTAAAGGAAAATTAGCAATAAAATAGTGTATTGTAGCTATCATTAAGGAAGTTGTTAAGAATTCATTGCAGCTATGATTTAAACTGTTATGAGGGTAACTACTGATGAGTAAATTATTTAAGTTTTGGTACTTGCTGTCACGTGAATTATTAGTATTGCCTTCTGAACATTATCAAATCTTGATATCTTGTTCCATCTAAAATCCAGATATCCCATACCTGTGGATTTGTTAGAGGCTCTTCTCCTAATTTCAGTCACCATTAAACGCGATACCTGGGCAGCAAACTGCAAGAGATCTGAAAATTTCTCCATCATGGTGCCAGGAGGAGCATTTCCAAATACCTTAAAGGTGAACAAAAATAATGCATATGAACTAATAAAAACTTAAAGCAAACGTAGGTGCTAAAACTGACAGTTTTAATTTTTTCTGTTCTTTGTCTCTATCCTTAGTTACATACAACATGTTATTATTTTTATCCAGATAACCACTCAATAGACTGGCATCTTACGGACTTGTGAAATAGGATACTTTAATAAATGACATACAAGACAATCATCACCTATATTTTTAAAATGTCATTTTCAAATTATTCTGTAGCCGTTTCTACTTCAACTTCTACTATTTTGCCTAAGACACTTAACGGCTTCACTTTCTAGCATTTCAATAGTGTAGTTCATCATTCCCTCACATTGTTTATGTGTACTATTTCAGTTAAACAATAAAAAATATCATTACTTAATACTACTTTTTATACTGAATGTATTTCTTATGATATGCAATCAGACATTGTTTTTCCTTGGAATTCCACCTGAGCAATCTTTTTAAGTGACTTTTAAAAGTTATCGAATGGAATCTTCAATTCTTTTTCTCTCCACAGCTGAGTAATCTACTGAGTATTTCCAGCAATTTTGTCTCAGCTATTTTAGTAACACATGAATAAATTTTCATAGCTAAAATACTGACATAGTTACATCATTTGACTTTACATGTAACCTTACATTTAGCTCAATTTGACTTTCTCATGCCCACTGCTGCAATTTTCTTATTCACCTTTTCAAAAGGTGATTTATTCTCAGTTCCATAATCAACACACTCAGTCATCCTGCAGTTATTTCTGGCAATATCAATAGAAATGGTGGACCAATTAAATAGGGCCAAAGTAATAAATTCAGAAGATAGATATTAATACTGAGTTCTACAGGAAGACTAAAGTGACTGGCAAAGCATTGACAATAATTATTAGGGAGTCACAGAACTGCAGGAAGCTCCACAGGTAAATACAAACCCTTTATTCTTAGTTTCATGGAGAATAATAGAACTGATTATCTGGAGTGAAGTGGAGGATTATCTGTATGTTAGAAACCTGGAAAATCTCTACAACAATAATCTGAAATGGTATTTGATTTAAATTCAGAAAGGTAGATCCTAGCTGACCAAATTTGTCACTTTTTTTCTTTATTCATTCACAGGTTGAGGGTGTCACTGGGTAGGCAGCATTTATTGCCCATCCACTGTCAACCACACTGTAGGCCAGACTAGGTAAGGAAGGCAGTTTCCTTCCCTAAAAGGACATTAGTGAACCAGATGGGTTTTTTTCTGACAGTTGACAATGGATTCACAGTGATCATTAGATTCTTAATTCCAGATATTTATTGAATTCTAATTCCACTATCTGTCATGACGAGATTTGAACCCAAGTTCCCAGAACATTATCTGGATCTCTGGATTAACAGTCCAGGGATAATACCACTAGTCCTTGCCTCCCCCTTCACAAAGGTAGGACTCAAAGTGAATTATACGCAAGTCTGCAACATATGGAACCTCAACTTCAAAAACGTCACACAAATGTCTGTTAGATAATTTCTGATTTGTTGGGAGTCAAGTTAATCTTTTTTGGGAACAGACAAGAAATTGGCTGAAGAGTGGAAAACTTTTAATTGTTAAAAGCGTTACATCAGGGTGGGAGTCAAGTACACACCTGATGACTTAGATTCAAAAATGTGATGGAATTGCAGTAAATATGTAGATAATAAATTGGATGCAGGATTTGAATTAGAGGAAGCACCTCAAATTGCAGAATGAGTCAGCCAAACTGCAGCTGTACATGCTCTTCTAGCAGATCCAATTTATTGTAGACATATAATAAAAGAATTGTACACTACACTCAGAAGTGACCAAAACAATTCTATGAATAGCACTGAAGCAACAGGTAAACTGAAGAGCCCTCAAACGTTTCAGTGCACACCATATTCAGCATATCTGCCCAATACTATCCACACAGTCCGAAGAATGCTCAAGTGCATAAACAAAAAAGTTTAGTCAGATGAAGCTGTCATCACCGTACAGCACTCTGGTCAGCCAACATCATAAATCATTCTTTATGACGGTTGTCAAACTGAAACAATAACTCATCTTCTCTCAGATACCTCCTAACCCAAATATCTCCATCATCTTCTGTTTCTTTCAGATTGTCAGCATCTGTATTTATATTGCAAAGGCAAATATTGATGTGTTGGCTTTTGGTACCCAAAAGACAAATAAAGCACTGGACAGTGCAGAAAAGAGCCTCTGATCCAGAATGTTAAAAACTGAGTTAGAACAGAAGACTAGGGAAACTTAAAAAATTTTACATGACAAATAAATTAACATGGGACATAAAAAGTAATTATACTGAGATCTTACCCAAAAGATTGGTCACAACATATTAGCTAGTAAAGTGCCTGCCAGTTAGTTCATCAAGATATTATAATTCTGCCTACACACATGATCTACCTAGGAGAGATTATGAATTATTGATTTCAGACCATTACAGTGGTGGTTCTGGTCAGGTCCCAGGCTGGAATCTGGGAGTGAGAGAGTGAGTGTGAGAGTGTGAGTGCGAGAGAGAAAGAAAAGGGGGTTTGGGAAGGGGGCTGGGATACTAGTCAGGTCCCAGAGCTAGAAAACAGCTGTTTATTTGGGGGTGGATGTCATGTCACAGTTCTGGGTGGCGGTGGCGGTGGCGGTGTTGGGTTACGGGGTCAGGGACATGTAATTGGGGTTGGTGTGTGATTATACCTCCAACAAAATACCAACAAGTATGGAAATAATACCCAAAACATACTGAAAACTGTCAAACATACGTCACATTTAATCCAAAACTAAAAACGTATGTCAATCTCAATCCAATCTTGCAGGATGCAAATGATGTTTCAGTGTGTTCGTCAGAAACAGAGTAAGGTCATTGTTGGCTCCTTCGCCAAAGCATACAAGATATCAAGAAAGTTAAGTCTCTCTAACAACCAGCTCCTACAGTGCAATACCTCCCTCCACTGGCAAGACCTAGAAAGTTTGGACCATTTTCTATATCTGGACACACTTGAAAAAGTCTGACATAGATGACAAAGTCTGTCGTAGACAACAAAATTCATCATTTTCCCCTCAGTCAGGTAAAGGCTGAGTTGGCATATTTCAGGACCAGTGTGTTTGAGGACCAGAATCTCAAACCCAAGGCTAAGAACTTAGTTCAGTGGGGTAGCAGTGTTCTGTGCTCAAGTGCTTCAGAAACTTGGACAAAATAGAGCAGGTTCTTCACAGCACTGGACAAGTTCCATATCTTTTCCGTCAGTGCATTCAGATCATAGCAGCTGCATATGAAAACAAAATCCACTTCCCCCAACAAAGGCAAAGGAAGAATATTATTTTCACTTTCCAAAACAAATTCACTCAATAATTACGTTCTGAATGAACTTCCCCATTGATTTTCAGTGTCTCAGGTTGGTTGGCAGGCAACAATTAGGAATCATCTTATTGTGCTACGGTAAACTTAAGAACTTTAATAACCGTCATAGATTGTAAGAAGCAGCAATACTTTGATTCGAATAAACTGAAAGGGACATGGACGAACATATACAGGAATTGAAAGCAATGAGCCCTGTGGGAGAAGGAATCAAAACTATATAAACAAAACTATTTTAACAACTGCTTGAATGGCTGCCTTATGCCACAAGGACAAATTAATGCACCGCAGAAGAATTTAAGGAGTTAATCATAGGAAAGCGGCATCTTCAAACAGACAAGCCAATGCTAAATGTAATAAGAAACAAACAAGCCACTTCTGGCAAGAAGGCAAGCTGCAGATGCAACGGTTGAGGCCAGTTGTCAATACTGTGGATTAAAGAATCTAAAGGATCATCAATAACATCACACCACAAACCTGAAGTACAGAAAATTGTATAAGAATTCAACTTCAGGGCTCCTCCGGAGAAGAACACCGCACAACGATCAAACCCTGAACATCCAAAGTTCACTTCCACCACTAATTGGGTCATAGTCAAGTTGGGTTGTGAGGCTTAACTTGCTTACATGAGGGGTCGTATTTCGGTTGCTACATGCAATAAAGTTTAAATAATTGTTTCAGTATTTAACTGTGAGAGATTTCTTAACAAGTAGCCAAATTAAAGGCAGCTTGTGGTAATTTACCCACAACAGCACTCTCAAAAATGTACTTACACTGGAACGAATTAACCCTAACTTGAATTCAAGGGACATAGCATTGTTACTAAGGCCTGAAATTAAGAAGTTCGGAATAAACCTTCTCCCTGAACTGCTGCTGTCCCTGTTAGGAAGATATCCCATTAATGCTGTTAGGTTGGGAGTTCCAGGATTTTGACTCAGTGATTAAAGAAATAAGGAGAATATGAAATTTGAATACTTGCAAATGATGATCTCCTCATTGCATGCGGTCATAGTTCAGCTAAATTACATGGGCCATGCATCCGAGAGAAGGTATTAAAAACCTCAGCAAGCTGGGCTGTGCATCTTGCAGATGTTGCTGCCACAGTGTGCCACTGGTTGAGAGAATTACTATTTAAAGTATAGATCAAGTTTCTAGTATGTTCATTGGAAATCCATCACATGAATACAGAAACTTCTGGCTTTTGTGATGGGTTTCAAAGTCGAGTCTCTCTGAACTTTAGTGCAGCTTCTGAAAGAGTAGGAAACTCAGGAAGCAGCTTTCTGAATTCTACATTTAACCATGCTAGTGTAATCATTGAAGGTCACTATCCAACTATACAGGTATTATCATCACCTGTTAATTATGCCAGCTGAGACCTAACCCGTAATTACTCAGGGTCAGCAGAACTGCTCGTGGCCAATGCCTCAACTTATAAATTCAAGATTTGATTTGCTAGTTTAAGAGCTTTATTATCTCATCCTGGTATCTTTACAAATTTAAGTATATGTCCATCATAAGTTTATGTTTCTGTATCCTAGTTGCCCTTGTATTCCTTCTCCTCATTCTTCCTTTCAAAATTGTCTTCAAAACTTTTGTTGTATGAAACATCATTTGTAATGTGTCTATTTAAGAAGTCAATACCCTCCTTAAGTCTTCTGGTTTCATTGTGATTCACTACCTTTTCAAGCTTTCCGCCACGAAACTGAAATGTTGCTTCCAATAGCAACCAAAAATGTCAACAGGCTACTCTTTAGAGGAAACCATCATGTGTCTCCCTCCAATCTGATAAACATTTACCACAACTCTACCTCTTAGCCAAATTCATAATCACATTACTACTGGTGCTTAAATTTCACAGGCTTTTATTTTCCTCATGCCCACTATGTGTAAATTTGGTAAACATGTTTAGAAAATACAGAAACCAACATTAATTATAATACATTCAGCAACTTTTTATATTTGTTTAATCTAAGAAACCTTATATGATTATCTTTTATTGTTCGCTTTTGGGACATGGGCATCATTAGCTGGGCCTGCATTTGTTTTTCATTCCCAGTTGCCTTTGAGAAGGTGGCAGTAAACTGCCTTCTTGAACCGCTGAAGTGCATGTGCTATAGGATGATCCACAATACCAGTAGGGAGAGAATTCAAGGATTTTGACCTAGATACAGTGAAGACATTGCGACATATTTTCAAGTCAGGATGCTGAGTGGCTTGCAAGGAGAACTTGCAAGGAGAGCTGCCTTTGCCGTCCTAGATAGAGGCGGTCGTGGGTTTGAAAAGTGCTGTCTGAGGATCTTTGGTGAATTTTTGCAAAGTATCTTGTAATAGTATACACTGCTACAGTATGTTGGAGGGGGAGGGAGTGGATATTTGTGGATATAGTGCCAATCAAGCAGGCTGCTCTGGCTTAGAAAGTGTCAAGATGCTTGAGTATTGTTGGAGCTGTACCCATCCAGGCAAGTGGGCAGTATTCAATCATGCTCCTGACTTGTGTCTTGTAGATGATGGATAGACTTTGGGCAGTCAGGAGGTGAGTTTCTAGCAGCTGGCCTGCTCTGGTAGCCACTGTGTTTATGTGGTGAGTCCAGTTAAGTTTCTGGTCAATCAAACCCCAAGGATGTCGATGGTAACGTCACTGAATGTCAAGGGGTGGTGGTTAGATTCTCTCTTATTGGTGACAGTAATAGCCTTGCATTTGCGTGGTGCGAATGTTACCTCCCACTTGTCAGGCCAAGCCTAGCTATTGTCTGGATTCATTGCATTTGAAAATGGACTGTTTCAGTATCCGAGTCATAACTGGTGCTGAACATTGCGCAGTCATCAGTAAATATCCCCACTTCTAACCTATGAATATTGAGAAGGTTGATGAAGCATCTGAAGATGCTTGGGCCTAGGACACTACATTGAGGAACTCCTGCAGAGATGCCCTGGAGCAGAGTTGACCGATTTCCAACAACCTCAACCATCTTCCTAACCACCAGGTTTTATTTTTATTAAATTCATTCACAGGATGTAGATGTCACTGGCCAGTTTTTCTGCACTTCTGATTGCCCAGAGGACAGTTAAGACACAAACACATCGTGGACCTAGATCGAACATAGGCCAGATGGTAATGGTGGCAGATTTCCTTTCCTACAAGATACTAGTGAATGAGATGAGTTTTTCTGACAATCAACAATGGCTTCACAGTCATCATTAGCCTATTAATCCCAGATTTTCTTTTACAGAATTAAAATTCCACCACCTGTCCTGGCAGGATTTGAATCCAGGTTCCCAGAATGATTTCAATCAGCAGAGAGCTTGCCCCGGATACCTAATGATTGCAGGTTTTGCTATGGTTCTTTGATGTCACACTCAGTGGATTGTGGCCTTGATGTCCAGGGCTGTCATTCTCACCTCACCTATGGAATTCAGCTCTTTTGTCCACGTTTGAACCATGGCTGTAATGAGGTCAGGAGCTGAGTGGTCATGACAGAACACAAACAGGGCATCACTGAGCAGGTTATTAGTGAGCACTGTTGATGACGCCTTCCGTCACTTTATTGATGATGGAAATTACACTGGTGGGACAGTAATTGTCTGGATTTGGTTTGCCCTGATTTTGATTTTTGAACATACCTGGGCAATTTTCCACATTAATCGGATAGATGCTAGTGTTCTAACTGTACAGGAAGAGCTTGACATGGAGGTGCCAGTGTTGGACTGGGGTAGACAAAGCCAAAGTCAGAGGTCACACAAAACCAGGTTATAATCCAATAGAGTTATCTGAAATCAAAAGCTTTGGGAGCACTGCTCTATCAGGTGAAGTGAAGAGAAGCACACAGACACAGAATTTATATGCAGACAGACCAAAAGATCGTACAACTGGTGCGAGTGGAGTGCGCACAGGCTGAATAACAAGTCTCTTCAAATGAAGAAGTGTCAGATGGTGCGAGTAACCTGTCAACAGCTGAACAGCAAGTGAAAGGATGACTTACGATCTGATTAATTGAGGCAGAGAGATAATTACAAAAAATTTTTTAAAAAACGGTGTTGCTGGAGACAAACCAAATGGCTGGAACAACTTGACACCCATTTTACAAGGAACCCCACAGACATCTTACAGAAACTCAGCACCCATGGACTATTTAAACCATGAACATTCCTTGTCACAATGGATGTTTCGGCCACTCTACACCAGCATCTCCCACAACAGCATCACTGCAACTGCCAATTTCCAACGCCATCTTCCATCTCATCCAATTCATCCTCAGCCACAACGTCTTTACCTCCGACAACCAGCTTTTCATCCAGCTGTGGGGACCAAATTTGCACCCCAATATGACATTTTCATGCACAAGCTCGTCAGGTGATGTCAGTGCTCCGAAGGCCGGTGATTTCAAATAAACCTGTTCAACTATAACCTGGTGTCGTGTGACTTCTGACTACATACTAATTAGATTAGGTAGTTTTCTACGTTAAGAACTAATAACATTTTAAGTGACCCCCTTTATCCCATAGTCTGTACATCATTCTCCACTATATCGCATCGACAGAATTCATTATTAAATAGAGCTAAACAAAAAATCACTCATTTAATTCCTAAACTTTTGCAAAATGATTTTTCTTGGCCTCTGAAAATACCATCCTTCATGTGACTGTGCTTTTAAACAAGTAGCCTCTTTGGTTTTGGGTATACTACTTTTTAAATTGAATTTTTTTGTAGCATGGAATAGTTATGATTTGACTTTGCATCTTAAAAAATTTTTTACTGAAATGCTTAACAACTGTTAAAAGTAACGATTCAGAAAAGATTTTTGCAATAGGATAGTGAAAAAGAATAGTCAGCCTTCGAAGAAATCAATAACAAATTGCTCGGGTTTAAACTATTTTACTTGAAATGGGCAATCTCCTATTTGAGAAAGTTAATGTTTAATCATGTTTAAACCTGTAGTATAAAATCGCCCTCCAAAACTGCAGTTGCTATTTTCCAAATATCTCATAGCATGTCATTTTGCAAAATAGGTAGGTGCTACTGTACATGACCTCTTCTCCTCTGGATACACCGAATATTAAATCACATGATTTTTATGTTAAAAGTTTAATAAGATTTATTGCTGCTCAGAGGTAAGAGTGCTTACAGGCAAGAGAGTTTCCAAGCTTTTTTCTGACAATGGAATCACGTGTTCAAGCACTTTTTATGACTTCTAACGAGATGTAAATGCTTCAGTGCTATTTCACATGGTGGGAGTTAGATATTGAGTGGTGGAAACATTTTTTCCTTTCTCTATGTTTTTCATTATGGCTGAAGACCAATATATTCCTCTGAAATCACCAAAGGAACTCCAGGATTTCAGCAATCAATTCAGTTTGGGAGGCATAGCACAGTAGCAATGTGCAATGCAGAGGCCTACACTAAAGTTCTAGGGGTGTGGGCTCAAATTCCTCTAGAACACCAAACTGAATTCAAATCAATAAACTGAAAGCTAGTCTTGTGCTCTTGTGGAGCTGAGCTAGTGTCCCTACTCTGAGCCAGAAGGCCTAGGTTCAAGCCTCACTTACTCTCTGAACAGGTTAACTAAAAATATCTAAAAGCTAGTCTAATGTTGACCACAAAATCAGTGGGATTTTTCTGCAACAATCAGCGACGTGGCTCACCAAAGTCTTTTAAGAAGGAAAATGCCCTTCTCACCTGGTCTAGCTTCAGGTCATTCCAGTCTGATAGCAATATAGCACCTCTGAAATGCTCTAGCAGGGTACTCCGTGCTATCAAACTGCCATTACGTCTAAAAGAAACCAAATAAACCACACAATATTAACCTAGGCACCAGAAACAACAACAGCCAACCAGCCTCGTCAACTTTTCAAAATCTTCCTTACTAACATCTGGGAGCTTGATCTAAAAACAGAAGAACTGTCCCACAATCAAGCAACAGCCTGACAGTCCCTTCAGGCAATGTCCCAGATAGCATCATCACCTTCCTGGATATGTCCTACTCCACCACCAGGATAGACCCATGAGAGACGCCAACACAATGGTATATGGCTAGAAAGGAGTTGCCTTGCAACTCCTCAGAACTGAATTCATACCGCAAATATCAAGTAAAATTATATGAAGAAAGCCTCTTTAAACCATAAGACCACAAGACATAGGAGCAGAAATTAGGCCGTTTGGCCCACCGAGTCTGCTCCGCCATTCAATCATGGCTGATAAGTTCCACAACCCCACTGTCCTGCTTTCTCCCCGTAACTCTTGATAATCAAGAACCTATCTATCTCAGTCTTAAATGTACTCAATGACCTGGCCTCCACAGTCTTCCGTGGCATGAATTCCACAGATTCACCACTCTCTGGCTGAAGTAGTTTCTCCTTATCTCCATTCTAAAAGGTCTTCCCTTTACTCTTAAGACTGTGCCCTCAGGTCCTAGACACTTCCACCAATGGAAGCACCTTCCCAACATCCACTTCGTCCAGGCCATTCAATATTCTGAAAGTTTCAATTAGATCCCCCCCTCATCTGTCTAGACTCCAATGAGTATAGCCCAAGAGTCCTCAAACGTTCCTCATATGTTAAGCTTTTCATTTCTGGAACCATTCTCATGAACCTCCTCTGAACCCGCTCCAGGGCCAGTACATCCTTCCTGAGATACGTGCACAGTTTTGGGCCCCAATGTAGCCTGACCAGACCCTTATAAAGCCTCAGTAGTAAGGGTTTAGGCCCGAAACGTCAAGTTTTCCTGCTCCTATGATGCTGCTTGACCTGCTGTGCTCATCCAGCCCCATGCTTGTTATCTCAGTAGTACATCCCTGCTTTTATATTCAAGTCCTCTCAAAGTAAATGCCAACATTTCATTTGTTTTCCTGACTATTGACTCAACCTGCAAGTTTACCTTGAGAGAATCCTGGACGAGAACTCCCAAGTCTCTTTGCACTTCAGGCTTCTGAATTTTCTCCCCATTTAGAAAGTAGTCCACGCTTTTATTCTTCTTACCAAAGTGCATGACCTCACACTTCCCCACATTGTACTCCATCTGCTACTTCTTTGCCCACTCTCCTAACTCTGCAAATCCTTCTGCAGCCTTGCCACCTCCTCAATACTACCTGTCCCTCCACCTATCTTTGTATCATCTGCAAACTTAGCCAGAATGCCCACAGTTCCTTCATCTAGATCATTAATGTATAAAGTGAAAAGTTGTGGTCCCAGCACTGACCCTTGCGGAACTCCACTTGTCACCGGCTGCCATCCTGAGAAAGACCCCTTTCTGCCTACTCTCTGCTTTCTGCCAGACAGCCCAATCTTCTATCCATGCGAGCACCTGGCCTCTAACACCATGGGCCCTTATCTTACTCAGCAGCCTCCTGTGTGGCACCTTATCAAAGGCCTTCTTGCAGTCCAGGTAGATAACATCCATTGGCTGTCCTTGGTCTACCCTGCTCATTATTTCCTCAAAGAATTCTTGCAGATTTGTCAGGCATGGTCTTCCCTTGATGAAACCATGCTGACTTTGCCTTATTTTACTATACACTTCCAAATATTCAGCAATCTCATCCTTTACAATGGACTCCAAAATCTTACCCATGACTGAGGTTAGGCTAATCCGCCTATTATCTTCTGTCGTTTGCCTTACTCCCTTTTTAAACAGGGGTGTCGCTTTAGTCATTTTCCAGTCCTCTGGGACACTCCCTGACTCTAGTAATTCCTGAGAGAACACGCTTCCATTATCTCTTCAGCTATCTCCTTTAGAACTCTGGGGTGTAGTCCATCTGCCCCCTGACTGTCCTGAATTTTTGGGATATTACTCCTGTCTTCCACCGTGAAGACTGACATGAAGTAATTATTCAGTTCCTCAGCCATTTCCTTGTTCCCCACCACCATCTCTCCACCGTCATTTTCCAGTGGTCCAGTGTCCACTTTTACCTCTCTTTTGCCCTTTATATACCCAAAGAAACTCTTACAGTCTTCATTTATATTACCGGCTAGCTTACCTCATATTTAATCAGAATTCTCCCTCCTTATTTTCTCGTTACCCTCTGTTGTTCTTTGTAAGCTTCCCAGTCCTCTGGTTTCCCACTGCCCTTTGCCACATTATATGCTATCTCTTTTGCTTTTATGCTATCCCTGACTTCCTTAGTCAGCCATGGTTGCCTCATCCTCCCTGTACCATGTTTCTTTTTCCTAGAGATGAATTTTTTCTGCGTCTCCTGAATTACTCCCAGAAACTCCTGCCATTGCTGTTCCACTGTCTTTCCTGCTAGGCTGCTCTTCCAGTCAATTCTGCCCAGCTCCTCCCTCATACCTCTGTAGGCACCTTTATTCAGCTGTAATACCATTACCTCTGATTCTATCTTCTCCATCTCAAGTCACAGAGTAAATTCTATCATCTTATGATCACTGCCTCCTAAGGGTTCCCTTACCTTAAGCTCCCTTATCAAGTCTGCCTCATTGCACAACACTAAATCCAGTATTGCCTGTTCCTTTGTGGGCTCCACCACGAGCTGCTCCAAAAAGCCATCTCGTAGACATTCCACAAACTCCTTTTCTTGCAATCCACTACCAACGTGATTTTCCCAGTCCACCTGCACATTGGAATCACCCATGATCACTGTGAATTTGCCTTTCTTACACACCTTTTCTATCTCCTCGTGCATCTTGCGCCCCAGCTCCTGACTACTAACTGGAGGTCTGTACACAACCCCAACTATGTTTTTTTTACCTTTGCGGTTCATCAATTCTACCCACACAGATTCTACACCATCTGACCCTACTTCGTTTCTTCCTATTGATTTAATTTCATTTCTCACTAATAAGGCAACCCCACCCCCTCGGCCCACCTGCCTATCTTTTCGATAGGATGTATAGCTTGGATACTCAGTTCCCAATCCTGATTCCCTTGCAGCCATGTCTCCGTGATGCCTAACATGTCATACCTGCCAGTTTCGATCTGCACCAGAAGCTCATTCACCTTATTCCTTATACTGCGTGCATTCAGATATAACACCTTCAGTCCTGTATTAACCCTCCCTTTTCTCATTTTCATTCGTTTTTCCAGTGTTTGATTGCTAGCCTTTTCCAAACACTCTGTCCTACTTGTGTCTGTGCTGGAGACTTTCATAACCTCTCCTGAATTTTTCTTCCCTGTCATTTCTTTCATATTTTTCCACTTAGTTGTATCCACCACTACAGATGTTAACCTGGTGCTTTGTTTCCTACCGGGGCAACTTTCACCATTCCCTTTCCCGCTACTTTCTAGTTTAAAGTCCTGTTGACCAGCCTATTTACCCTTTTCGCTGGAACATTGGTTCCAGCTCGATTCAGGTGGAGACCATCCCAATGGTACAGCTCCGTTCTGTTCTAATACTGATGCCAGTGCCCCATGAAAAGGAACCCCTCTTTCCCACACCACTCTTTTAGCCACGTGTTTACCTCCCTTATTCTCATGTCCCTATGCCAATTAACACATGGCTCGGGCAGTAATCCGGAAATCATAACCCTTGAGGACCTGTTCTTTAATTTGGTCCTTAGTTCATGATAATCTCTGAAAAGGTTCTTTCTTAAATTGCCAACAAGCACCTTCCCTTCAGCTAAGGAATCAGTACTCCTCCATGTTCAACATTAACCAGGAGCAGCTGTGAGAGTCGAAAGGCATAGAATGGACCCATCACCAAGACTAGCTCAGTCGCACCAAAACTGACCAAGTTGACTGAGCTCTAACCATAAGCTGCTGAACTGAGTCTGCAGCAGATGGCATGAAGAACAAAGCAAAACACACTTGTTGTTGTCCAATCCATTATAATGTATTTGACCATAATGGTGTTGGTTGGAGAGACTACTGCAGAGTCCGTGAGATGACAAAGGCCCATCCTCATGTTGAGAATATGTTCCATGATGTTATGTGACACTAATGTTGTGCTTAATGTGACAGGGTTTCAAACAAATGCAACAACTCAAAACTGGGCATGCATGAGATGCAGTGGGATATCAATATCAGCAGAATTACGTGCAGCCACGATCTGTAACCTTACAGACTAGTAAACCTGCCACTGTTACGTTACCCTTGTGCTGGAAGATCTATCTTAGCTCAGTGAAGAATGCAGGAGGTCATACTAGGAGCAACACGAGGCACACCTAACAATGAGGTATTGACCTAGTGAAATTGCAAAACACTTGCATGTGAAATAGTGAAAGTAACATGTCAAAGATAGAGCTAAGTGATCTCATAGTCAACGGATCAAATCCATGTTCTGCAGTCCCATCAAATCCTGTCGCGAATGGTGGTGGACAATTAATTGAATGAGGGAGTGTCACAAATATCCCTTTCTATAATAGGTGGCAGTGGAAGAAACACCAACACATTGGCAATGAAGAAAGCTGAAGCATTGATGAAGGCTGGCACAATTACAATATTTATAATACATTTGGATGGGTATACAAATAGGAAGGGTTTAGAGGGATATGGGCCAAATGCTGGCAAATAGGATTAGATTTATCTAGGATATCTGGTCGTCATGGACAAGTTGGAGTGAAGGGTCTGTTTCTGTGCTGTACGTCTCTATGACTCTATTGGCAATTATCTTCAGTCAGAAGCCGGATTGGATGATCCATTTCAGCTTGCTCCTGAGGTATCCAGAATCTTAATTTCAGTCACTTCAGTTCACTCCATGTGATATCAAGGAATGGCTGAATTAGATGCATCAATGGGCCTTGTCAACATTCCAGTGATAGTACCGAAGACATGCTCCAGAGTTAGCTACACATCAATAAAGCTGTTCCAGTATAGCTGCAACCCCACCCAACCGTATTGAAAATTGCACAGGCATGCCTTGTCCACAAAAAGCATGACATACCCAACCCAGCCAATTACACGAAATACAGTAATGGTGCAGGAAAGTGGTGCTGAATTAACAGATCAGCAGGCTCAAAAGGACGAAATACTACCCATGCTATTTCTTACGTTTTATCCGCCTTGTCTACTATCCACCTTCAAGTGACAAAAACAGTCAGTCATCGACAGCATATTGAAGCAGTCCTTGCTCAGAAGTAACCTGTTGAGTCATGTTCAATTTGAGTTCTGTGAACGTGCATCAACTTCTGATCTCACTACTGTCATGGATCAAACAGACAAGAAGAAACTTGTTAACTCAAGAGGTGAGTTGTGAGGAACTGCCCTCAACATCAAAGCAACATTTCGACAGGGTGTGACATCAAAGCGCTTTGTGGAGGCAAAAGGCCCATCTTCATACTGAGGACATCCTCCATGATGTTATGTGGTACTAACACTGTGCTGAATGGGATAGGATTTGAAACAAATCTGACAACTCAAAATTGGGTATCCATGAGACACTTGAGTTAATCAGAATCAGGGAAAAATGCTCTAGTGGTTAAGTCATCCCTAGCACAGAGCAAATTGGTATTGTTGTTGAATGTCACCCATTTTAGTCCTCGGGCATTACTGCAGGAGTTCTGCCCAAACACCTTCACATCTGCTTCAATGATCTTCCCTCCATCAGATGGTCAGAAGTGGGAATGTTTGCTGCTGACTGTACAATGGTCAGTCCTATTTGTGATTCCTCAGATACTGAAAGTGCATGGCTGTTTGCACCAAGATGTAGACAAAATTCAGGCTTGGGCTGATAACTGGCAAGAAACATTCAAGCTACACAAGTGCCGTGCAATCAGCATCTCCAACAAAAACGAGTTTAACCATCTCTTCTGATGTTCAATGGAATTACAGTCAAATAATTCCCCACTGTCAACTTCCTGGGGGCTACAAGTGACCAGAAACTAAACTGAACCTGCCTTATAAATACTATGGCTACAAGGGAAGGATTGAGGCAAGGAATTCTGTGGTAAGCAACTCCTCTCTTGACATCTCAAAACCTGCCCATTACGTACAATGCACAAGTCAGGAATGTGATGGAATATTCTCCAGTTGCCTAAACAAGTGCAGCTCCATCAAAATTTAAGAAGCTTGACACCATCCAAGACAAAGCAGCCAGTCTGACTGGCAACACATCCCCAAAGTTCACTCCATCCATCCCTGACACTCAATAGCATTGTATCCCATCTACAAGATGCATTGCAATAATTCTCCACTATTCCTAAGGCAACACCATGCAAACGCATGACAAATGTCATCTAGAGGGACAAAGGCAGCAAATACAGTTGCTGAGTCAAAATTCCGGAACACCTTCCCTAACAGCACGTGGACATACCTTCAACAAGTGGACTGCAGTAGTTCAAGAAGGCAGCTGACTGCCACCTTCTCGAGGACATCTAGTGGTGGGCAATAAATATGATGCCGACATCCCATGAGTGAATTTAAAAATATTATTATCGCTTCACCTAAATCTACCTAATTTTCATGTGGGGCCTACTGCTGGACACAAAGGTGAATGGGGATCCACCACAGTAGAAAATTCAAGCTAGACTGTCATAGCACAAGGTTTTTTTGAAAAACAAAATCTCACAAATGCAAGAACAGCATCATCAATTTTGTTACCTTGGAAGTTTCTTCCAATGGTATTGTCTTGGTCCTGGTTTCCCCACCAATCTCCTCCCACCTGGATCTACTTTGGGTTATAGTCCAGGTATGGCTCTCAGGCATACAATCCTTCCCCAAGCCCTCTCTACCCCTTTCAGGCACAGTGATGACAGAAGAGATAAAAGGAGAAGAAACAGTATCTGAAGAGACAGAAAACCAGCAACAACAAATTGCTAACACGGGGACCAGCAGGAAAAGTGGGGTTGATCAGTAGTTTAGTGGGAAGAGGGTTAAGCGTTCAGGAAGTGAATCTCAATTCACAATATAGTAACACTAAAACCAACTAGGTTTTATTTTAGTTGAAGATTTCCAAATGTGCACATCTTGATAATGTATACTGAGAAAAATAACCACACACTCTGAAAAGCACTGCACCATGTACATAATGTTTTGAAAAATAGTTCAAAAAGTCCTCTATTTTGGGGAGCGCCAATTATTTACATAATTAGGATTTAAAGGGCATATACAGTACTATTTTGGTAGTGCATAAACACTACTTACCATGCCACTACTGTAATTAAAAATGCCAAAATATAGCGATTAAGAGGCTGTTATTTACAGCCAATTAAATATTTTAAGTGTTTACCTAAACATCACATTAAGACACAGGAATTGTGCTTCAAGCTTTAAACTACCCAGAAGACTTTCCCTCCATCTCTTTGCTGTTAAATCTCTAATCAATATTACAAAATTGACTGGAAAAGCAAACTGGTTGAAATGTCCTTCACCAATATTCTTTTGGAGTTCCAAGTAATTTTTCTACCTCAGTTGACAGCAATGTTGCAGTTGTAAAGGGCCATTTTTCCACAATCTCAGATACTCAAGGAACAGAAGTATTATCTTTGATGGCTCTAGAACCAGTGTTTCAACTGAACTCTAAGACACTGCACTCTACCTTGGTTGGATGGGAACTAACCAAAGATTAAATGAAGTGACTCAAGTGGTCGGGTCTGGATCATTCTAAAAGTATCTAGTGAGAGGGAGCTATTACGAACACAAATCAAGAACTATAGGATAGGTACAGTACCCGAGTAATTGTGGATGTGATTTTCTGCATGGTGAATGTTACAGAAGAGGAGCTGACGTATAGCTGCAATGTGCAGTGGGTGTACTGTACCACTGAATCTTTGCAAACACTTTACACTAAAAAGATATTACATTGAACCCTGTACTCTCTGTGCATTTCCATTCCTGAATGAACAATTGTTACAATCTGAGCTGATGTTATTACTGGGTATGTCAGTTTTCAAACTGAAATCTGGCTTTGTGGGTCATATTTTGTTTTAAACAGCATAGTCTTTCACTGCCCACAAGCACACAATGTTTTTGGTTTGGTTTCAACAAAAAAACACAAGCAAAAAATCATGAAATAATAAAGTAGAATAAACCTAACTATTAACATATAATACAGGTTTAAAGATTTCAAAACAATCCTATTAATGCCACAGTGTTCACAAAAAGAATTCTATTCTCAGCCACATCCAGAGTTTTTAACCAAATACTAATCTGGAACTTACAACCTAACCAGCTTACATTGAGCTAACTTATTTTTAAACTGTTCTAAACTATCTCCCTCATGGAACAAATTTATCTCACTTGTAGCTTTAGCCGAGACCCCTGAAGCTAAACAACCCAAGGTGGCTTTCTTTGCATTTTGGGTGTTTCCCCAAGCCAAAAAACAAAATGGTACCTTCTGACTAAAGCCTAATGCATGATATTGCTTACTTTGATTACTCAAAAAATCTCCCAATGCAAACAAAACCTCACTCACCAGGAAGCCCCTCTTGCTCATACCATAATTTAAAAGTTATCACCATGGCTACAAAAATATTTACAACTATTTATTAAAACCCTTCAGACACATAGACCAAAGCCACATGCCGCTAATTAAAAATCCAAACTCTATAATAAATGACTTTAAAATGTCAATATCACAAATCACAACATTATAACAAGACAACATCTGTAAAAAACCTAATTTTCCGCCTGTGTCTGGAGGTCCAGTTTTTAGTCGATCAATACCTCAAAGTTTTGGGTCATTTGCAAATTTTGAAGTCATATCTTGTTCATCCTCATCAAGGCCATAAAAACAGTGGTTTTAGGACCTCAGGAAACTTGCTCCAGTCCAAAACGCAATTACTCAGTTTGTCACTCTGCCAACTTTGTATCCATGCTATCATGATCCTTTCAAATTATGGATCTTAACTTTGCTACATCTTGCGTAGCCTGCATTATCTTCAATGTTCTCAATTAATTAGTAAACATGATTTGCTTTCAACAAATCTATGTAGTTTCTCAAAAAAAAATTCCACGCTTGTCTATAGGACTGCCAATGTTGCCCTGGATTACTGGTTCCCAAGCTTTCCTAGTACCAAGATGAAACTGCCTGGCATGAACTGTATTTCAGAATAAGAGAAAAACCTACAAAAACCATGCAATAAAATTAAAGGCTCTTAAAATCCAAAAACAATACCGTAAGGAATGCATTATCTTTCAACATTCAGAAGAAAAATGAAGTGAAACAATACAAGAGAGCACCAACACAGAATTCAATGCAAATTTGCAATGCAATCCATTCATGAGGTTGTCCTGCCAAAATTAATAAAGTATTGTCTACTGTAATGTTAACCAAACTAATTTTTCTTGCAAAAGTAAATAACCCTAAAAGCAGCCCAAACCTCAGCACACAATGAGCATTACTTAGAGATCACAAACTATACTAAATGCTACACAGGCATGTGAGAATCAAAACATAATTAAAAGGAACTAATCACATTAATAAACACAAACAAGCAACAATATAAAGTTTCACTGTTACTCATCTTTATTTCACTTCTGTTCCAATTTTAATTCTTGAAAGCCAATTTGTTCTTGTCTAAAGATTAAGGTTTTCTTTTGTGACCAGCTATTACTACTCCCAGCACTAGGTGAATGCCTGCACTCACCCTGTTGAAAACTGGCAGCATCATATAAAGCTTTTCCTCCTGCTCCTTCTGTGTCATGTGTCTTGGTGAATGACAGAGTTCCATGAAGAGACGGCGCAAGTGCATAAGGCCAAGTGCATTATCCTGAGGACTACATTCTTCCTGCCGTGGACGGCCCATGATCCTTTTCACCATGTTCATTTTTCCCAATTTCCCGAAAACACGATCAATCCTGTTAAATAACAGTTTTAGTGTTAATGCAGCCAACTGAGGTCAGGTATTTTTACATCCAGCTCTATTTGCATATTAATCTCAGTATATGCAACAGAATTCTTTAAGATCACATCTCAGTATTCTACAAAGAATCATTAATAACTTTCTAAAAACTTCTGAAATGGATTTTTCTGTATAAGACTTGTAAGATGTTTCTGAACGTACAACATTAAGTAAGTAACAAAAGGAAAAATGCTACAGCATTCTTGGTAGATTAAAATTACTTACTACAAGATCAATACATACCACAAATCAATAAAGCTTGTATATTGGATTTCGTAGGGGTAGGGGTAGTAGAATGTGTCTAGGACTTGTTTTGTACCAAGTTTGTAGGACATTTTATTAAGGTACTTGTCACCAAATCACATGACACTGAATAAATGACTTATTTCAAAATATTAAACCCTCAAATTCCACGTGAAACAAACAGCCTTGTCTCTCTGTTCCCTCCCCCTTGATTACCAACTAGAATAACTGCACATTAATACCCAACAAGAATACACATACTTTTAAAGATACAGATTTCATTTATAGCAGAAATAGCAAAAAATGCACTATTAACGAAAGAGAGTTGAGAAAGCTTAACTTAATTAGTTATGCTATTCCAATTAAAATTACTTTGCAACATACTCATTAGCCTGCTACATCCCAATGCAAAATTTACTCAAGATATTAAGACATGTTCTTAAAGAGATTTGCAAAAAAATAACAACTTCATTATTCTGACCTGCTCTCATCAGTCAGAGGGGGAATGGGTAACTACGCAGTCTTAAAAAAAGGTAGCGCCTGCCAGTCTGAAGAAGGGTCACTGGACTCCAAGCTAACCAGTTTTTCCTCTCTCCTCAGGTGCTGCCAGATTTGCTGAGTTTCTCCAGCAACTTATGTTTTTGTCCTGAGTATTATGCTTTTCAACTGATATTTCATTCTGGAAACTAGCATAGCCAGAACCAAGTCAATGCACAAAAGGTGTCTTAATGGTCATAGGAGAGGGGAATGGAAAGGCAATAATACCAAGGGATTTCATTGTCAGGAGATCATTCAGGCATTTCTGCAACTGAAATAACTCCAGAGTTGTGTATTGGCTCATGATTGCCAGGTTAAAGGATCTCATGGAGCAGCAGCAAGACATCCTTCCAGGGAAAGAAATTAGTTAGAAGTCATGGTCCACATTTATGCAATAACATAGGCAGGAAGAGGGATGAGGTCCTTATAAGCAGAATTCAGGGAGTTAGTACGGAAATTAAAAAGCAAGACCTGAAGAGCAGCAATCTCAGCATTACTCCCATGCGCTAATCAGGAAAAGAACAGGAGGATCCATGGAACATGTCACTAGAGAACTGGTTTAGGAAAGAGGGCATCAGTTTTCTGAGGCATTAGGACTATTTCTGGGGCAGGTGGCACATGAACAAATCGGGTGGTTACTTATTAACAGGACCGGCATTGATATCCTTGCAGGAAGATCGGTTCAAACTAGATTGTCTAGGGGATGAGAACCAAGGGACAAGAAGTTGGAAAGGAGTTAAGCTGGGTGCAGGAAGAAGAAATGCTGCAGGGGAAATTAGCGGATCGAAGAAATAAAACTGTACTGTGAGGATGCCTCAAATATGGAGCAATACCAAGGAGATAAAGAAAACAACATGCTAACTAGTTATGATCTAACTGCCATTACAGAAACACGGCTGAGTGGGGACCTGAACTGGAAACAGAATATTCAAGGATGTTTGATATTTAGAAAGAACAGACGAGGCCAAGGAAGTGCAATTACAATAATAATAGAGGATGGGGTAAATACATTAGCAAGGGAGAATATCAGATCAGAAGAACAATGATGAATTCTTTTTGACTAGAATTATGAAACAGCAATGGGCTATTATAGGCCACCAAAGAGCATTTGTAGGGTCATGTGCAATTGAGTAATCATCGATGGCTTCAATCTTCATATAAACTAGATAAACCAACTGACAGCAACAGGGTCAAGGACAAATTCCCGGAACAGTTTGAGGAAGGGTCACCGGACCCGAAACGTTAACAGTTTATTCCTTCACAGATGCTGCCAGACCTGCTGAGCTTCTCCAGCAACTTTGTTTTTGTTCCAAGATAACTACAGAAATGGTCAATGCATGGCTATTCAATTTCTAAGATTCCACAGATTCTGCAACAATTCCTGCATATTGGAAGCTGGCAAATGTTAATACACTATTTAAGAAAGGAGCAAGGGAAAAAAATGAGAAGCCATCGTAAAGGACATCATAAAGCTTAAATGGACACTTTGGGCCTAGCTTGCATGGATTTGCAAATGGGAATAAAACAGAGGACGGTGGATGCTGAAGATCTAAAACAAACAAAAACAGAAATGGCTGCAGAAATTCCGCAGGTGTGGCAGCACAAGCAGAGTTAATGTTTTGAGTCCTGTGATCCTTCATCAGATTGCAGATGAGAAATTGTATTTGACAACTTAAGAGTTTCTTTTGAGGATGTCACCAGCAAAATTAATAAAGGGGAGTCAATGGATATATTTCCAGAAAGTTGCTGCTAAGGTCCTTCCACAGAGGTTGGTTAGCAAAATTAAGTCAAGTAGTATAGGAGGTAATGTACTGGCATGGATTAAAGACCAGCTATCAGACAGGAAAAAAAAAAACTTATCAGGGAATAAATTGGTAAACTGTGACTAGCAGGTCACTACTTGAATTCACAACATATATCAATGATTCGGATATGGAGACTAAATGTGACATTTTCATATTTGCAAATGATGCAATGCTAAGTGGGAATTTGTGACATGAGGGTGATGCAAACCTTCAGGATCATTTGGACAGGTTAATGATTGGAGAAAACATGACAAATAGAAGATAATCTGGAAAAAGTGGTTATTCACTTCAATCAGAAGAACAACGTGCTGAGTATTTCTTAAATGGACTGCGGTTCAAAAATGTGCATATGCAAAGGGACTTGGTATCTGGTCAGTTAGTTAAGGCTAACATACAGGAGCAGCAAGCTATTAGACAGATGAATGAAATGTTACCCTTCATCACAAAAGGATTTGAGTGCAAGAGTAATGAAGCCTTGATTCAATTATGCAAGAGCTTGTTAGACCACATCTGAATTACAGTGCACAGTTTTGCTTTTTTTATTTCAAGAAAGACAGGAGTGCAATAAAAGTTCACCAGATTCCTGGGATGACAGGACTGTCCTATGAAGAGAGAATGGGAAAACCTGGTCAGTATTCTTCTGAGGTTTGAAGCATGACAGGTGATCTCAATGAAACCTAAAACAATACTTAAAAGGGATAGACAGGGTGAAACCAATTAAGATGTGTCCTCTGGAGTTTTGGCAAGTCCAGAATCAGGGTGCAATTTGAAAAAAAAAGGACCCATCCCACCCCAGTAATGCTCTCCTACAAACTCTTGTGTCAGGCAGAAGATAGAGAAGCTTGATCACACGCAGCAGCAGGTTCAAAAACAGTTTCACAGTTTCTTCCCTGCCATTATTAGACTGATGATTAGACTCTCTAACTTCAAATAATGCTGATCTTGCCTAGCACATATCCTGCACGGTGCAACTTGTATACCTTACTCTGTCCAGGTTTTTTCTCACCCTATGATCTGTAAGTCTTTGCTTATTATCGTCTACCTGTACTGCTTGCAACCAAAACTTTTCACTATACTTGGATACACGTGACAATAAATCAAAATAAGTGGGATTCTATTTAAGACTGAAATAAGGAGAAATATTTTTATGCACAAGGTGAAGCATCTTTGGAATTCCCAACTCCAGAGGGGAGTGGAAGCTCAGTCTTTGAGTACATTTAAAGTTGAGGTTGTTTTTTTTTTGTTTATCAATAGCATAAAGAGTCACAATGGTAGCGTGACTAAAAAACATTGAAGTGTTGGCCTGTCATGATCATGTAAAATGGCACAGCTGACTTAACAAACCGAAAGGTAAAGATTGAGAAGACCAAAGTTATCTCTTTAGTCGCTACCACGATTTTTGTTCCCTAGCCACCAAATTCATCTTTTTCCACATTCATTTTCCAAAGCTGAACTAGACATGCACGACCTTAACACTATATTCATACTTCAGATGAACTTCTAAAACCATAGCTGCTCTATCATCTATTAATACTTCAACAGTATTGTCTGCTCAATTGCTTTGCTCACCTTCCATTGAAACTCTCATTCATGCCTTTGTTATCAATAGGTCTGACTGAGATGTTAATGGGTTAATATCTCATGAATTTTTATGCTCCTTATGTGAATACTGTCTCAACTTCCTGCCCAAATAGGATTGGGTGTGAAACACCTGTAAACATCAAAAAGCATTAAGCTCTGTAATCTTTATGGCTCTACCCACACTGCCGCCTACCTCTGTTTCTGCTGAAATGGCCAGGTCAGTGACCTTTGATCAAGCCAGGCAGTTGCCACCACTTGAAATCGCATCCTGTCGTTATCATACACTTCGTGATGATCAAAGCTGTATCCTGTTCTCTTATAGCGGCGTGACCACATACTCGTGATATTTCAGATGTAGTAATTGTTTTATGTATCCGCCTATTCCAAGGGTATAAAAGCAGGGACTGTCCCCTGTTCAGGGAGAATCGCTCACGATGTTCAGCACTCTGTGCTGGGTTGCGTGCAGCAATCCTCCGCAGCTTGTACTTGCTTAATAATAAAGGATTGTGTTTTTGTAACCAGGTCAGTGTCTTGCTCTTGCATCAAGTCTGTGAGGGTCTCTGAAAAACGAACCTAACATGACCTACCTAAAACTTGTAGGGGTTCGTTCTCCTTACCTATTTCTCTTTAAACCAGTGCACCACAACTTGGACATCCAGTTTACAGCTGTGGGATCCGTCCTGAATTTAACCTGTTCAGCATGAATTTAGTGACACAACACAATGGAATGGATTCTCAGTGTGAACTTGACTGCTCTACACAGACTGTATAATGGTCATTTCAACTATTACCGATAAGGATAGATGCATCAGCAACAATTAGATTAGAATGAGGTAAAAAATATTTATTCTCTATTGCTGGTTCTGTCGCTATCAGACTCAGGCCAAGTCTGGCAGCTACGTCCTTCAGAATTCAGGCAGCTGGGTCAGAAGTGCTACTGAACTGCTGAATCAATCTTGATGGATATTGAAGTGCAACATCTAGAGTACACTGTTCTCTTGCTATCTTCAGTACTTCCTCCAAGTAGAGTACAACATGGCACAGCATTTATCAGCTGAAGTGGGCAGTAGACAGTAAATATCAAAAGGTTCCTTGTCCATGTTTAATCTGATGTCACATGACTTCAGGTAGTCTTGAATTAACATTGCAAACTCCCAAAGCCATCCCCAAACTCTGCCAATGGGAAAGAGATACTTTGGAATCTTGACTGGGAAGCATAATTGAGTGAAAACGACTAAACCACGTAGTTGCTCAGAATTACTGGGGCAGCTCTCACGATTTTGATTCATCTCCAGATGTTCGTGAGGACGACTGGGCAGGGTGTGCCTTCCTAACATCCTCTGCCTAAGTCAATAATAGGTTTTATTCTTGTTCATATTTTCTGCAGTTACTTGATAAAAATGAGAACTTACTAGGCCATTTCTGAAGGCATTTAAGAATCAGGCATACGGCTGGGGGTTGGAGTCATATACAAGTCATTTTGGATAAGGGCATTAATGAATCAGATGGGTTTTTATATTCACTTTAGTGAACAGATGATTCATCTCAGCCTCCTCCTGCAATCCCCAGCATCACAGATGCTAGTTTTTAGCCAATTTGATTCCAGCCACATGATAAAGAACAACTGAAGGCACTAGATACTCCAAAACTGTGGGCCCTGAGGAAATTCCAGCAATTACACTAAAGACTGAACTTCAGAACTCGCCATGCGCCTAGTTAAACTGTTCCAGTACAGCACAACGCAGGCATCTGCACAGCAATCTGGAAAATTGCCCAGATAATTCCTGTCCAGAAAAAGTAGGGCAAATCTAACTTAGTGAATGACCACCCATAAGTGTATTCTCAGTCAGTGAACTGATGAAAGGTGTGATCCAGTGCTATCACATGGCTCTTAGTCAAAAGTAACCTCACAGTTCTCAGTTAGGGTTCTGTCAGACCTACACAGCTCCTGAGTTCATGACAGCCTTGACCCACGTATGGGCGAAACAAAAACTGAACTCAAGACAGTCAGTAAAAATGAATGCTCTTGACATCAAGGCCGCATTTGACCCAGAGTGCCACTGAGAAGCCCCAGCACAGGAGTCAGGGGAAATCGAGAGGAAAAGTTTCTGCTGGTTGGAGTCATACTTAGCACAAAGAATGATGGTTACAGCTGTTGGAGGTCAGTCATCACAGCCACAGGGCACCACTGCAGGGATTCCTCAGTACAGTCCTACGATGATATTTCTCAGTTTCTTCTGCAGAGAATTTTTATCATTCAAAATAGAAATTAGTTTGATATATTGAACTGTACACTTAAATTACAGTGATATTCTAAATTAGTGATGTTCTAAACGAGTGCGTCACAAGTAAAATTTCAGACGAATATTAAAAAGGGGCCTTGCTCAAGAGTGCCTGCGTGACAATGAGGCTGTAGTGAACTTGCTACCCATCAATCCACTTCAGTCCTATGTACACATTAATTCAATATGTTCCCTAAAGTAATCCCTTACACTTACATTTTTATCTAGTTTGACATTTAAATCAGGAGCATGCTACAAGAGTCAAATGTGACAGATGTATCAATTGATTATATAACACAGAACAAAGAGCTTTAAAAGTTACTGGGGTTTTTTTAAAATTATACTTTTCAGTGCTCTAAGGTAGCAATGGAGTGGCCTTCACTAAAATGCTGGATTCTCCTTTGAAAAAAGGGTTAAATCAGGATTGGTGATGGAAATAAGTAGCCAAGTGTCAAGAATGTTAAAACACTGTAGTAAATATGTGCAAGTCCCTTGGGATCCAGATTTTAAAGTCTGCTCCAGTTGCTCACTTATGGGTTATGATATCACACAAGCTCTGTGAACACACTTGTAATCATTAACAGTTGCCATGGTTTTTCATTTCTCACAATGTAGCATATGAACATATAATTTTTATGGTATGGCCTGATCTAGACAGACCTGATCTAAATTGAAGTAAAGACAATTTTGATGGTATTAGGAAATAACTTTCAAAAGTTGATTGGGAGAGGCTATTTGCAGAAAAGAGGAGGGTTGGAAAGTGGAGGTCTTTAAAAATTAGAGTGTCCAGAGACAGAATGCTCCTGTTACGTGTAAGGCAAGTAGGAGGGTTTAAGTAATGATGGATCACTACAGAAATTCAGGCTCTGGTCAAGAAGGAGGTATATGTCAGATACAGACAGCTGGGATCGAGTGAATCCCTTGAGGAGTACAAGGGCAGCAGTTGTATACTCGAGGGAAATCAGGAGGGCAAAAAGGGGACGTAAGATAGCTTTGGCAATTAGGGTTAAGGAGAATCAAAAAAGATTCTACAATACACGTTAAGGACAAAACAGCAACTAGGGAGAGAACAGGGTCCCTTGAAGATCAAAAAGCCCATCGATGTGTGGAACCACAGGAGATGGGGGAGATGCATCAATATTTACAGTCGGTTCTGATATAACACGATAGTTCCGTTCTCGTGTCAACAGCCACGCCATTTAAACTAATGGGACCGGAATCTCATTTCTAGCCAATACAGGTAAGGAAAGTTCACGTTCTACAAATAGCAGTCTAAATTCTTCAATTGCGTTAAGACTGATTCGCATTGAAGAAACATGCATTATATCAGAACCAAATGTACTGTGGAGAACGATAAGGAAACTACAGTACCTGGAGAAATAAATAGTGATATCTTTAAAATAGAGTCAATATTAGAGGTGGTGACGCTGGCCATCTTAAAACACATAAGTGGATAAATCCCTGGAACTGATCAAGTGTATCCCAGAACTTTGTGGGAAGCTAGGGAAGTGATTGCTGGGCCCCTTCCTGAGATATCTGTATCATTGACAGTCATGGATGAGGTGCTGGAATACTGGAGGTTGGCTAAGGTGGTGCCATTATTTAAGGAAAGTGGGAAGGAAAAGCCAGGGAACGAGACTCCTATAAAGCTACTGTCAGTGGTATAGAAGTTGTTGGAGGGGATTCTAAGGGACAGGATTTGCATGTATTTGGAAAGGCAAGGACTGATTAGAGATGGTCAACATGGCTTTGTGCATGGGAAATCGTGTCTCACTAATGTGATTGAGTTTTTTGAAGAAATGACAAAGAAGATTGATGAAGGCAGTCTAAATGGACTTCAAGGCATTTGACAAGGTTCCCCATGGTAGGCTGGTTAACAAGGTTAGATCGCATGGAATCCAGGGAGAACTAGTCATCTGGATATAAAATTGGCTTGAAGGTAGAAGATAGAAGGTAGAGGTCGTGGAGGGGGGTTGCTTTACAGACTAGAGGCCTGGTGACCAGTGGTGTGCCACAAGGATCAGTGCTGAGTCCACTGCTTTTTGTCACTTATGTAAGTGATTTGCATGTGAATAGAGGAGGTATAGTCAGTTAGTTTGCAGATGACACCAAATTTGGACAGTCAAGAGGGCTTTCTCAGAGTACAATGGGACCTTGATCAGATGGGTCAATGGGCCAAAGATTGGCAGATGGAGTTTAATTTAGATAAAAGTGAGGCATTGCATGGCCAATCAGGGCAGGATGTACACAGTTACTGATTAGATCCTGGGGAGTGTTGCCTAATAAAGAGACCGTGGGGTACGAGTTCATACTTCCTTGAAAGTGGAGTTGCAGGTAGACAGGGTAGCGAAGGTGGTGTTTGGTACACTGCCTTTATTGGTCAGCGCACTGAGTAAAGGAGTTAGGGTGTCAGGTTGTGGCTGTACAGGACACTGGTTAGGCCACTTTTGAATACTGTGTGCAATTCTGGTCTCCCAGCTGTAGGAAAGATGCTGTTAAACTTGAAAGGGTACAGAAAAGATTTACCAAGATGTTGCCAGGGGTGGAGGGATTAAGCTGTATGGAAAGGGTGAATAGGCTGAGGCTATTTTCCCTGGAGCGTCAGAGGATGAAGGGTGACCTTATACAGGTTTATAAAATCATGACAGGCATGGACAGGGTAAATAGGCAAGGTCTTTTTCCCGGGGTGGGTGAGTGCAAAATTAGAGGGTTTAAGGTGAAAGGGGAAAGATTTAAAAGGGACCTAAAGGGTAACTTTTTAATGCAGGTGGTGGTGTGGGTATGGAACGAGCTTCTAGAGGAAGTGGTGGTGGCTGGACTAGTTTAATCAGGATATCCTGTCAGCATGGATGAGTTGGACCAAAAGGTCTGTTTTTGTGCTGTACAACTCCACGACTCTATGGCGATGTTGTCTTTTGCGGCCATCTTTCAATTATGAACTGGTTAATTGGTCAGTACGTTTCAATGACAGTATTATTGACCACTGAGCTCTCCGATATTGCAGTTTCCTTACTGGAATAACAAGGTGATGTTTCCAATTTGGGTGAATATATTGATCTTAAACTACAAATGAAAACAAAATACTGCAGATGCTGGAAATATTAAACACAGTGAATTCAAATCATAGGTGAGCTCCCAGTTGATGGTACCACTGGTCAAGTCAGATTCCAGATTTTGCACCAAGCTTGATTGACTTTTTTTAAAAAGTTAACATTCACAAGAGGCTGCAGATTTTCTTCAACGGAACAGGAATTTATTAAGCAACAGGAAAGATAAAAACTGAAGCTAAATATTAGATTATTAAATTTAAATTAAAAATTGATCTCAACGCACAATAAACAAAATTTCAACCGATTTCTCACCACTATCCATTACCAAAACTCATGTGCAGAAAAATTATACCCATGAGCTTCTACTTAATAGACTACTAACCATTTTGTGTGCTGTGGAGATACTTCAAGGAGCCCTTTCCAAATCTGTTGATGAATGCTTTCACAAATCTGAATGCCCAAAATTTTCCCAGTTCTGATTGCAGATTTCTAATCAAACTCTCTTGGTTTGAAAGATTCACAAACTAGACCATTCTGCTGAGGCAGTTCAGGGAGCATCTCAAAGTCCTAAGAGAGAAACTAGACTGGTCTAAAACTCAGCCCTACCATCTTCTAAACTAAATATTGCAAAAATCTAATTTTTTTTGAACTAAAACAAAGCCATTGGCCTTACGTGATTACCCTGCCTGTCATTAACACAGCAGTATAAAAATTTTTCTATTAACACTCGAAAGGTCTGCAAATCATCTATTTTCTGACAAAATGTTGTATTTAAATCACAGTTCCAGAAGAGGTTTTGGACCCTATTTTTTATTAGGAGAAAGCCCTTCATAGAAGTCACCAACATGCATCTGCCACTATTTTGAAAGCTAAACACCTAAAATGAAACTAATTGATAGAATTTGTTCAAACTCATTAGTACATCAAACATAAAATTTGCCATAACGAGAGCAATTAGGCAGCAATTTAAAATGCAATTACCAAATCTCTACTTTCACATATTAATTGATATAGTTAAGAGCAGCAACTCATCACAACTGACGGGTTAGCATACAATCAGTATTTTAATGCGTGTCAATTGTCCACATCACGAATCACAACTTGGGTTCTATAGCATCCCAAGTTACCCAGTTAAAATGCATTCAAAACACAGAACAATGAAATAACACAAAATGCACGACAATTCCAGTACAAACCAAATGGAACAACAGCATTTAGTTTCAAATCATGTCATTATGTCAAGGTGTGACATTAGACACCATTGACACCCCCACCCCTCAATAAATTTGAATAAATTCCACACCTCCATCTTTCAGTTACAAGTATTGCACAAAACAGATATGATTCAAGAATACATTTCATTTTAACCTGCTGTATAGTTGCTGATAAATTCCAATAAATTGGGATCATGTCACACTACAAGCACAGCTATCAAATGAAGTGTTAAATCATTCAGGAACTGCTTTCTATGCATTACAGCTTATCTTTGGACTGAAGGCAGTGGATGCAGAATTTTATTTTTTTTAAGGCAGATAGAGTATCAATACCAAAGGAAGAAAAGAATAATGCAGGTATGGAGGAATGTAGAGTTGAGATTAAAATGATCTTACTAAATGGCAGAACAGGCCAAAACAGCCAAGAGGCTTCTCTTGTTGATTGGTCACATGTACTGATTAAAACCCTCACTCCCTTGTAAACCTCCCCCATACACGACACGTTAAAAAAGGTTATCGGCAGAAGGGAAGGCTGGAAACACATTTCAACAGATTTTGTTCTGTTTTTGAGGTGCACTTGATGATTTTCTGTGGCCATCACACTGCTTTAGTCATCTTTCTCCAGATGCTTCTACTGGTTGTTAAGAAACACAAGGTGGTCGACTCTTATAAAATGTCTTTATCAGTTAAAAGTCACAGTTTACAATAACTGTTGCAGGAAAGATAAACTTCTTTTCTTCAGGTTTATAGTGAATTTTTGACTATAGTGAAGAAATGGCTCCCAAGCTGTGCAAGAACTGTATACTCTCTCTACTTTGTTCTCACCTCCAAAATGCTCAAATAGTAGAGAACTAATCTCAGTTTTTGGCAAGCAAAAATGTCTCTGTCATTGATAACTGATCACTGGTTCACAGAATCCAAACACACCTCTCAACTCCAAACATCTGCAATTCAAAAAACTCAATGACTGCTTGTTTAAACAGTTGTTTATACAATGCCCGGCATGGGTCTCAAGTTACTTGCTTTGTAAACCTCAGCTGGTTTTACAACAGCTCTCTCATTTAAACGCCACAGTTTTTGAAACACAAAAATAACAAGACGTGGTCCTTACACTTGTTCAACTTTTATTATGAGGGAGGTGGATTAATGGTGATGTATGTTATGCCATAGTAAATGACAAGTTTGAAGTAAAATGCTTCTGTTTTACTTGATTTGCACTGGAACCGCTGTATATTTTGTATTGCCAAAAACATCACAGAAGCTACACATAGAATACATGATAGCATTTCTCAGGAAACAACACTTTCCTCCAAGGACAGATTGTACAGAATAGAAAGGTCCCATTAGGAACGATTTGTGCCTTGCCAATCTCCTAATTCTTGGACTGAAAAGCAGTAATTGACAGGGATTCTTCAAACAGAATACAAGTTTGCATTGTTTTCTCAGAAAATCTTGTGTTACAACTTATAGGAAAATTTGATCAAAATGGTAACTTATTTATGCATTTTATACTATTGTGCCATTTTTCCCCATTTGCTAAAAACTATAAAACGAGTGCTGTAAACTGGGATGACTTTCCATTGAATGAGCCACAAAAACATTTCCAAATATGGCGCACTGACCTCTACATTGCTGAGGCCAGGCGCCAACTCTCTGACACCTCCTCCTACCGCCCCCTGAATCATGACCCCACCCCCGAGCACCAAACCATCATCTCCCAAACCATCCACAACCTCATCACCTCAGGCGACCTCCCACCCACCGCCTCCAACCTCATCGTTCCCCAACCACGCACCGCCCGCTTCTATCTCCTCCCCAAAATCCACAAACCTGAATGCCCTGGTCGACCCATTGTCTCCGCCTGCTCCTGCCCCACCGAACTCATCTCCACCTACCTAGACTCCATTTTCACCCCCTTGGTCCAGGAACTCCCTACCTACGTCCGTGACACCACCCATGCCCTCCACCTCCTCCAGAACTTCCAATTCCCAGGTCCCCAACACCTCATTTTTACTATGGACGTCCAGTCCCTATATACCTGTATTCCCCATGCCGATGGCCTAAAGGCCCTCCGCTTCTTCCTGTCCCGCAGAACTGACCAATCCCCCTCCACCGACACCCTCATCCGCCTAGCCGAACTCGTCCTCACCCTCAACAACTTTTCTTTCAATTCCTCCCACTTCCTACAAACAAAGGGTGTGGCCATGGGTACCCGCATGGGTCCAAGCTATGCCTGCCTCTTCGTAGGTTATGTGGAACAATCCCTCTTCCGTACCTACACTGGCCCTAAACCCCACCTCTTCCTCCGTTACATTGATGACTGCATCGGCGCCGCCTCGTGCTCCCACGAGGAGCTCGAACAGTTCATCCAATTCACCAACACTTTCCACCCCAACCTGAAGTTCACCTGGACCATCTCTAACACTTCTCTCTCCTTCCTGGACCTCTCTGTCTCCATCTCGGGCAACCACCTAGAGACAGATGTCCATTTCAAGCCCACTGACTCCCACAGCTACCTGGAATACACCTCCTCCCACCCACCCTCCTGCAAAAATGCCATCCCCTATTCCCAATTCCTTCGCCTCCGCCGCATCTGTTCCCAGGATGAGACTTTCCAATCCCGCACATCTCAAATGTCCTCATTCTTCAAGGACCGCAACTTCCCCCCCACAGTGGTCGAGAACGCCCTCGACCGTGTCTCCCGCATTTCCCGGAACACATCCCTCACGCCCCGTCCCCGCAACAATAATCAAAAAAGAATCCCCCTCGTCCTCACATACCACCCCACCAACCTCCGGATCCAACGCATCATCCTCCGACACTTCCGCCATCTACAGTCAGACCCCACCACCAAAGACATCTTTCCCTCCCCACCCTTATCTGCCTTCCGGAGGGACCACTCCCTCCGCGACTCCCTTGTCCGCTCCACACTCCCCTCCAGCCCCACCACACCCGGCACTTTTCCTTGTAACTGCAG
Organism: Ginglymostoma cirratum; assembly: GCA_024137785.1. Classification (NCBI taxonomy): domain Eukaryota; kingdom Metazoa; phylum Chordata; class Chondrichthyes; order Orectolobiformes; family Ginglymostomatidae; genus Ginglymostoma; species Ginglymostoma cirratum. The sequence continues at coordinate 1,770,148 of JAHRHZ010000050.1, forward strand.
GAAGTGCTACACCTGCCCCCACACCTCCTCCCTCACCCCAATCCCAGGCCCCAAGAAGACATTCCACATCAGGCAGAGGTTCACCTGCACATCTGCCAATGTGGTATACTGCATCCGCTGTACCCGTTGTGGCTTCCTCTACATCGGGGAAACCAAGCGGAGGCTTGGGGACCGCTTTGCAGAACACCTGCGCTCAGTTCGCAACAAACAACTGCACCTCCCAGTCGCGAACCATTTCAACTCCCCCTCCCATTCCTCAGATGACATGTCCATCCTGGGCCTCCTGCAATGCCACAGTGATGCCACCCGAAGGCTGCAGGAACAGCAAATCATATTCAGCCTGGGAACCCTGCAGCCCAATGGCATCAATGTGGATTTCACAAGTTTCAAAATCTCCCCTCCCCCAACCGCATCCCAAAACCAGCCCAGCTCATCTCCACCTCCCTAACCTGTTTTTCCTCTCACCTCAAGCCACACCCCCATCTCCTATCTACTAACATCATCCCGCCCCCTTGACCTGTCCGTCCTCCCTGGACTGACCTATCTCCTCCCTACCCCCCTACCTACACTCACCTTTACTGGCTCCATCCCCGCCTCTTCGACTTGTCTGCCTCCTCTCCACCTATCCTCTCCTCTATCCATCTTCTATCCGCCTCCCCCTCTCTCCCTATTTATTTCAGAACCCTCTTCCCCTCCCCCATTTCTGATGAAGGGTTTAGGCCCGAAACGTCAAGTTTTCCTGCTCCTATGATGCTGCTTGACCTGCTGTGTTCATCCAGCCCCATGCTTGTTATCTCCAAAATTTTTAAAATCACTTTGAATTCCCTCGTGCAATACCTCACAGCTAAGACATCAGGAAAGTGACTTTCTTTACAATCACTGCCAATGTTCCTTTATATTTAGTTTGTTAGCCTGTATGAGAACAGCTTGAGAGAGTTTTCTTTACATATTTCCCTCAAATGAGAAGATCCAAGCTCAACACAGCATCATCTCATGACAATACAACTGCACCAAAAAGCCTGTGTGTAGGAAAGTAGATTACAAATCAGCATTCTATCTGCTTGCAATTATATGTATGTTGTATTTTCACATTGCTGCCTTCCAATTTCTCAAGACTTAAAAGTCATGCTAGTGTTCATTACATTACATCTTTGGACAAAACAGGAGATTGTGCAATTTACATATGAAGTTGGGCAAAATCATTATAATCTCCTAACATACAAGCTTAAGTTACAATGAGGTGTATAGGCAAAATTTGTAAACATTATATACCATAAACAGGAGAAACAAAACTCAAAATTCCTCATTTCAGTGCCAAAAAACTAATTGTATACCATACTAGCTAAAGATCCAATAATAGTACGTATTTCAAATGAAGCCAATGACTTAATGTTTTACTTCAAAAATACAATGAAGTGGTAAATGAAGTATTTTAATCTCAAAATATTTCACTTAATTCGATCTGTTAGTGAAACTAAATCAAGCACCAAGTATCAAATTTGATCTGAGCACAGTTCTCTCACTAAAATCTTAACATCTTAGTATACCTCACTGGAAATAGCACACTTCACTAACAATACATGCACAAATTTCAGATCAGAAGTTGTCATGTCCAGTTATAGTTAGCTGCATCTCATTTGTGCTGCCAGACTATAAAAGCAAGTTTCTTAGTTGCGAAAAATCCTGCATTTATATGTGCAGAACTGGATGTCTGAAAGTATATATCAAATACAGACAGAGTACTGACAGAAATATCATTTACTGTCTCAAATTAATAAAGCAGCCTGGAGGTTCATGAAAGAGAATTTATTTTAAATTGAGCCCAATATAGCACTTCATGTAATAAAACCAAGGCGATTTAACACAACCTCTCCGTGTGGTTTCATGTTACTCCACAGTCAGGTTGGGACCCGCTTTCCACAGAAAAGTGCAAATACTTGATGCACTTTGTGGTTTTTGATGTTAGCCCAAATAACATATACAAGACAGGGTTTCTCATTGAACGGGACGCCTTGAAGATTGTTAACAAAGACTATTCAAGCAGATACAACATCATAGATACACACAATTAGTCTGAGTTCAGCACTTACTGAGGTTAATGTACATTACACATGCATAGCTGACAGTTTTAAGTCACAACACCGACTCTCATTATACGGAAAAAATGGGTACCTTTATACGAGAATGTCATATCGTAATGTCACAACTGTCTCAAAAGGGAAGACCTGCCTGATCTGAAAGTTTTGCCATGATACGACCATACTTTCTAGAAAGAACTATTCACATGAAATAGCACTTCTCTCTACAACCTTTATCCGAATTAAACACCATCTGTCATTTCTCGGCCCACTGTCCCAGTTGATAAAGATCCCATTTTACCCTAGATGACTTTCTTCGCTGTGCATTATACCAATTTTCGTGTCGTTCACAAACTTACTAACAATACCTCCTATATTCTCATCAAAATCTTATATAAATGATAAACAACAGTGGACTCAGCACTAACCCTTGCGGCACACCGCTGATCGCAGGCCTCCAATCAGAATAACAACCCCTTACCCTCTTCTGTCTCCTACCATCCAGCCTATTCTGTATCCATTAGGCTAGCACTCCATGGATCCCATGTGATATAACCACAGTAACCAGTCCACCATGCGGGACCTTGTTGAAGGCTTTGCTAAAGTCCATGTAGGCAATATCTAATTCTCTGCCTTCATCTATCTTCTTGGTCACCTCTTCAATAAACTCAAAGTTGTGGTAAGACAAACCATTACACGGTTAATGGTAGGACCCTGGGGGGTATTGTTGAACAGAGACACTTTATATTTAGTTTGTTAGCCTGTATGAGAACAGCTTTGAAGGTACTTGATACCTTGAAAGTGGTGTCACATCTAGACAGGTTGGTGGTGCTGTTTGGCAGAGTTGCCTTTATCGATCAGAGCATTGAGTACATGAGTTGGGATGTCATGACGTTGCTAAGGCCACTTTTGGAGCATTGCATACAATTCTATTCACCCTGCTACAGGAAGAGATTATAAGGATGTTACCAAGACTGGACGTTTGAGCTATAAGGAGAGGCTGAATAGGCTGGGACTATTTCCTTGGAGCATAGGGGGCTGAAGGGTGACCTTGTAGAACTTTTATCTATGCCCCGCATGATTTTATAAGGTGAACAGCCAAGGTCTTTTTTCCCAGGGTAAGGGAATTCAAAACTAGAGGGCACAGATTTAAGGTGAGAGGAGAAAGATTTACAAAACGACCTAAGGGGCAACATTTTCACATACAGGGCGATGCGTAGATGAAATGAGCTGACAGAGGAAGTGATAGAGGTGGGTACAATTACAATATTTTAAGAGACATTTGGACAGTACCTGGATTGAAGAGGTTTAGAGGGATATGGGCCAAATGTAAGTAAACAGGATTATTTCAGTAGAGTAAACTTGGTCGATATGAACAAATTGGGCCAAAGGACCTGTTTCCATGCTGTATGACTGATTATATGAGTCTACAACTTGTTCCTTTGAATAAGATATAAAAGATAAAACATCATGCAGTTGGTCTGGAAAGAACTATAACTCAAAGCAGCCTGCTTGAAGTGGAGTTAAAGTATTTGCAGTAGAATGCCATTTTGGACCAGTGGTACCAGAGACCAGATATGATCAAAGTGGTCGGGTACATCCTCAGTGAAGGTCAAAGTAAAGACCTGTCCAGTTATTGCATAAGAATATAAGGCAGAAATTTTCAGATGGTGTGGTTTCCCACCACAAAGAGTCAGGAGAGAAATACATATCTGTCTTTGCTAACTACCCCATTTATTAAATGGAGGCTATTTGACCGGCCAGAAGCTCATGGTTCCAGAGGCGCTACATGGAGGAATGCCCACAGTTATGACTGCCCTCCAAGACTGAATGCAGGTGGAAACAGAAAAAGTATCCCAGGACATGCAGAGGCTGAGGTCGGAGGGATATTGCAAGTTGGAGAGAAAGGAGATCCATAATCGCAAGCATGGAGCACGAAGCCAAACACGGATGGACAAAAATGCTGGAAATGGAACAGGTTCAGTTACCTCCTGTCACAACATAAAGAAATTACCGACTGAAAAATAGAGAGCATTTCAGAAGCCTTGATGTGGAAAGTGGCATCAAAGCAGATGCCGACAAATAAACTGGAAGCTAGGAATGAAAACCTTACAAAGGGCAGGTGGAATGAATGGTCATCTAGTAGTTGTGGGAGTCAACAGACTGGTCATAGTATCAATAAGAAAGTTTATTTTCAGTACTTGAAAGAAAGAGAAGAGTCAAAGATGAACCATATAAAGATACAGGAGCGATGGAAATGTAAGGTCTAATTCATGAAATTCTCAAGATCAAGGAGAAGCAGGATAAGCAGTTGTTCAGGTAAAAGAAAATGAACTGGAATAAAGAGGAAAAACCAAAAAAACTGAATGCTGTAAATCAGAGTCAAAATAGAAATTGTTTGAAAAGCTCAGGTCTGGCAGCATCTGTGGAGAGAAATCAGAGTTAACATTTTGGGTTGAGTGGTCCTTCCTCAGAGCTGGAATAAATAGTGTTTAACCTTGAAAAAAGTGAGCTATGGAATCAATATGGATTACCATAGTTTTTCCTTTATTGGAGGGAGAAAGTAAAGTTCCATAAAAGATGAGAAAAATGTTCAGCCACATGGGGGTTAGTCATACATGGCTCCAGTTGAGCTGCTGTTCATGAATGAGACACCCTAATGAAGGGCAGGTGTAGAAAGACTAACTTTCAAATGAAATCCAGAAGCCAGATAAAATGTCAGCTTTCAAAAGACACTATGGAACAGATCTCCCTGCTCCAGTCTGGGCCGCTTAATTCTTTAAGCATAGTGAATACAGAAACACAACGGTCAGCATTTGTTCCTATGCCTATCAAATTTTCAATTAAGTTTTTTTTTAGTTAATTGGCTTCCAGATGGGCTCACTTTCCAACACAATTTCCTTTTGAATATTTCAGCTCAACTTACTTCGTTGCTTTCCATTTCCCTCAGTCTTTGATGAAGCATTTGCTGAAACCTGCTTTCACAGCTGTCTCCCTCCTCAGTGACTGCCTCCATCTCAATTTACCCCACGAGTTGCAACTAAAGTTCCATCCTTCATGTTTTAAATCCACCCAGGATTACAGGTATCTGTGATATACAATGCTCCTTGGGCAGCTGCACTCACTGAATTCTGAGCTCCACATTCAGTCCGATGTGTCACCATCATTGTGAACATTCAATAATTGCAGGTCTTTTTGATTTTAAAGGTTAAACCCAATAATTACTTGACTTCTCAAAGATGAATTTCAAAGCTAAACAGAGGAAAATAAATTTCATAAAAATATCATAAGGTCAGAAATAGGAAAGGTCCACTGATGACTGCATAATGTGCAATACCATTCCTGACTCCTGAAATACTGAAGTCCAAGTCCACATGCAGCAAGACCTAGCTAATGTAACATTTACACTACACAAGACAAAGATTATCTCCAACAAGCAAAAAACAAACCATCAACACTTGACATTTAATAGCATTACTATCACTGCATTGCCTACTATCAAAATCTTGGAGGTTACCATTGACCAGAAACTAAACTGGACCAGCCATACAAACACCGGCACTACGAGAACAGCTCAAAGGCTAAGAATCCTGCAGCTAGCAACTTGCCTGTCTCCCCAGCGCTTGTCCACCACCTACAAGGCACAATTCAGGACTGATAGGATGCTCTCCACTTTCTTGCAAGGGTGCAGCTCCTGGGTGTGACATTCAAGAAGCTCAAGAGGATCCAGGACAAAGCAGCCTTCTCTTGACTGGTATGCCATTTACCACTTTCAACATTCACTCTCTCCATACTAACACAGCAGCAATAGTGTGTGCTATCTACAAGATGGGCTACAGTAACTCAACAAGGTTCCTACAGCAAAACCTTTGAATCCCATGATCATCATATCTAGGAGGACAGGGCAGATGCATGGGAACACAAAGTGCACGTTTCCCATCCAGCCACTCACCATCCTGACTTGAAAATATATCGCTACTCCTTCAGTTTCATTGGGTCAAACTCCTCCTGGCTTTAACAGCAATGTAGAAGTCCATAGACACCAAAGAATGAAGGGGTTGAAAAGATTAGCACACAGGGAAAATAGGGATGAACAATAACTGCTGACCTATGTAGCAACAACCACATTCCATGAACAAATTGAAAAAAATGCACCTCGCAATAACCAGAACAAGCAAATAGGCTGAAACCAAAATCCTAAGGATGTACCTTCGACAATGCAAAAATCTCCATCATTTAAGTTAGAGCCTGAAGAATGCACCCTCGTCCCAGATTTCAGCTTTCCTTGTAACATTCTGATATATTCAGATTCTGTAATAAAATAGTGAAGATCTCCTGCATAAGGTTGGGGGTTGATGCAAAGAGAATGACAAAAGGTTCTATTTATCTGTATTAGGGAGTAATGAAAGAAAAGCCAAGGTTACCACTCCTAGATACTTACCACATGAACCCTGATCAAATAATCATACAGCACTAGAACCATTTGGTCCATTAAGATGTGATGGCTATTTGATACAGTTATTTTAACAGTGGTATGTTTCCCATTTTTCAAGTATATCTTCAATTCCCTACAGAGAAGGTACTGCCGAACCTGCTCCTATCATTCTTTTAGCCAATGCATTAATGATCCAAATAATTCATTACATTGAAGAGTTAAGTACTGTTCAAAAAAAGGCAGATTTTGTCAACGCTTTCAGTCTTGCACTCCAGGGCAATTTGCAAGGATACCAATTAAAGGGAAAAACTGATGCAAAAATTCATCAGAGTACACTGGTCGAGTCATTTCCAAGGAGAATGCACCAACTAATGATGAATGATACCTAACTTCCAGTCTTTGTTTCAGAGACAAAAGGTACTGCAGATGCTGGAGAATCCGAGATAACAAGCATGGGGCTGGATGAACACAGCAGGTCAAGCAGCATCATAGGAGCAGGAAAACTTGACGTTTCGGGGTTTAGGCCCGAAACGTCCAGTTTTCCTGCTCCTATGATGCTGCTTGACCTGCTGTGTTCATCCAGCCCCATGCTTGTTATTCCAGTCTTTGTTTAGTATTTTAAACCCGGCAGGTTTATTCTGAGTGGTCACAGCATTCGTGACAGTTACACACTGTTCATTTCTCATCATTAGTTAGCGCATTAGCCATTGGAACACCTCTATCAGAACCCACTTACCAACCAATTAGCATTCTCTTCTCAAGCAGCATAAATGATACCTACTTCTAAATTGATATTCTTGCGAATTGTCTTGCCAAGTCTAAGCCAAAAACACTTTGACAACATGTACCTTTTTGCAACACTACTCAAGTCCTACACTACTGAATGATACTGAAAAGTCAGAAGTCACACAACACCAGGTTACAGTCCAACAGGTTTATTTGAAAACACAAGCTTTCAGAGCCTCACTCCTCCTTCAGGTGTTACTGAGAGAGGACACAGAATTTATAAGTAAAAGATCAAAGGGTCACACCATTGACGAGGATGCATTAAACAAACCTAAGATGCTGTTAAATCTTTAATCAGTTATAAGATTTTAATTGATTAATATGAATACGTAAATCCCCAAATTCCTTTCAAGTCACTGTCCTGAGAGAACTAAAGGTTTTATCAATGTAAAGAAGAGATGACATTTTAGGTCAGACAACGTGGTGTTTTATAAATTCCTACTTTAGAAATAAAAGCAGTCTGACTCCAAACCAAAACACGAACACATTCCAAACAAGGCCTCACACTTAACATGTGTTGTCTGACCTATAATGTCACCTCTTCTTTACACTGAAAACTTTTAGTTTTCTCAGGACAGTGACTTGAAAGGAATTTGTGGATTTATATATACATATCAATTAAAACCTCCTAACTGATTAAAGATTTAACAGCATTGAGTATTATTGGAGCCTAGCCAAATCCCACAGAATCCTTGTATAAATCAATACCTTCTGGAGAGCTCAAAATTGACAGAATACACACATTCCCATCCTATGGTTGGCCCCCATTTAGTACTGCATTTTAAACACTATATTCTTTTTGCTTAGACTTCACTTTTCATTTTTGTAAATGTACCTTGAACAATAACTTTGAAACTAATCATGTTAATTTAATGCTGCTGCCAGCACAAATTTATGCTGTCCAGTACAGATGAAATATTAAAAACTCTGCTTAAATGTTAAAATAACATTCACTTCCTTGGCTGACACCTGAAGAAAGGGGGTGACTCGGAAAGCTTATCTCTTCAAATAAACTTGTTGGACTATAACCCGGTGTCATGTGATTTTTGACCTTGTCCACCCCAGTCCAACAGTGGCTGCTCCATATCATACACACAAATTGATTCCATTTTCCTTAATTTAACTGTCAAGACTGCAGGCTGCCTCAAAATGAAATTCAGTGTACAGCAAAAGTAAATACTAAAAGTATTTATTCACTTCTTGTTAACTTGAAAAATTAACTTCAAAAAATGTAAGTTTATAAGTTTCCAGCCACTTTATTTTGTGTGAAGCAACCCACATTAATAGTTGTTTCTACACCTACAATAAATGTATTAAAACAGAAATGTCATATACAACTGTCTCACATCAGAAACGTGGAAAAAATGAAAACTCAGCTACAGACCAGCGTTTTCTTGCTGAAGATGATGTACTATGTCTTTAGTACAGCAATCATATAAACAAAAACTTTGAAAATTGTTTAAAGCACAAAATGTAATAAGTCTGCATGAATTAGGGGTCCTAGGGCACGGTTCACTCATACCCTTCTGGAGAAATATTAGCAATGCTTGTACCGTGAAGATACAATTCTACAACAAATGGTTCCTTCAGCACTGTAACATGCATAACTGTTTACCTGGTATTACCCTTTTCATTATATTGACAGGCCAGTTGACCAGTGCTGAATGCTTTTTTTGCACTGGTCAATCAAAATTCAGCTCTTAACTTGGCTACAATCAGACTTTGACTGTTATCACAATCCCATTATTGTGACAAATAACTTTCAAAAATAAATTCAAATTAATACCTGAAAGGATGACAAGTTTTCATGTTTGAGCAAATATCTTCAAAAAAAAAACCAAAAGCTCTTCTGACCAAGCATTTTTTTGTAGGAAACATTATTTAAACTACGGAAGAAACATTAAAACACAAACAAATCCCTTCTTGGTTTCCTGGTCCCCCATTATTATTTCCCAAGCCTCATTCTCTTCGGCTGTGTTCACTTTGGCATCTCTCCTCCTTTTCATATATTTAAAGAAGCTCTAGTTTACAACCAAATTCTATTTGGTCATCTTTTGTCAGCTTGTAAAACTTTCTCCAACCTCAGTCTTACCATCAATCTTTTCTACATTACACATTTTTCTCTCAATTTGATGCTTTCCTTGACTTACCTAGTTAGCTGTGGTTGGTTTATCCCATTTCTAGAATCCTTACGCCTTAACTAGGATACATTTTTGCTGACTCATGAACCATTTTCTCAAATGTCCGCCTATGCACCTTAACCACCTTATCTGCTAAACCCCTTTACCTGCCCACTCCAACTAATTATGCCCTCACTCTCTTGTAATGAGTATTTAAGTTTAATGCACACAAACTGAGTGCTAAATTCTACCGTGTTATGGTCACTGTTTTCAAGAGAATAGTTAACTCAGTTTACTAAACCTGCCTCATTGCCAGATACAAAATAGCTTGATTTCTCTTCAGATCAATAACATATCCTTCAGCCAGAGAGTGATGAGCCCACGAAATTTTCATCATAGGAAAAGGTTGAGCTAAAACACAATGTTTTCAAGAAGCAGTTAGACATAGTCCGAACCGAGCAGACACTGATGGAAGGCCTGCAGACTGCACCCAGTGTCGTCTTCCCCTTGTTTACATCCACTTATGACAACATCAGCCAATCCAAGATCATACCTTGCTATCAGACTTCTTCCATCTTGTATTAACAAAGATACCTCACCAACCTATCCTTCCTACCTGTCTTTTTAACAGTCACATACCCCTGAATCCTTACTTCTTAGTTTTGATCTCCTTGTACACGTTCCCTTTAAGCTGTGTGGCTGCACAGCCACTGGGAGATTCCCTGTACACTGACTGGTGTGCTAATGCACTGTTTTCTGCTTTCAGAAACTGTTGCGAACAGACCTCGGAGATCCGCACTGTAAAAATAATTAGGGGGGAGTGTTTCTTGTAACTATGTCTCTGTGATGGTTGTAAGATTATACTAATTAATCTCTATTGTGCTTTTAATTCATTTATTTCACTCCAACAGCCATTAACTTTGCTTTTTTAACATTTTGTTTCTCTTTGACTTTATCTGCTGCTGTTTTTCTACATTTGTACATTCTGTCCCTCTCTGGGTATCGTTATCCAAATAGCTACCCTGCAATGCTGCCAAATCCTTTTGCTTTGTAAGCCTACATTTCCCCTCTCCCAAAGCCGCCACCCATCTAATTAGTTTAAAGCTGTCTCCACAGCTCTAGTTATTCAATTTGCTAGAACACTTGTCCCAGCATAGTTTAAGTTAAATCTGTCCCACCAGAATAGCTGTCTTCTACCCCAGTACTCCAGCCAGTGCCCCAGAAACTGAATAACCAGTCCATCTACCCAAGTTACTCTTTTTAATCTATGCAAAAGCTTCCAACCATATTCCAGCATTGTGAACCAGAAGGATTTTCAGCCTCTTAACTGCTTTTTATTCTCCCAGATCCTGGCAGACTATGCTATGATAATCCAGCACTATTTTAGGAAAATCAGTGTTAAATTACATTATTCATAAAGACCTAGGACCCAAAATTAGGAGGTATCATTGATGGCGAAGAAGGTTATCAAAACTTGGAGGGATCTTGATCAGATGGAGAAGTGGACTAAGGATTGGCAAATGCAATTCAATACAGACAAGCGTGAGGTGCTGCATTTTGGAAAGTCAAACCAAGGGAAGGACTTATACAGTAAATGGTAAGACCCTGAAGAGCATCGTATTCCTAGGTCCCTCTGCTTCACAAGTACATAGTTCGTTGAAAGCAAAGTCACAGGTGAACAGGGTGGTGAAGGCGGCATTTAGCATGCTGGCCTTCATCGATCGAGGCACTGAGTACAGGAGTTGGAATGTTACGTTACAGATTTATAAGTTTTTGGTGAGGCTGCACTTGAATATTATGCACAGTTTTGGTCACCCTGTTATAGGAAAGACATAGTTAAACTAGAAAGTGTGCAAAGATGATCTCGGAGAATGTTGCCAGGATTAGTAGGCCTGAGCTAAAGGGAGAGGTTGGCCAGGATAGGACTTTACTCCTTGGAATGTAGGAGAATGAGGGTGACCTTACTGAGGTGTATAAAATCATGACAGGCATAGATAGGATAAATGCATATACTTTTTCTCCCAGGGATGGGGAACCGAAAACTAGGAGGCATAGGTTTAACAAGGACCTGAGGGGCAACTTCTTCACACAGGGAGTGGTGTGTATATGGAATGGGCTGCCGGAGAAAGTGGTTGAGGCAGGTACAATAGCAACATTTAATAAACATTTGGATAGGTACGCGGATGAGAAGGGTTTAAGAGGGATTAAAGGGATAGAGGGATATGGACCAAAAGCGGGCAACTGGAACTAGCTGAGTGGACACCATGGTCAGCATGGACCAGTTTGGGCCAAAAGACCAGTTTCCATGCTGTATTACTCTATGACTCTCGAAGTGACATGAATATGCCCAGCTGCCACACTTTATAGCTGATTGCAGTCATGTGCTAAGTAACAACGGATCAGTCTATCAACCTGCCAATCTCATGGTACGCAGCAAGTAGTACACTCAATGAAGCTCCAGCATTGATGCTGAATTGCAATTATTTCAAACATACAGGAAGCAGGAAATGTAACAGTCTCCAATCCAATTTCACAATGGCTTTCTCTAGAATGGCCCATCTCAAGGTCCACCACAGCAAAGTGAATCACAAGAGTCTTGTATCCAGAAAGAAATACTGGTGAGTTATCCTGATAAGCCTTCGAACTAATGGGCTGTTTAAAGCACAATCTCAACACTTTTCAGGCTTTTTGGAGACTGCTAGCATACAGGTTGCTGTCATTATCTCCAAGTACAAACACTTTACACCTTCTTCCTCTTATTTAATCTGTAACAATCAAATCACCTAGGCTTGCTGCCAGGCAGACAAACAGGTCAAATACTTCCTTCGTTCTACCCTGAGTTAAAAGCTGTCCCAGATCATAAATTTATAAACCTCAGCTATTACAATGTTTCTTGAAAGTCAATTTAATTTTTGTTTCTAATCACATCAAGAAAAAACTGAATGCATTTATAGTACAGGAAGGCTCAGGATCTCAAAATCCTAGCTGTCATACTCCACTACTAGCCATGCACAAGTCTACATTGCTTCACCACCGCTACAAAACAGACATCCACCTCAAAATGCAGAAAATTTCCTGTTAAGTCCTATCCATTCAAAGCTGGACAAATCATACAAGCCAATCAGAAGACTAGCCTACTCTTATTTATCAGTAATGTGACGAAGGCATCTCTTTTCAACATGACATAATCTAACTTGTTACCTTGATATTCAATAGTATTATCATCACAGAATCCTCCATCATCAACCTCCTGAGAGTTACTATTCATCAGAATCTGAACTGGACCAGCCATATAATGACTAGGACTACAAGGAATGATTAGTGGTTGGGAAATCTGCAGGGAATAACCCACCTCCTGACTCCTCAAAGCCTGAGGATATCTACAAGGCACAAGTCAGGAGTGTGATGGAAAATGACTTGCCTGGATGTGTGCAGCTCCAACTACACTCCAGAAGCTCGACACCATCCAAAACAAAGCAGCCCTCTTGATTGATGTTCCATCCTTCATCTTCGACAATCATTCCCTCCAACACCAAAGCACGGTGACAGGCGTGTGTACCATCTACAAGCTGCACTACACCAACTCAGCAAGGCCATTTTGATAACATCTTCCAAACCTGTCATCTCAAGACCTAGAAGGACAAGAGCAGCAGATGCATGGAAATCATATCATCTCAAGCTCTTCAAACTGAACGCCATCCTAATTTAAAATTAAACCACCATTCCTTCAATGTGGCTGGGTCAAAGGCATAAAGTTTGCTTCATGACAGGACTGTGAGTCTTTCTACATCCTATGCGTTTCAGTAAAATGAGGCAACTCACCAACACCTTTAGTTTGAGATGGACACTTTCTCAAGGGTAATTAGAGATAGACATTAAATGCTGGCAATACCAACAATGCCCACATTAAGTGAATTTTTTTTTTAAAAAAATCAATGCTAAAAGACACTTGCATAACTTGCCCACCAATGCTAAATATAAGCTGTGACTAGATCATCCAAAGTCCAAAACTCCTTAGTGCCTGGACACAAGAATTGACTTCCAGAGATGAGGTTCACTCTCCATGACAGCAAGGCAGCTTATAGTAAAATTTAGCACTGAAGAGCCCAAGTAGGTAAAGTCAATAGGAAGTAACCAGCTGGACTAATTTCTAGAACAAAGGAAGTCTCTTGTATGGCACAGGATAACTATCTTTGCCCGGAAGAACTCGTGCAGCTTTGTCCTGCAACTATGATCCAAGTCTAATTATCTTCAGCTATCTCATCAACGACCATTGTTCCAACTCTATTTCAAGGAGAAAGTGGGGCTGTGCTGAACATTGAATACTACACAATACCATTTGTAATTCCTGAGACAATAAAGCACTTCAATTCAATTTGCAACAAGCCTAAATAGTGTTCAGCTTTGAACTAATAAGTGAAAAAGTAATGGAGATAAAAGGTACTGCAGATGCTGGAGAATCCGAGATAACAAGCATGGGGCTGGATGAACACAGCAGGTCAAGCAGCATCATAGGAGCAGGAAGACTTGACGTTTCGGGCCTAAACCCTTCTTCAGAAAACCCCAATCAGAAATCAGGATTTCTGATGAAGGGTTTAGGCCCGAAACGTCAAGTTTTCCTGCTCCTATGATGCTGCTTGACCTGCTGTGTTCATCCAGCCCCATGCTTGTTATATAAGTGAAAAAGTAACATTTCTTCTAGAAAAATGTGATAAAACAACCATCTTCAACAAGAGAAAGGAAAGAATAAACACTTTCCCTTGACATTTAAAGGCATTTCACTAATCAAATCTCTTATCAACAATATCTTTGGGATTATTATCGATCAACAACTCAGTCAGACCAGTTATATGAATGCCATAGCTACTGGAACAAGTTACAGATTAGTGCTTCCAAAACTTTTCATTGCAACCAGACTTTGAGACTTAAAAATTGTCAGAACTCAGAATTGACACCGAGAAGTATAATGCGACAAAAAGATCTGTACATCAAGGGTGGCAGAACTCCATGACAGTCACTGCTGCCTTGAAGCTTATAACTCCAAAACTATACCTCGCTTGGGGTTTACATCTACACTTGGGGTGGACCTGGGCTAATGATTCACTTTTATGCTCACGAAAATTTCTTCTGAGATAACAACGCACAAGTCAGGAATGTGTTGGAATACACGCATCCTATTGATGAACCAAAGACTGAAGAACAAAGTGGTATGCTTCAGAGATAGTAGGAACTGCTGATGCTAGAGAACCTGAGGTAGCAAAGTGTAGAGCTGGATGAACACAGCAGGCCAAGCAGCAGGAAGGCTGACGTTTCGGGCCTAGACCCTGCTTCAGAAATGGGGGAGGGGTAGGGAATTCTGAAATAAATAGGGACAGAAGGAGAGGCGGATAGAAGATGGTTAGAGGAGAAGATAGGTGGAGAGGAGACATACAGGTCAAAGAGGCAGGGATGGAGCCAGTAAAGGTGAGAGTAGGTGGGGAGTTAGGGAGGACGGACAGGTCGAGGGGGCGGGATGAGGTTAGTAGGTAGGAGACAGGGATGGGGCTTGAGGTGGGAGGTGGAGATAGGTAGGAGGAAGGACAGGTTAGGGAGGTGGGGACAAGCTGGGCTGGTTTTGGGATGCGGTAGGGGGTGGGGAGATTTTGAAGCTTGTGAAGTCCACATTGATACCATTGGGCTGCAGGGTTCCCAAGTGGAATATGAGGTGCTGTTCCTGCAACCTTCGGGTGGCATCGGTGTGGCAAAGCAGGAGGCCCAGGATGGACATGTCGTCTGAGGAAAGGGAGGGGGAGTTGAAATGGTTCACGACTGGGAGGTGCAGTTGTTTAGTGCGAACCGAACGTAGATGTTCTGCAAAGCGGTCCCCAAGCTGCCGCTTGGTTTCCCCGATGTAGAGGAGAACAGCTTGACTGGTCTTTCAAGCACAAAGTTAAAACAATTTGGCTACGGTGCAAACTGTTCAATGGATGCACTGCAGAAACTCATTAAAACAGCTCTGACAGGACCTCCTAAACCACAATCTTGACAGCTAAAAGGACAAGGAGTGCCAGTGCATGAAAATCTTATCACTTCCAAATCACACATCAACATGGCCTGAATATGTTTTGCTATTCTTTCATCATCAATAAATGAAAATGCAAGATCTATCTAACAGCATTCTGAAGCACCATCACCACATAGATAGCAGCAGTTTAAGATTATGGTCTACAATGGAGATTTTCTTAATTCACTCATGGGGCATGGGTATCACTGGCTGGGCCAGCATTTATTGCCCGTCCCTAGTTCTCACCGAGGAGGTAGTGGTGGTGGTGGTGGTGAGCTAGCTTCTTGATTCACTGCAGTTCACATACTTTTAATAGACTCACATGCTGTTATAGACGGAACTCCAGCAACAGTGAAGGATTGGCGATATGTTTCCAAGTGGTGAGTGGATTGGGGGGGAAACATGCATGCAGTGGTGTTCCCATATGTCTGCTGCCCCTGTACTTCCAGATGAAAGTGGTCATGGGTTGGGAAGGTGTGGAGCTGGGGGAGCACAGCAGGCCAGGCAGCATCAGAGGAGAAGGAAAGTTGACATTGCAGGTCAGGACCCTTCTTCCGGGATGGGGAAGGGAGCTCAGAAATAGAGAGATGAGGGATAAGGGTGGGGACAGTAGGTGGGATAGTGATAGGTGAGTGCAGGTGGGCAGTGGTGGGGATTGGTCAGTAAGATGGGAACAGCAGATAGGTGGAAGAGAAGATGGGTAGGTTGTGTCAGGTCAAGGAGGCGGGGATGAGAAGGAGAGTTGGTCATGGGATGAGGCCGGGTGTGGGGAGATTTTGAAGCTGGTAAAGTCCACATTTAGGCCGTTGGGCTGTAGGCTCCCGAAGCAGAATATGAGGTGCTGTTCCTCCAGTTTCCAGGTGGTGTCATTGTGATACTGGAGGCGGCCCAGGATGGACATTTTACCTAGGGAGAGGGAAGGACAGTTGAAATGGCTTGCGAACGGAAGGTGTTGTCTTTTGTCACGAACAGAGCGCAGGTGCTCTATAAAGTGGTCTCTGAGCCTCGCTTGGTCTCACTGAGGTAGAGGAGGCCACATCGGGAGCAGCGGATGCAACCACTGACAGAAGGCCAATGTCACCACCGCTCATCACCGTTGTACCTATACTGTTAGCCCAGGTGAGTTTCTGGTCAACGGTCACCTCTAGGATGTTGATAGTGGGGGATTCGGTGATGGCAACACCATTGAGAGCAGTGGTTGGATTGTCTCTTATTGGAAACGGTCATAGCCTGGTATTTGTGCAGCGCAAATGTAATTTGCCACTTTTCAGTCCAAGACTGGATCCTGCCGCGTTTGAACATGGACTACTTCAGTTTGAGTCATCGCAAATTGTGCCGGGTATCGAGCAATCAACACCCACCTCCCTTCTGACCTCATGATGGAGAGAAGGTCATTGATGAAGCAGCCGAAGATGGTTGGAACTAGGGCTCTACCCTGAGGAACACTCAGATGTCTCGAAGCGGAAATGACTGACTTTCAACAACCACAACCATCTAATCTGCCAGGTATGACTCCAACCAGCCAAAAGTTTGCCCCTTGATTCCTACTGATTCCAGTTTCACTAGGGAATAAATCTTGGCCTTGCCACTTTTGCAACATCACCCGACCCCAACACTATCTCAGTTATCACAGCAGAAATCTTTACCCATATCTTAGTTATCTCAAGGTTTGATTATTCCAATACTTCCTTAAATAGCTTCCTGCCATCCAACCTGCTACACAGTCATGCCCCTTACACATCAGGTCAATACACAAGAATACAAATTCAAGGGGAAAGCAAACATGGATACTACATTGGAGGAGAGTCCTGATTGGTCAAGGAGCTGTCATGAAAAATGTCAGTTAACTTAAGAGCCAAGCTTTGTTTAAATTTTAAACCAGGTAAGTTCATTGATTGGTACAGGGTTGTTGTGGCACAATGGTAGTGTCCCTGTGCCTGGGCCAGAAGGCCTGGATTCAAGCCCCCCCTGCTCAAGAAGTGTGTCATAATATGTTTGAACTAGCACATTAAAAAAATTCTTGACTGATTGGACAGCATTGCCAAGTAAACCATCCAATGGCTGTCACTCATTCTATTGCGTTGAAACGGACAAGGCATGTATATATATTTCTGAAGAAGGGTCTTGAACTGAAACGTCAACTTTCCTGCTCCTCTGATGCCACCTGGCCTGCTGTATTCCTCCAGCTCCACACTTATCTCTGACTCAAGCATCTGCCGTTCTTACTATCTCTGATGTATATATTTCTGCCTGCAAAGACCAAGGCCCTGTGAATTAATATGCACAGCTTCCAGTACACTGGTTATGAACTCAATTCCTTGCATATTCAAGATTTAACCAGCAAACATTGTCCAATTGCAGTATTACATCTAATATGAGACACTGATGTAAGATCTGCAAGAATGGGCTAGTTGGGTACAGTCAGTGTCTTTTGTTGTGAAGAACTGAAGGGACGTACTTGTGCATATATGGGTTTTCTCCATGGCAATGTGCGACCAATCAACATTCCGCTCTCTAACCAGTCCACACACTTCTCTCACACAATAACAAACATTGGTTTTCCCCTTGAAAGTGTATTCTTGCAAAATGCCCTGATGACTGCAAAATAAAAAGCTTCACAAAAACATCTTTTTCAGCATTACTCAAGTTCTGACTTACCAAATGACTAATCACGTAAATCTCAGTTGCTTGTATCTTCCACCGAGCCTCGATCATGCAGCACTCCTGGTCTACAATGACTCTGCATCAAACAGCTGTTCAATTTTAATAGCGCTACATACATTTTCAAATCCTTCCAGTGTCACAACAATGTCCTCCAGGTTCTCAACATTAACTCTTCATGAGCTATACATTAACCAAAACTTGTGACATTTTTGGTTTACCCTCATCAAAACCTCTAACCTCATAAAGAAGGTTTCACCATTCTTATAAAAACAAACTGCAGATGCCTTCACGTCTGCTTCAGTCTTATCTCTCAAGACATGCCTTTCATTCTTTAAAAATCTGGTCTTTTTTGTATCTTCTTCCCTCATCTTCAAGAACACAACCTTTGAACCTCCATTTGCTGTAATGCTTTCTCTCAATTCCATGTTGATACCCCTTACACCCATTCTTTCATGATTCCATAATAGGCTGTAATCCTTTTGATTTTGCCTTCAATCAATGCGTAAAATCTTTGTCCTCTCACTCTTTAGCCAGATTATTTTTCTCACGTGCAATGTACTTTGTTACATTAAAAGACTACAATACTACAATATTTTTTAAAACTGAAATTGACCTGATCAGGTGTACCCTAGAACTCTGTGGGAAGCTAGGAAAGTGATTGCTGACCCCTTGCTGAGCTACAGGTGAGGTGCCAGAAGACTGGGGGTTGGCCAAAGTGGTGCCACTATTTAAGAGAGGTGGTAAGGAAAAGCCAGGGAACTATAGACTAGTGAGCCTGACAGTGGTGGGCAATCCTGAGGGACAGGATTTACACGTATTTCGAAGGACAAGGTCCAATTAGGGATAGTCAACATGGCTTTTTGTGCTACGAGTCATGTCTCACGAACTTGATTAAGTTTTATGAAATAGTAACGAATAGAGGGAGAACTGGCTCTTTGGATACAGAACTGGTTCGAAGGTAGAAGACAGAGGATGGTGGCAGAGGGTTGTTTTTCAAACTGGAGGCCTGTGACCAGTGACCTTTTTCTTTATTCATTCACTGGACGAGGGCATTGCTGGCCAGGCAGCATTTATTGTCCATCCCTAACTGCCCAATGGGCTGTTCAGAGTCAACCACATTGCTGTGGGTCTAGAGTCACATGTAGGCCATGCCAGGTAAGGATGGCAGTTTCTTTCCCTAAAGGTCATTAGTGAACCAGATGGGTTTTTCCTTACAATCAACAATGGATTCACGATCATCATTAGATTTTTAATTCCAGATATTTTATTGAATTCAAATTCCATCAACTGCCGTGGTGGGATTCGAACCCGGGTCCCCAGAATGTTGTCTGAGCTCTGGATCCAGTGTTAATACCACCAGGCCATCGCCTCCCCCATTTACCATTGCCATTTATATAAAATGATTTGCATGTAAACATGATTAAGTTTGCAGATGACACCAAAATTGGAGGTGTAGTGGGCATTGTACTCTAAGATAATCTTCTTCAATGGTATCTTGATCAGATGGGCCAATGGGCCAAGGAGTAGCAGGTGGAGTTTAATTTAGGTATATGTGAGGCGCTGCATTTTGGAAAGGCATATCAGGGCAGAACTTATACACTTAGTAGTAAGGTCCTGGGGAGTGTTACTGAACAAAGAGGCCTTTGAGTGCAGGTTCATAGTTCCTTGGAAGTGGAGTCGTAGGTAGATAGGATAGTGAAGGCAGCATTTGGTACACTTGCCTTCATTGGTCAGTGCATTAAGTAAAGGAGTTAGGAAGTCATACAGGACATTGTTTAAGACACTATGGGAATACAGCATGCAATTCTGGTTATCCTGCTATAGAAAGGATGTTGTGAAACTTGAAAGTGTTCAGAAAAGATTTACAAGGATGTTGCCAGGGTTGCAGAGTTTGAGCTGTAGGGAGAAGCTGAATAGGCTGAGGTTATTTTCCCCGGAGTGTCAAGAAGCTGAGGGGTGACTTTATAGAAGTTTATAAAATCTTAAGTGGCATGAATAGGGTAAACAGACAAGATCTTTTCCCTGGGGTGGGAGATTCCAAAACTAGAGGTCATGGATTTAAAGGTGAGAGGGGAAAGATTTAAAAGGGACCTAAGGGGCAACCTTTTCAGGCAGTGGGTGGTGCGTGTATGGAATGAGCTGCCAGAAGTAGTTGTGGAGGCTGGTAGAATTACAACATCTAAAAGAGATATAGACAGGCAAATGAATAGGAAATGTTTAGAGGGATATGTGCAAAATGCTGGCAAATGGGACTAGATTTATTTAGGATATCTGGTGAGCCTGGACGAGTTGGACCAAAGGGTCTGTTTCTGTGATGTCTCTCTCTCTCTCTCAATGACTCTATGAGCTATAAGTTTTCATAATCCAGAGCATTCAATTCACACATTAGACAGCGAGCAAGAGCATAAGTGAGAAAGTTTGAGAGTTTGAAATCAAAGATACACCACCCTCTGATTTAAATGGAGACTTTCGGAGTGTTAAAGTACAACGAAATTCATAGTGGAACTATCAATTTCCCAGGCAATTCCTTCAGACTCTGCATCAGTGGGGATCCTGAAGGGCTCCATGCACAACTCACATTTATGCTGGAATAATGACTGACTTGCTATTGGCAAATCTTGTAAAGGTCAGTGACCTTACATCTCTATCTTATGTTTTGGAAAAGAGTCAGTAAGCCAAAAGAATGGAAAATGGGATGAATACAGTAGACTAAATTAGAATAATACAAGTAAGCATTGTTTCACTTTGAAAATGTATTTGGGGCCATGAGTGGTGATACGGGCGTAGCTGACAACAGCAGCTTCATCTCATGCTCTTGCAGGGAAAGGTGCTGCAGGAAAGGAAGGAGATGTCAGGGGTGACTGAAGAGTGGAACAAAGCCTTATGGAGGAACACTTCCTTTGAAATGCTGAAGAGGGAAGATAGGGAAGATGTGTTTGTCAACGAAATCAGGCTTAAACGGTTCAAAATGACAGAGGGTGATGCATCAAATACAGGTGCTTGAAATCTGATCATGGGCACCAGTAAAAGATGCATGCACAAACTCCTGCACATCACTC
This sequence comes from Ginglymostoma cirratum, assembly GCA_024137785.1. Classification (NCBI taxonomy): domain Eukaryota; kingdom Metazoa; phylum Chordata; class Chondrichthyes; order Orectolobiformes; family Ginglymostomatidae; genus Ginglymostoma; species Ginglymostoma cirratum. Next base: position 1,791,333 of record JAHRHZ010000050.1, read on the forward strand.
TCCCTTCCGTAAAAGGCTTGACAAGGATATTTTAAATGGAGATAAGGCAGAAAAGCCAGTCTTTGTCCTCACACAGGTTATAAGTTGCAAGTGTAAAAATGATGGAAATTTGAAATAAAAACAAAAATGATGGAAATACTCAACAATTTAGCCAACATCCATCCAGAGAAGCAGAGTTAATGTTTCAGGTCGATAACATTTCATCAGAACTGAAGATAAAAAGAAACACAAGAACATTTAAGCTAGCAAAAGGGAGGACGGCTCAAGAAGACCAAAAGATAACAGATGTTCCTTGACCTTGCAGTGAGCATCACTGAGGTACTTAGCAAAGTAATTACCCAGTTTAAGTTTAGTGTCTCCAATGTAGAGACCACATCATAAACAGTATACTAAAATGAAAGAAGTTAATTTGTTGTTTTTTTTTGGGGTGGGGGTGGGGGTTTAAGACTCTGGATGGTGAGAAGGGAGAAAATACAGAAAGAGGTGTTGCACACCTGAATTTCCATGAAAAGCTATTGCAGGATCAGGAACGGATGTTACGGGTGACCAAAGATTGCAACAGCGTGTCACAAACTGAGTGGTCTCTTCAGAATGCTGGAAGAGAGACGGTGTAATTTCCTTTACTGGACAAAAATGATAGAAGGTGGTCTCATTGAACAGAGGGGTGGCAGGTGAGAATGAAGGGAACCTTTTATGGTTTGGGAGGGAAAGGCAAGGGTGAGAGCAGAAGCCCATATAGACACAGCAAGGACCCCAACAACCATCTAGAGTAGGAATCCTCAGCAGAAAAAGAAAGGAAGTCTTATCAGAAACACCGGGACAGAAGATTACATCAGAGATTCAAAGTCACTATTCGCTGATCAAATTTACCCTGATCCACTGAAGTGTTTTTTGAAAATAACACGCATACCCCACATAAACTGAGCTAACAATATGAAAATGTAATCTCATTGAAACAAAACTGCTAAACTATTAAAATTATAAAAGCCCAACACTTCCAATTACTCAACATTCTAATGTAGCTCCAGTCATTACCACATAGCTAAAGGTTCTGCACGGTAACGCTCGACATGAAACATTAACTTCTACTAAGACCAGAATATTGCAATCTTCTACACTGATTACAATTTTAATTATGGTATAAATATCTATTTTTAATTGAACAATAAAATAACGACGACTATTCCACCCTGAAAAAGACAACACATAAATCAACATAATGCCATTAATCCTGTCCTGTTCTAAGTATCTAATCCAATATCCATGGCAGAGAAATAGATAGTCATTGAAACTGATTATATTTGAAGTAAATTCAACACGCATGAAACTAATGCTGAAGACAACACGTAAAGAACTTGTCCCAAATGATATGATTTTATTTAACAAAAGCAAAGCACTGCAGTAACATGAATGTTGAACAAAAACAGAAAATGTTAGATACATATAGTGGGTCTTGCAGCATCCCAAGAACAGAAGCAGTCATCACTAACCATTAATGAGCAGTAAGTTCAGTGGTGATCACTACCAATGTGACTATACTATAGCTTACTTTCAGATTGAAGGTTAATAGGGACACTATTTACTGACCACAATTAAACTTTTGAAAATCAAATTTAAAACTAAGTAATTAAAATAGAAATACCAGACCAGGCAATGTGTTGTACCTGCATGATGTGGGCCCCATTGCGGTTCCTTGTGACACATCTGCAGCAAGTGTTGATTGTTTGAGGAACTCTAGCTCACAGTTGATGAACTGGAGCCTTAGCGTCAAACGCTGACCCATCATGAAGAGGGAGAGTTACCTGGACACTTTTTCAGGATGCAGTCACTGGTCAGGGACAGGGTGGTGTGACAAGTAAGGCAGGTATGGGCATCCAGGACGTCATGAAGGAGCCTCAGCCCTTGAGCTTATCTAACAGGTTTGAGATTCTTGCTCCCTGTGGGGATGAAAGTGTGGGCTGGAGGGAGGATGAACAAACTGACAATAGCCGCATGACACAGGGAAACATTTAAGAGGGGGGAGAAAATAGAGAGGTAGTTGTAATCAAGGATAGTATAGTCAGGGGAACAGATACTGTTCTGTCGGCAGGATCAAGTTCCAAAGGCTTTGCGGCTTGCCTAGTACCTGGGTTCAGGATATCTCATGTAAAGGAACTTTGATGGGAGTGGAAAGATCCAGTTGTCATGGTTCACATAGTAAAAAATCTACGTACAAAGAGGAAAGAGATTCTGCTGAGGAAACACGAGCAGCAAGGGGCTAAATTATAAAGCAGAGCCAAAAAGATGATAATCCCAGGATTATTACCTTAGCTACTAGCAAACTGGCACAGGGTCAGCAAGATTAATGGAGGTAAATGCCTGGCTCAAAGATACATATGGGAGAAACAGGTTCATATTCATGGGACATTGACATCAGTACTAGGAAAGGGGGAAGTTGTTCTGATGGGATGGACTCCATCTGAATTATACTAGGACCAGGGTCCTTACGACTTGCATACTTGGGCTGTGGATGGGGCTTTTAACTACGGTAGGGGTGTGTGCACGAGAGTGCGTGCGAGAGCAAGATGTAGTGGGGAAGAAAATAAATCAGGAGACAGAAAAGGCATAAATACAACTATCACAGGGGACTTCAATGTGCATGTGGATTGGGAAGATCGAGTTGGTATTGGAATTCAGGAAAAGGAATTCATGGAATGTTTACAAGATGGATCTTTTGGAGCAGCTTGTGGTAGAGCGTGCTAAGGAACTGACAATTCTGGATTCAGCAGATGAATGAGGCAGATTTGATTAGGGAGCTGAAGGCGAAGGAACTCCTAGGGACAAGCTCTTATAGTATGATAGAATTCATCCTGCAGTTTGAGAAAATTGAAATCAGATGTAACAGTATTGCAATGAGTAAAAGATAACTACAAAGACGTGAGGGAGGAGCTGGCCAGCATTGACTGGAAGGGAAACCTAGCAAGGAATACAATGGCACAGCAATGACATTGTTTTCCAGGGATGATTCCAGAGGGACAGTGATTCACCCTAGGGAAGAAGAAATATATTAAGGCAACCATGACTGACAAAGGGAATTCAGGGACAGGATAAAAGCAAAATAAAAAGTATACAATCTGGTAAGCCAAAAGATTGGGAACAGAGGATAAATAAAACAGCAATAAGCAGGGAGATGAAGAAATGTGAGAGTAAGCTAGCTACTAATACAAAAGAAGACTGCAAAACTTTTTTTTTTAAGGCAACTGGTAAGTAAGGGGGAGAGAGAGAGAGAGAGAGAGAGAGAGAGAGAGGGGGAGAGAGAGAGAGAGAGAGAGAGATGAGGCTGGGGAAGTAGTAATAGAGAACAAAGAAATGGTGAAGGAACTTTGCATCAGTTTTCACACTGGAAGACACCAGCAACATACCAAAACATCAAGACAGTCAGAGGGAAAAGTTGAGTATAGTGGCAATCACTGAGAAGGTATTGGGGAAGCTGGAAGGTCTGAAGGCAAATACAATCGCCCAGATCAGGCGATACCTCAAAGCTCTGAAGGAGATAGCTGAGGAGATTGGAGGGGCTTTGGTAGTGATCTTTCATAAATCAGAGGAGTCAGGAAAAATCCCACAGCACCGGAAAATGGCAAATGTAACACGCCTGTTTGAGAAGACGGGGGGGGGGGGGGGGAGGCAGAGGTCAAGAAACCATTAGGCCGGTTAGCCTGAACTCAGTCATTGGCAAGATTTGACAGTCCATTATTAAGGATGAGATTGTGGAGTACTTGTAAGTCCATGGTAAAACAGGGCGCAGTCTGCATGGCTTCATCAAGGGGAGGTTATGCCTGACAAATCTGTTGGAATTCTTTGCGGAGGTAACGAACAAGTTAAACAAAGGAGAACCAGTGGACATGATCTATTTGGACTGCCAAGGAGCCGCACAGTGCTAGGGGCAATGTTCTGGCATAAACAGGGGTTTGGCTGACTGGCAGAAGGCAGAGAGTAGGGATAAAGGGGTCGCTTTCATGATGGCAGCTGGTGATTCGTGGAGTTTCACAGGGGTCAGTGTTGGGGCCACAACTATTCATGTTATACACTAATGATCTGGATGAAGAAACTGAGGGCATTGTTGCTAAGTTTATAGACAAGACAAAGATAGGTGGAGAGATAAATTGTGTTGAGAAAGCAGGGAAGTGCAGCAGGATCTGGCAAGGCTAGGTGAGTGGGCAAATAAGTGGCAGTTGGAATACAATGTGAGAGCACGTGAGGTTATGCACGTCGGTAGGAAGAATATATGTACAGACTATTTTCTAAATGGGCAAAGGCTTTGGAAATCTGAAGCAGAAAGGGACTTCGGAATCCTAGTTCAGGATTCTCAAGGTTAACATGCGGGTTCATTTGGTGATTAGGAAAGCAAATGCAATGTTGGCATTTATTTCAACAGGGCTAGAATACAAATGCAGAGATGTACTGCTGAGGCTGTACAAGGCTCTAGTCAGACTACATTTTGATTACGGTGAGCAGTTTTGTACTCTGTATCAAAGGGAAAGATGTTCTGGCATTAGAGAGGGTACTGAGGAATTTTACAGGCACTATCCTGGGGATGAAGGTCTTGTCATATGAGGAGCAATGGAGGAATCTGGGTCTATGCTAGGAGTTTGGGAGGATGAGGGGGAACTCACTGAAACTTACAGAATGGTGAAGGGCTTGGATAGTGAGTCATGGAAAAGATGCTTCTCAGCCAGAGCATAGTTAACCTGTGGAACTCATCGTCAAAAGAGGGCTGTGGAGGCCAAGTCATTGAGTGTATTTAAGACACCAATAAATAGGCTCTTGATTAGTAAGGGGATCAAAGGTTACAGGGAGAAGGCAGGAGAACGTGGTTGAGAAACATATCAGCCATGATTGAATGGCAGAGCAGACTTGATGGGCTAAATGGCCTAATTCTGCTCCTGTATCTCATGGTCTTATAGGTCATTAGTACTAAGTTTAAAATATTAATTTTTCATGATGGTATCATTACATTGTGAATGGGTTCAGCATGCTTTTTAAAAATTGTAGGCTCTCACTAATCGAGAATGCCAGAGCAACAAGACTTGACCCACTCTAAAATACCTGTTCTAATGCACATGATGTATGCAGATGAAAACAGACCTTGCCTGTTTATAAAACACATTTGTAAAGGCCAATCTGATCCAGCTGGAACAAAGATGAATGCCAAAAAGAGAAGACAAAATGCACCTAAATAGCCAAATAAATTGAAAACAACTTCCTTGTCGATTTTGAAAAAGATAATCAATATATCATTCGAGGATTCATACTCTAAGTATTATGATGTAGAATTTCTTTTATAATGTAATAGGGTCTTAAGGGTTTAATGTTCATGTTACATTGGCTCCATCCATTCTACTGATGTCACAGTCTGAGTGTGAAGTCAAGGAGATGTAGTTTTCCTTGCACGGAGCAGCCCCTCCAAGATCCCAGCAATTACGTCTGAACAAATGTACTTAAACTCACCACCACAATGCAACAGACCTACTTTTACTCAAGAATAGTATCTCTTCTAGATTAGCTACGGCAGTGTATCCTCTGCCAATAATTAGATAGGCCCAAGCAAAAGGAAAGACAAAGAACAAAAATAGAAATTGTTGGAAAAGCTCAGAAGGTCTGGCAGAATCAATGGAGAGAAATCAGAGTTAAAATTTAAAGTCGAGTGACCCTTCCTCAGAACAAAGACGATGAGCAATTAGGGACAGCAGCCATTTCAAACAATCCTTACCCAGTCCCACGTACCTGCAGCGGTAGTAAATCCGACAAAGGTACCAGAAGTGGTCATATGGGAAAATAACAGAATTCAGAATGAACAGGATACAGTTTCAGTTTTCTGCTTTATTGTTTAACAGCCACAAATTACGGGGATGCTTCAAGCAAATGCCAGGTTGTAAAATGGGAAAGAGGTCAAGCATCTTCTACGGAGTAGTGATTCAATGAAGAGAATTTTGAAAATATGTAGGTTCAAATGGGAAGTATGCATATTGGAGACCACACACAATGGTAAAATAAAGGAACTTGAAGAATCATTTTTAAAAAAAACTGGGCTCCCCAAACAACATCCTGTCAGCAAGGTTATTGATAATATGTACATTGTTGCTATTAGTTACTCCATCACAAGACATGATACAAGATTAACACTGGCTAATTTAAATAGTTTACTATTAAAATTAGACCATAAGACCATAAGACATAGGAGTGGAAGTAAGGCCATTCGGCCCATCGAGTCCACTCCGCCATTTAATCATGGCTGATGGGCATTTCAACTCCACTTACCCGCACTCTCCCCGTAGCCCTTGATTCCTTGCGAGATCAAGAACTTATCAATCTCTGCCTTGAAGACATTCAACGTCCCGGCCTCCACTGCGCTCCATGGCAGTGAATTCCACAGGCCCACCACTCTCTGGCTGAAGAAATGTCTCCTCATTTCCGTTCTCAATTGACCCCCTCTAATTCTAAGGCTGTGCCCACGGGTCCTAGTATCCCCACCTAACGGAAACAACTTCCCAGCGTCCATCCTTTCTAAGCCATGCATTATTTTGTAAGTTTCTATTAGATCTCCCCTCAACCTTCTAAACTCTAATGAACACAATCCCAGGATCCTCAGCCATTCATCATATGTTCCGCCTACCATTCCAGGGATCATCCGTGTGAATCTCCGCTGGACATGCTCCAGTGCCAGTATGTCCTTCCTGAGGTGTGGGGCCCAAAATTGGACACAGTATTCTAAATGGGGCCTATCTAGAGCTTTATAAAGTCTCAGAAGCACATCGCTGCTTTTATATTCCAACCCTCTTGAGATAAACGACAACATTCCATTCGCTTTCTTAATCACGGACTCAACCTGCAAGTTAACCTTTAGAGAATCCTGTACTAGCACTCCCGGATCCCTTTGTACTTCGGCTTTATGAATTTTCTCACCGTTCAGAAAATAGTCCATGCCTGTATTCTTTTTTCCAAGGTGCAAGACCTCGCATTTGCTCACGTTGAATTTCATCAGCCATTTCCTGGACCACTGTCCTAAACTGTCTAAATCATTCTGCAGTCTCCCCACCTCCTCCGTACTACCTGCCTGTCCACCCAATTTCGTATCATCGGCAAACTTCGCCAGAATGCCCCCAGTCCCTTCATCCAGATCATTAATATAGAAAAGTGAACAGCTGCGGCCCCAACACTGAACCCTGTGGGACACTACTTGTCACCGGTTGCCATTCTGAAAAAGAGCCAACTCTCTGCCTTCTGTCAGACAGCCAATCCTCAATCCATGCCAGTAACTCACCTCGAACACCATGGGCCCTCATCTTACTCAGCAGCCTCCCATGAGGCCCTTATCAAAGGCCTTTTGGAAGTCTAGATAGATAACATCCACTGGGTTTCCTTGGTCTAACCTACTTGTTATCTCTTCAAAGGATTCTAACAGGTTTGTCAGACACGACCTCTCCTTATTAAATCCATGCTGACTTGTTCTAATCCGACCCTGCACTTCCAAGAATTTGGAAATCTCATCCTTAACGATAGATTCTAGAATTTTACCAACAACCGAGGTTAGGCTAATTAGCCTATAATTTTCCATCTTTTGTCTTGATCCTTTCTTAAACAAGGGGGTTACAACAGTGATTTTCCAATCTTCTGGGACTTCCCCTGACTCCAGTGACTTTTGAAAGATCACAACCAACGCCTCCACTATTTCCTCAGCCACCTCCCTCAGAACTCTAGGATGTAGCCCATCGGGGCCAGGAGATTTATCAATTTTTAGACCTTTTAGCTTTTCTAGCACTTTCTCTTTTGTAATGCCCACCATACTGAACTCTGCCCCCTGACTCTCCTTAATTGTTGGGATATTACTCATGTCTTCCACTGGGAAGACTGATGCAAAATACTTATTAAATTCTTCAGCTATTTCCTTATCTCCCATCACTAGCCTTCCAGCATCAATTTGGAGCGGCCCAATGCCTACTTTTGCCTCTCGTTTGTTTCTTACGTATTGAAAGAAACTTTTACTATCATTTCTAATATTACTGGCTAGCCTACCTTCGTATTTAATCCTCTCCTTCCTTATTTCTCTTTGTTATCCTCTGTTTGTTCTTGTACCCTTCCCAATCTTCTGATTTCCCAGTGCTCTTGGCCACTATATAGGCTGTCTCTTTTTCTTTGATACATTTCTTGACTTCCTTTGTCAGCCATGGCTGTCTAATCCTCCCCCAGATAATCTTTCTTTTCTTTGGGATGAACCTCTGTATTGTGTCGTCAATTACACCCAGAAACTCCTGCCATTGTTGCTGTACTGTCTTCCCTGCCAGGCTCTGCTTCCAGTCGATTTTCGTCAGTTCCTCTCTCATGCCCTGTAATTACCTTTATTTAACTGTAACACCATTACATCCGATTTTGCCTTCTCTCTTTCAAACCGCAGACTGAACTCTACCATATTATGATCGCTGCCTCCTAAGTGTTCCCTTACTTTAAGGTCTTTTATAAAGAAACCTTAAAAATTGTTTCCAAACACATGCTGCTTTTCTTTTTCCTGTTCCATATTGGAAAGGAAAATGAAAGAAGAATATTGCTTGCTAATGTTTTGCAATACATCGAAAAACGAGGATCATGCTCCAGCTTGAAACAAAAAATACATAAGTGCAGAGATAACACAGTGTGGAGCTGGAGGAACACAGCAGGCCAGGCAGCATCAGACGAGTAGGAAAGTTGACGTTTCAGGCGGGGACCCTCCTTCAGAGATTGCAGACTTAGATTTTCTCTTGCTTTCAGGGGATCAAATCTCGGCCTATGAAGAGATTATTATTGCCAGTTGATGACATGATTTTCTATACTGTTCCAACAAAATGCTGTGTCTGAAGCTTGATGAATATTTACTTATTTCCATTATCCTATTTTTAAACTATGTCATTTGTGCATTAAAGTTGCAATGATCAATGATTTTTGAAAATTTGCATAAATTTCCTTATTAAAAAGAAATCTAATCCAGCAAATGAACACACAGATTATGTTGCACTGTCAGAATGATTAAGATTCACCAGCGTGAGCCTGAGACAGAGTGACTGACTGGGAATTTGGGCCAACATGAGAATTCAGGACAGAGTGGGGAAAAGAGGTGCTTGAAATCAAACATGCACCAAGAAGTCAAGTCTCTACGGTGAGAGATGAGCAGCAGAATAAATAAGGTACCTGTCTAAAGGCCTACCCGTATCAAGATGAATGGCAACATGACATCATGAAAGCAGACAAAGTAGCTGATCAGAAATATTGACCAAACCTCAATCCTCAAAGTGAAACTCGATTACTTGTGTTTAGTCTGTAGATTTTTTCCCCTCTCTATTCCTGAGAAATTGCTCATTGAGTATTCATAGTGTATATTTATTCTAAGCAGAACAAATTCTTTTAGAATGAAAACCGAAAGAACTGGAGATGCTGTAAATCAGGAACAAAAACAGAAGTTGCTGGAAAAGCTCAGCACGTCTGGCAGCATCTATTACAAAAAAGCATAGTTAACATTTTGCGTCCAGTGATCCTTCCTCAAACTGAGGAAGCGTCACTGGACCTAAAATGTTAACTCTGATTTTTTTCATCACAGACCTGCTGAGCTTTTCCAGCAACTTCTGTTTTTGTTGTTGTAAATATTTTTCACAGTTATTTTTTTAAAAAAGAGATGGCAGATCAGAAGAGCCAAAGTGGAGTGTACACCCAATGGTATGTGCAAAGGCATGCACATGTCAACTGTCCAAACAATGACACCTGCAGGAAGTATTGCAAGTTTGAGGTCTGGGGTTTTGGAACCTGACCAGTGGCTTGAGTCACCAATCTGCATCCACAACACAGAGGGCTACATGCATAGCACATACAAGGAAACACTCATGCCACAGATTAGAAACGTACAGACAAAGAGGAAATAGGTAACTGCCAGGCAGTCTAAGCACACTACGCATGTAGTTGCATGAATCAATCCTGCTCGCTAAATGGCATCCTATTTTGGAAGAAAATGGTGAGGGTGATAGCTCCTAAGGAGAATGAAGTCAAAGCCACACCCCTACAGCACAACGGGTGAATCAGCTGTACAGGAGAGGAGAACGAAGAATGGAAGCACAATGTATCAGGGGATTTGACTGACATTTGTGGTAGTAAACGTCACGATTGGATACTGTATTTTCTCCCTGGTGCAACCTGTCACCGATTGGTTGCAAGACAACCTTCTGAAGGAGGGGGAACATCCAGAAGTCATGGTTCGCACTGGTAATATTGGCATAAGACAAGAAAAGGGGTGAGGATCTGAAGGCAGACTTCAGGCAGTTGGGAAGGAAGTGGTAACAAATCACAACATTTGTTAATGACTTGGATGAGAAAAGTGAATGCATTACAACTAAGGGGTAAAACGGGAAACCATAGACCTTCTAGCTTGTAAAGAGGGACTGAGCAAACTGAGCCTGTATTCTTGAATGTTTTGAGTAGTGTCTTTCAAACTTACAAAATATTTAAATGGATTGACAGGGCAGATGCAGATAAGATGTTTTCCTAGTTTGGGATTCTTGAAACAGGGAGATCAAATTGAAAATAAAGGGGGTGCCACTTAGGTCAGAGATGAGGTGTTTTCACTCAGAGGGTTGTAAAGCTTTGGAATTCTTGACAACAGAGGGTTGTGGAAGCTCACTGGAGCATGTTTAAGGTACAGACTGTTACATAAGTTCTGGTAACCACGTGCATACGTCAATAGTGGGAATGGGGTGGGTAAAAGCCATTGAAGTGTGTTCTATCAGCCATGATCTCACTGATACTGGGGCAAGCTCAAGAGAGGTGAATGACATACTCCTTTTTCTATGTTCCTATCAAATTACAAAACAATTTGTAGGCAGCAATTAACAAAAACAGCAAGTATACTTTCCCAATTAGCTTCTAATTATCCAAACTCCAATAACAGAAGTTGCTGAAAAGCTCAGCAGGTCTGGCAGCATTTGTGAAGAAAAATCAGAGTTAATGTTTCAGGTCTGGTGGCCCTTCCTCATAATAGTTCTGAGGTAGGGTCACGGGATGCAAAACACTAACTCTGATTTTTCTTAACAGATGCTGCTAAACCTGCTGAGCATTCCCAGCAACTTTTGTTTTTGTTCTTGATTTACAGCATCCGCAGTTCTTTCAGTTTTTATTTCGTATTTAACTCACTGCCACATCTCTTCCAGTCATGTCCACCTTGAAGTTCTGCTCCTCTCTCCAACAGGAGTTCTGTTCCAATTTTTTTTTCCTTGTCCACCAACACTAATTTCACCGTCAGTTCTGAAAAAGGGCCACTGGACCCGAAACGTTAACTGATTTTTCTTCAGATGCTGCCAGACTTGCTTAGTTCTTGTTCTCGATTTACAGCATCCACAGTTCTTTTTTGTCTTTTTAGCCAATATGTTCCAGATAGTTTTAGGTTCTTAATTTCATCACCTACATTTTTTTTAAAAACTGCTTGATCTCCCCAATAGCTAACGTCAACAGTTCATTTTACCAGGTTTCAATGGGTGGATACGTACTGGCATTCCAAAATTGCTAAACATTCAAGGAGCAAAAAGACAAGGGAAGTGACTGTCACGAGAGGAAAGTGATAGGGAAACTAATGAGGTTAAAGACTGAGGCCCCTTGGACCAGATGTGATGCATTATCCATTAAAAGTACCACAGATAAGGGATGCACTAGCAATAATTTTCCAAGAATCATTAGATTCTGGAAAAGCCCCAGAGAACTGGAATGATGCTAATGTAATACTTAATTTAAAAAGGCAGGAAACGAGAAACAAGCAACTAAAGTCTTAACATTTGGTATTAGGAAAATGTTAAAGTCTGTTGCAAAGGATTTAGTTGCAGAGCATTTAGATATGCATAATATGATCAAGTAACTGGGTTCACAAAGGGAAAAGCATGTCTGACAAAATTTACTGGAATTCTTCAAGGAAGTAACAAGTGGAATAGATAAAGTGGAACCAGTTGATGCAATATATTTGGATCATCAGCAGGCAAGGAACCACAAATTAGGCTAATTAATAGGATAAAAGTCAATAGCGCTGGAGTTGGAAAATTATTTTGGATAGACAATTGGCTAACAAATAAAAGACAGTTGGGATAGTGACAACTTTTTACGATAGCATCCTGTAACGAATGGAGTGCCATAGAAATCACTGCTGGGGCCCTAATTATTTACGATACTTTTTAATGACCCGGATGAGAAAAGTGAAAGTATTATAAGCCAAGTGTATGAATGACACAGAAACATGTGTGAAGGCATGTGGTGAGAATAACAGTCTACAGAGGGGCGTAGACAGGTCAACCAGACAGGCAAAACTTGGCAGCTGGAATGTAATATGGGAAAATGTGAGATTATGCACTTTGGCAGGAAGAATAAAGGAAGAGAGTAAGATTTAAACAGAGGAAGACTACAGAAAGCTACAGACCAGAGGGATCATAAAATATGGAGCAGTATTAGACCATTCGGCTCATCAAATCCACTGTGTTTCTGATAGGTTTCTCAACCCCATTCTCCTGTCTTCTCCCTGTAATCCTTGATCCTTTACTAATCAAGAACTATCGATATCGGTCTTAAATAAACTCAACAACTTGGCCTCCACAGCCTTCGATAGCCATTAGTTCCACAGATTCACCATCTTATGGAAGAAGAAATTCCTCATTGATTGATTTATTGTCATGAGTACCAACGTACAGCGAAAAGCTTTGTTTATGATCAGTACAGGCAGATCATACTAAGCAAGGATGTACAGATCAGAGGCTGTAAAATGAACTAGAGGCATACTGGTTGCATTGTACAGGGCGTGTGTGCTAGGCAAGATCAGCATTATTTGAGGCCAGAGGATCCATTCATCAGTCTAATAACGGCCTGTAAGAAGCTGTTCCTGAACCTGTTGGTGCATGTGTTCAGGCTTCTGTATCTTCTGCCTGACAGAAGAGGCTATAGGAGGTCATTACCAGGTGCAATGGGTAGATTTGATGAGCCGAATGGTCTAATTTTGCTCCATGTCTTATGATCCCTCTGGTCTGTAGCTTTCTGCAGTCTTCCTCTGTTTAAATCATACTCAGTTCCTTTATTCTTCCTGCCAAAGTACATAATCTCACATTTTCCCATATCACATTCCATCTGCCTTTCCATAGCAGCGAGCTGTGTAAATGGAGTCCATGGAAGGAAGGTTGGCTTCTACGATGGTCTGGGCCATGTACACCACCTTGTGTAGTTTCTTACAATCCTGGGCAGAGGAGTTGCCATGACCAGACCGTAGCGCACCAGGACAGTATGCTTTCAACAGTGCATCTGTAGAAGTTGGTGAGGGTCCTTATGGACATGCCAAATTTCCTGAGCTGTCTGGGGAAGAAGTGGTATTGTTGTCCCTTCCTGACCGTCACATCTACGTGATAAATCGAAGACAGGTCTGTCGGTTATCATCACTCCAAAGAACTTGACGTTCTCTACCCTCTCAACCTGTTCCATTGATGTAGATGGGGACATGTTCCCCCCTCTTCTTTCTGAAGTCAATGATCAGTTCTTTAGTTTTGCCGACATGGAGAGAGAGGTTGTTCGCATTGCACCAGGGCACCGAGCCCTCTATCTCCCTTCTGTATTTTGACTTGTTGTTAGATATCGGTCCTACTACAGTGGTGTAGTCAGCGAACTTGTAATAGGCATTCGTTCAGAAATTAGCAACACAGCCATGTGTACAAGGAGTAGAGTAGGGGGCTGAGGTCGCATGCCTGGGAGACTCCAGTCTTGAGAGCTATTGTGGAGGAGGTGCAGTTACCTATCTTCACTGATTCTGACCAACAGACCACAAACCTGAGGATCCAGTTGTAGAGGGTGGAGCCGAGACCAAGGTTGTGGAGTTTTGAGTCTAAGTTCTAAAGGGTCATACCTTCATCACTCTGAAGCTATGCTCTCAGGTCCAATCTCTCTTACTAGTGGAAACATCTTCTCCATGTCCATTCTATCCAGGCCTCTCTGTATTCTGGAAGTTTCAATCAGATCCCCCTCAACCTTCTAAACTCCACCGAGTACAGAATCAGAGTCCTCAACTGCTCCTCATTATGACAAGCCGTTCATCCCCAGATCATTCTTGTTAATCTCCTCTGGACTCCCTCCAAGAACAGCATATCCTTAGAAACTGAGCCCAAAACTGTTCACAATATCCCAAATATATTCTGAACAGAGCCTTATATAATTTCAGCAGTGCATCCCTGATCTTGTATTCTGACCCTCTTGAAACGAATGACCAATTGAATCTGCATGTTAAGTTTAAGATTCACTCAAGTCCCTTTGTGCTTCAGATTTCCAAAGCCTTTCCCCATTTATAAAAATTAGTCTACGCCTCTATTCTTTCTACTAAAATGCAAAACCTCACACTTTCCCACACTATATTCCATCTGCCACTTCTATGCCCACTCTCCTAGTCTATCCATGTCCTTCTGCAGCTTCCTCAATACTGTCTGTCCCTCCACCTATCTTTGTGCCATCTGCAAACTTAGCAACAATACCCCCAAGTTCCCCTCTCCAGATTGTTAATGTATAACATGAATAGTTGTGGTCCCAATACTGACCCCTGTAGAACTCCACTAATTACCAGCTGCCATCCTGAAAAAGACCCCTTTATCCCCACACTCTGCCTTTTGCCAGTTAGCCAATCTTCTATCCACACCAGTACCTTGCCCCTAGCACCTGTGGGCTCTTATCTTACTTAGCAGCCTCCTGTGCTACATACTGTCATACAGTATGGAAACAGACCTTTCAGTCCAACCAGTCCATACCAACTATAATCCTAAACTAAACTAGTCTCACCAGCCTAGTCCTGGCCCATGTCCCTCCGAGCCTTTCCTATTCACGTACTTATCCAAATGTCTTTTAAACATCGTAATTGTACCTGCATCAACCGCTTCCTTTGGAAGTTCAACTTCACGTCCACTCGTTCTCCTTTGACTAACTTGCTCATTACCTCCCCAAAACATTCTAACTGATTTGTCAGACATGTCCTCCCCTTGACAAAACCACGCTGACTCTGCCCTACTTTACCATGCATTTCCAAGTACGTCACAATCTAAAACTTAATAATGGATTCTCAAATCTTACCAATGACTAATGTCAGGCTAACTGGTCTATAGTTTGTCTTCTGCCACGCTCCCTTTTTAAACAGGCTGTTACATTAGTCATTTTCCAGTCCTCTAGGACCCTTCCTGACCCCAGACAATTCCTGAAAGATCCCACTAATGCCTCAAAACCACGGGGTGTACTCCATCCAGTCTGGGTGGTTTATCCAGCCTTATTTCTTTCAGCTTCCCCCGCATTTTCTCCTTTGCGATGGCTACTACACTCACCTCTTTGGAATTTAGGTGCCCCATGCATAAATTTGGTCAGATCTTAAAGGACATAGCAGCTAGGCTTGGACACTGCTTTGTGGAATACCTATGCTTGGTTCGTGACAAACGACTGCACCTCCCAGTCGCAAACCACTTCAACAGCCCCTCCCCAGACAACATGTCCATCCTAGGCCTCCTCCAGTGCCACAATGATGCCACCCGAAGGCTGCAGGAACAGCACCTCATATCTTGCTTGGGAACCCTGCAGCCCAATGTCTCAATGTGGACTTTACAAGCTCGAAAATCTCCCCACCCCCGACCTCATCCCAAGACCAGCCCAGCTCGTCCCCACCTCCTTGGCCTGTCCGTCTTTTCTCCCACCTATCCACTCCTCCCACCTCACTGACCAACCACCATCCCCACTTCCTAATTACTAGCCTCATCCCTGCCTCTTTGACCTGTTAGTCTTCCCTCAACTGACCAACCCTCATCCCAACTCCCGATCTACACTCACCTTTACTGGCTCCATCCCCTCCTCCTTGACCTGTCCGTCTTCTCTCCACCTATCTGCTCCTTTATCCACCTTCCATCATCGCCTCCCCGCCTTATTTATTTCAGAGTCCCCTTCCCCTCCCCTATTTCTGAAGAAGGATCCAGACCCGAAACGTCAGCTTTCCTGCTCCTCTGATGCTGCCTGGCCTGCTGTGTTCTTCCAGCTCTACACCTTGTTATCTCAGATTCTCCAGCATCCGCAGTTCCTCCTATCCCTAGCAGCTAAACTGGGTCTGCCGCAGGTGATGAGGGATCCAACTGGGGCGGGGGAAGGGGAGAAAACATACTGTACCTCATAGCTACAGATGCATTAGTCCATGTCAGTATCAGTAAGAGTGAACACAGAGTGCTTGTGGAGCTGAATTCCCATCTTCACATTGAGAATACCCTTCATCATGTTGTTTGGCATTATCAGCATGCTAACTGGGACAAACTTCAAACAGATGTAGCAGCTCAAGGCTGGGCAACCATGAGTGAGGTGAGGCTGTGGGCTATCAACAGCAATAGAACTGTACTCCAGCACAATGTACAACCTCATGGCCTGGCATAGCCCCTACCTAACCATTACCACTAAGGTTCAATGGAGACTGCAGAAGGGCATGCCAGTAGCACCAGGAATACCTAAAAATGAGGTGTCAGAGGAAATTACCGAACAGGACTACATGCATGCCAAACATAGGCTGCGAGTGATAGACACAGCTAATCAATGCATCAGGTTTAAGCTCTGCAGTCTTACCACATCTAGTTGTGAACAGTGGTGCACAATTAAACAAATCATTGGAGGAGGGGGCTCCACAAATCTTCCTATCCTCAATGACAGAACAGCCCAACACAACACTGTACAAGATAAAGCTGAAACACAGCAGCAATCTTCAGCCAGAAGTGCCAAACGAATGATCCATCTCAGCCTATTCAGTAAATCTATGACCAATTCAATTCACTTCATGTGATGTCAGGAAATAGTTGGTGGCAATGGATACTGTGAAGACTATGGGCCCTGACAACATTGTGGCAATTCCAGTGAAGAATTGTGCTCCACAACTTGCTGCTCACCTAGCGAAGCTCTACCAATATAGTTACGACACTGGCATCAACCTAACGAAGTGGAAAATTGCCCAGGTATGTCTTGTACACAAAAACCCAGGATAAATCCAACCCAGTCAATTACAGTCCCTATCAGTCTGCTCTCAATCATCAGTAAAATGACAGAAGGCATCATCAGCAGTGCTATCAAGCAGCTCAGCACTAACTCACTCATTGACCCCCAGTTTGGGTTCCACCAGTGCCACTCAGTTCCTGACTTCATTACATCCTTGGTTGAAACATGGACAAAAGAGCTAAATCCCAGAGGTGAGGTGCGAGCAACAGCCTCTGCCAAAGAATTTAACTAAGTGTTGCATCAAGCTGACCTAGCAAAACTGGAGCCAACAGGAATCTGACTCCCACAGCTACCTGGAATACACCTCCTCCCACCCACCTTCCTGCAAAAATGCCATCCCCTACTCCCAATTCCTTCGCCTCCACCGCATCTGCTCCCAGGATGAGACATTCCACTCCCGTACAGCTCAGATGTCCTCATTCTTCAACGACCTCAACATCCCCCCACACAGTGGTCGAGAACGCCCTCGACCATGTCTCCCACATTTCCCGGAACACTTCCCTCACGCCCCGTCCCGGCAATAATAACCAAAAAAGAATCCCCCTCGTCCTCACGTACCACCCCACCAACCTCCGGATCCAACGCATCATCCTCCGACACTTCCGCCATCTGCAATCAGACCCCACCACCAAAGACATTTTTTCCCTCCCCACCCTTATCTGCTTTCCGGAGGGACCACTCCCTCCGCGATTCCCTTGTCCGCTCCACACTCTCCTCCAGCCCCACCACACCCAGCACTTTTCCCTGCAACCGCAGGAAGTGCTACACCTGCCCCCAAACCTCCTCCCTCACCCCAAACCCAGGCCCCAAGAAGACTTTCCACATCAGGCAGAGGTTCACCTGCACATCTGCCAATGTGGTACACTGCATCCGCTGTACCCGTTGTGGCTTTCTCTACATCCGGGAAACCAAGCGGAGGCTTGGGGACTGCTTTGCAGAACACCTGCGCTCAGTTCGCAACAAACAACTGCACCTCCCAGTCGCGAACCATTTCAACGCCCCCTCCCATTCCTCAGACGACATGTTCATCCTGGGCCTCCTGCAATGCCACAGTGATGCCACCCGAAGGCTGCAGGAACAGCAAATCATATTCAGCCTGGGAACCCTGCAGCCCAATGGTATCAATGTGGATTTCACAAGCTTCAAAATCTCCCCTCCCCCAACCACATCCCAAAACCAGCCCAGCTCATCTCCACCTCCCTAACCTGTTTTTCCTCTCACCTATCCCCTCCTCCCACCTCAAGCTGCACCCCCATCTACTAACCTCATCCCGCCCCCTTGACCTGTCCGCCCTCCCTGGACTGACCTATCTCCTCCCTACCCCCCCACCTACACTCACCTTTACTGGCTTCATCCCCGCCTCTTCGACTTGTCTGCCTCCTCTCCACCAATCCTCTCCTCTATCCATCCTCTATCCGCCTCCCCCTCTCTCCCTATTTATTTCAGGACCCTCTTCCCCTCCCCCATTTCTGAAGAAGGCTCTAGGCCCGAAACATCAAGTTTTCCTGCTCCTATGATGTTGCTTGGCCTGCTGTGTTCATCCAGCCCCACGCCTTGTTATCCAGGAATTGGGACAAACTGTTCGTTGGTTGCAGTCACACCTGGCACATAAGAAGATGGTTGTGATTGTTGGAGGTCAGTCATCTCAGCTCCACGACATCTCTGTAGCAGCTCCTCAGGGTAATGTCCTAGGTCTAACCATCATCAGCTGCTTCAATGACCATCCTTCCATCATAAGTTCAGAAGTGGGGATATTCACTATTCATTGCACGAAGTTCAGCACCACTCATGACTCCTCCAATATTGAAGTATCCTTGTTCAAATGCAACAAGACCTGGACGGTATCCCAACTTGGGATAACAAGTGTCAAGTAACATTCATACCATAGGTGTGCCAGGCGATAACTATCACCTACAACAGACAATCTAACCACGGCCTCTTGACATTCAATGGTGTTACCATTATTGAATCCAACATTATCAACATCCTGGAGATTACTGCTGATGAGAAATTCAACTGGACTCAGCTCATAAACACTGTAGCTACAAGAGCAGGTCAGTGACAAGAAATACGGTGGCAAGTAACTTACCTCCTGACTCCTCAAAGCCTGTCCATCGTCTACAAGGCACAAGTCAAGATTGAGATGTAATACTTCGCACATGCGACAGTGCAGGATTCCCTCTGGCCGTTCCCCTCAATAACAACTACACCGTTTTGGATACTGTTGAGGGGGACGACTTACCAGGGGTGAGCCATGGGGTACAGGTCTCTGGTGCAGAGTTTGTCCCTGTTGCTCAGAAGGGAAGAGGAGGAGAGCATTAGTCATTGGGGACTCCATAGTTAGGGGGACAGATAGGAGATTCTGTGGGAACAAGAGAGACTCTTGGTTGGTGTGTTGCCTCCCAGGTGCCAGGGTCCATGATGCCTCGGATCGTTCGGGATCCTTAAGGGGGAGGGGGGACAGCCCCAAGTCGTGGTCCACATAGGCACCAACGACATAGGCAGGAAAAGGGATGGGACGTAAGGCAGAAATTCAAGGAACTAGGGTGGAAGCTTAGAGCTAGAACAAACAGAGTTATCATCTCTGGTTTGTTACCCGTGCCACGTGCTAGCGAGGCGAGGAATAGGGAGAGAGAGCAGTTGAACACATGGCTACACGGATGGTGCAGGAGGGAGGGATTCAGATACCTGGATAATTGGGGCTCATTCTGGAGTAGGTGGTACCTCTACAAACAGGACGATCTACACCTGAACCAGAGGGGTACCAATATCCTGGGGGAGGAAATTTGCTAATGCTCTTCGGGAGGGTTTAAACTGATTCAGCAGGGGGATGGGAACCTGAATTGTAGCTCCAGTGTACAGGAGGTTGAGAGTAGTGAGGTCATGAATAAGGTTTCAAGGTCGCAGGAGTGTACCGGCAGGCAGGAAGGTGGTTTGAAGTGTGTCTACTTCAACGCCAGGAGCATCCGGAATAAGGTGGGTGAACTTGCAGCATGGGTTGGTACCTGGCACTTCGATGTTGTGGCCATTTCGGAGACATGGACAGAGCAGGGATAGGAATGGTTGTTGCAGGTTCCGGGGTTTAAATGTTTCAGTAAGATCAGGGAAGGTGGTAAAACAGGGGGAGGTGTGGCATTGTTAGTCAAGGACAGTATTACAGTGGCAGAAAGGACGTTTGATGAGGACTCGTCTACTGAGGTAGTATGGGCTGAGGTTAGAAACAGGAAAGGAGAGGTCACCCTGTTGGGAGTTTTCTATAGGCCTCCGAATAGTTCCAGAGATGCAGAGGAAAGGATTGCAAAGATGATTCTGGAAAGGAGCGAAAGTAACAGGGTAGTTGTTATGGGGGACTTTAACTTTCCAAATATTGACTGGAAACGCTATAGTTCGAGTACTTGAGATGAGTCAGTTTTTGTCCAATGTGCGCAGGAGCATTTCCTGACACAGTATGTAGATAGGCCAACAAGAGGCGAGGCTACATGGGATTTGGTACTGGGTAATGAACCAGGCCAGATGTTAGATTTGGAGGTGGGTAAGCACTTTGGTGATAGTGACCACAATTTGGTTACATTTACTTTAGTGATGGAAAGGGATAGGCATATACCGCAGGGCAAGAGTTATAGCTGGGGGAAAGGCAATTATGAGGTGATTAGGCAAGACTTAGGATGCATAGGATGGGGAAGGAAACTGCAGGGGCTGGGCACAATTGAAATGTGGAGCTTGTTCAAGGAACAGCTACTGCGTGTCCCTGATAAGTATGTACCTGTCAGGCAGGGAGAAAGTGGTCGAGCAAGGGAACCGTGGTTTATTAAAGAAGTTGGATCTCTTGTCATGAGGAAGAAGGAGGCTTATGTAAAGATGAGGCGTGAAGGCTCAGTTAGGCGTTTGAGTGTTACAAGTTAGCCAGAAAGGACCTAAAGAGAGAGCTAAGAAGAGCCAGGAGGGGACATGAGAAGTCTTTGGCAGATAGAAAGCTTTAGGGTTTTCCTTGATCCTATAGGTATGTCAGGAATAAAAGAATGACTAGAGTAAGTTTAGGGCCAGTCAAGGACAGTAGTGGGAAGTTGAGCGTGGAGTCCGAAGAGATAGGAAAGGCGCTAAATGAATATTTTTCATCAGTATTCACAAAGGAAAAAGACAATATTGTAGAGGAGAATACTGAAATACAGGCTATTAGACGAGACAGGATTGAGGTTCATAAGGAGGAGGTGTTAGCAATTCTGGAAAGTGTGAAAATAGATAAGTCCCCTGGGCCGGGTGGGATTTATCCTAGGATTCTCTGGGAAGCTAGGGAGGATATTGCAGAGCCTTTGGCTTTGATCTTTATGTTGTCATTGTCTACAGGAATAGTGTCAGAAGACTGGAGGATAGCAAATGTTGTCCCCTCCTTCAAGAAGGGGAGTAGAGACAACCCTGGTAATTATAGACCAGTGAGCCTTACTTCGGTTGTGGGTAAAGTGTTGGAAAGGATTATAAGAGATAGGACTTATAATCATCTAGAAAGGAATAATTTGATTAGGGATAGTCAACACGGTTTTGTGAAGGGTAGGTCGTGCCTCACAAACCTTATTGAGTTCTTTGAGAAGGTGACCAAACAGGTGGATGAGGGTAAAGCGGTTGATGTGGTGTATATGGATTTCAGTAAAGCGTTTGATAAGTTTCCCCACTGTAGGCTATTGCAGAAAATACAGAGGCATGGGATTGAGGGTGATTTAGCGGTTTGGATCAGAAATTGGATTGCTGTAAGAAGACAGAGGGTGGTGGTTGATGGGAAATGTTCATCCTGGAGTTCAGTTACTAGTGATGTATCGCAAGGATCTGTTTTGGGGCCACTGCTGTTTGTCATTTTTATAAATGACCTGGATGAGGGCATAGCAGGATGGGTTAGTAAATTTGCGGATGACACTAAAGTCGGTGGAGTTGTGGATAGCGCGGAAGGATGTTGCGGGTTACATACGGACATAGATAAACTGCAGAGCTGGGCTGACAGGTGGCAAATGGAGTTTCATGCGGAAAAGTGTGAGGTGATTCACTTTGGAAGGAGTAACAGGAATACAGAGTACAGGGCTAATGGTAAGATTCTTGGTAGTGTGGACAAGCAGAGAGATCTCTGTGTCCATGTGCACAGATCCCTGAAAGTTGCCACCCAGGTTGATAGGGTTGTTAAGAAGGCGTATGGTGTGTTAGGTTTTATTGGTAGAGGGATTGAGTTTCGGAGCCATGAGGTCATGTTGCAGCTGTACAAAACTCTGGTGCGGCCGCACTTGGAGTATTGCGTACAGTTCTGGTCGCTGCATTATAGGAAGGATGTGGAAGCGTTGGAAAGGGTGCAGAGGAGATTTACCAGGATGTTGCCTGGTATGGAGGGAAGGTCTTATGAGGAAAGGCTGAGGGACTTGAGGCTGTTTTCGTTAGAGAGAAGGTTAAGAGGTGACTTAATAGAGACATACAAGATGATCAGAGGATTAGATAGGATGGACAGTGGGAGCCTTTTTCCTCGGATGGTGATGGCTAGCATGAGGGGACATAGCTTTAAATTGAGGGGTGATAGATATAGGACAGATGTCAGAGATAGGTTCTTTACTCAGAGAGTAGTAAGGGCGTGGAATGCCCTGCCTGCAACAGCAGTAGACTCGCCAACTTTAAGGACATTTAAATGGTTGTTGGATAAACATATGGATGATAACGGAATAGCGTAGGTTAGTTGGGCTTCAGATTGGTTTCACAGGTCGGCGCAACATCAAGGGTCGAAGGATCTGTGCTGCGCTGTAATGTTCTATGTTCATGCCTGGATAGCTGCAGCTCCAACACTGAAGAAGTTTGACAACATCCAGCACAAAGCAGCCTGCTTCTCTGATGCCACATAAGCATCCATTTCCTCTGCCACTGTCACTCAGAAGCAGCAGTGTGCACCATCTACAAGATACACTGCAGAAATTCACCAAAGATCCTCAGACAGCAGCTTTCAAACTGACAACCACTTCCATCTAAAAGGAAAAGGACAGCAGATACATCGGACTATCATCCACCTTCAAGTACCCCTCCAAGCCACTCACCATCCTTACGTGGAAATATATTACAATTCCTTCACTCTTGTTGGGTCAAAGTCCTGGGAATTCCCTCCCTAATGGCATTGTGGGTCAACCCACAGCACGTGGACAGAAGCAGTTCAAAGAGGCAGCTCACTACCACCTTCTCAAGGGCACTAGGGACAGGCAATAAATGCTTTTGACGTCCATATGCAGTGAATTAATAAAAAAAAAAGAAAAAAATAATTTTCCATCTAAATGAAAAATCCATCACTCTTCCCTCAAGGGCCTTGGACAACAAAATTATTCATTTTCCTTTGTTTCTATTACACAATACCAAACCTAGGTTAGAATCGATCCCCTTGCTGCTCTCTCAATATGCTAAGTTAAAATCCACCGTCCACACTCTTTGAATTTATCTGCCACAGTACTATTGCTAAGACCATTTTCCCCAGTCTAAGCCAGCCATGAATAATGTAATACCCATTTACATATTTATCAATGTACCTGTTTGATTCCTATCTCCTGACTTGCCACTATTTGGAGGCCTTTACACAAATCTTATTAAAATGTTTTCCACTCTTTTTGACTTCCTAGCTCCATCTAGGCTGATTTTTGCATTTAGATTTTCTGAGCAAATATCCTCTCATGATTGCAATGATTTTATGCATAACTAACAATGCTACTCCACCATTTTTCCCTTTTTGCCCCAGCCTCTTGAAAGTCAAACATTCTTTGATTTTCAGATCCTAGTCTTGGTCACTTTGCTGCCATGTCTCTGTAGTCTCAATAATATCGCACCCCTAATTTACATAATAGTTTACAACTACTTGCACTATTAACTTGTCCACCTCATTCTAAATATACCAGAAACAACACAGATTACAGGAAAACTCTATACAGCATTCCTGAGTGTGGGATCACAGAGTAGGAGGTCAGAATAAGACAAGGTGCAAGTGATAATTTGAGGGTCTCACTGGTAAACTAACATCAAGCTAAATTTTAAATGTGCAGTCAGACTTTGCTGGTCTTTTAAATTGCAAGCTCGTTGAGGCCAGTTAACAGAAACTATGAGTCAACAGTGATTATCTGGTAATCAAATGAAAGTAAATTGGTGTTCATCACTGTGGCAGAAAGGTGAGTTAACTGTTACAAATTGGGTGTGGTTCATTAACTTTCTAAACAGGTTTTATTGTTGCACAGCAAGAGACAAAGTCCGATTGCTAACTTGAGAATTTTATTTATTCACCAGTAACTAGTGAATGTTCAAGGCTTAGATTAGCAGGTGGTTGCTTGGTGAATGTTTAAGTTATTTCAAGGACAATTAGCGGTCAGTAACAAAAATGTTGGTCTTCACCTTGATGCCATATTCTACAAAAAGAATGTATAAACTAAATTACGGAGTTGAGTACTCAGCTCAAATTGGTACGGGAGAAGCAGTTTTCAATTCATGGAGCACTAGTGCCAGTACTGCAGCAAGAAGAGATGTACCATTGGGATACCTTTACCTGAACAAAGCTCAGACTAGTTGCACTTACAAATCATAAAACTAGGGCTGCAGGGAGTGTCAAGCAATGGGAAGTCTAAAAAGTTAAAGAGAAAGGCAATAATGCAGGATAATGAGAAATGTAATAACTCCTATGACAGGAGGGGGCAGAGTGCACAACTATAAACTAGACTAGCAAAATTAGGAAAAATGGTGAAGAGACAGAATGAAAAGCTCTTTAGTCTGAATGCACATCACAGAACAACAGAGGAAGTGTTCGAGGAGATGGAATCCTTGCAAGTGGATAAATTGCCAGAGTTGGATGGATTGTTCCCAAGGACACTGCAGGTGGTCAGGAAGGAAACAGCAGATGCTCTGCGGATTATTTTCCAATCTTCACCAGACACAGGTGAGGTACCGGTATACAAACATGGCTCCATTGTTTAAAGAAAAATGAAAAGTATGAATGAAATGCCAAACAATTATAAGCCAATGGGTCTTACTTCAGTAGTTGGTAATTTGTTAGAATCAATCTGAGGGATTAAATAAACAGTCACTTAGAAAGGCATTAACTGGTCAGGGATGGTCAGCATGACTTTGTTAGGGAAGGTCATGCCTTAAAAATTTGTTTGAATGAGTACTGAGTATTAAAAAAGGGATTTGTAAGAAGTGTACTGCAATAATTATACAAGTTAGACAAAATAAAATTGGCAAAATAGCTTGGAGAATGAGTTCATGGAATGCAGCAAGGACAGTTCATTAAGGCAATACATTGTGGAGCCAACCAGGGAATAAGCTATCATAGACCTAGATATGTGAGATGAGAAATAATTAGCAAATGACCCAAGAGTAAGGGATTCTCTAGCTAAGACAGTCCACAACACAATGCCATTTCATTTTCACTTAAAGAGTGAGCAATTTCAGTCTGAAACTAGGGTCTTAAAATGTGAGTAAAGACAATGACAAGAGTATCAGGAAAAATTCAGTTAATGTGAAAATGAAAGATAGTTTAAAAAGGTTAAATGGTTACAGAAATAGTATCAGACATTTAAGGAACAACATTACAACTTTCAGTAATAACAAATTCCTTTCAGAAGGAAAGAAACCACAAGAAAGATGCACCATCATACAAGGGGGTGCTACAAAGGGACAAGAGAGATGCTGCAAAGGAGGACAAAAGGGGGTGAGGTGACAAAGGTAGGCTGAAAGGGGAAAGAGGCATTATGTGAGGGCGGGTTCAGACATCATATGCATGACACTCCCCGGTGTAAAAGCCAGAAATCAAGCAGATCTGTCCCACTAACACACTTACCTGTGGCCAATCTCCAATAAATTAAGTGTTCTGAGGAAGGGTCAGGGGACCCGAAACGTTAACTCTGTTTGTGCCTTCACAAATGCCGCCAGACCTGCCGCGCTTTTCTAGCAACTTTGTTTTTGTTTGTAACAAATTAAGATTGGGGATTGCCAATTGGGTCCCATTGTCAGGAAATGACAATGAGACATGGCAATGCACAACACAACGTGATATGGGAAATACCACTAACTCCAAGAAACAAGTCATTAAAATAAGTCACAAAATGACATTGAACAGGGCAATATTAAATGAGGGCTACCATACTGCATTCAATCTTTGTCTCCTTACTAAAAGTGCAAAAGGAGGCAAAGAGAATTTTCAGCAAAATTAGAGGCCACAGCTTTAGTAACTTGCCTTGTCTGGGCTATTCTGATCTTAAGATATCTGAAGGATGATTTGATTAATAGATATATGAAGGGGAAGGCTGGGCACATGAGGTGAAGTCACTGGATATAGATAAGTTATACAAATGTATAAGATGCTCAAGAGAAAAAGACTCATAGTTGCAAAAGAAAATAGGAAGATGCGATTTCTACAGAGAAATGCTAGTCAGTCTATTCTCAATCATCAATAAAGTGACAAAAGGGCAATCAACAGTGCCATCAAGCAACACCTACTCACAAATAACTTCTTCTCAAAGTTAGTTCGGGTTCTGTTGGGAGAACTCAGTTCCTGCCCTCATTACAGCTTTGATTCAAAAAAGAGAAAAAAGAAAGTATAATTGCAAAGCCAAGGCAAGACTGTTTGCTCTTGACATTGAGACTGCATTTGACAAGACTGTGGAATTAAGGAGCCTTGCAAAACTAGAGTCCTCACTGCCATTGCAGAACTCCTCGCCATCTACATCACGGGAGTTACCATCAACCAGAAACTGAACTGGGCTAGCCACATTAAATACTGTGGCTCTGACAGCAGATCAGAGGCTAGGAATTCTGTGGCAAGTATTTCATCTCCCGATTACTCAAAGCTTGTCTATAATCCACCAGGCTAAAGTCAGGAGTGTGAAGGAATAATTACCACTTGCCTATAAGTGCAAGCCAACAACACTCAAGAATCTCAACATCATCCAGAAGAAAATACTACATCCACAAAATTCACTCCCTCCACAACTAACTGTAGCACCACTGTCCACCATTCACAAGTTTCACTGCAGAAATTCACTAAGTCACCCTAGACAGCACCTTCCAAACCTACAACCACTTCCACCTAGAAGGACAAGAGCAGTTTAATTGGCAAACTACCACCAGCAAATTACCCTCCAAGCCACTCAACATCTAGAATTAGAAATATCTTGCTGTACCTTCAGTGCTGCTGAGTAAAAGGCCTGGCACCCACCTCCAAAATTCTGCAAGGAAGGATCAGCAGCAAACAGAATGCTTAAGACAGCTTGTCAAGGGTAACTATGGACAAGCATGCAGACCAAAAATACCAAACAAGTTCATTCTTAATCAAATGTGATTGAGGATTATTATATTTAGAGGTACTTCATAAAAAACAAAAGAAAGATTAGATCGGGGGCTGAATGAGTTACTACAGTAAAATTGCAATAAGTTGAGTTTGTAGATGTACTCTGCAATTCATGCACAATGGAATTTTGATATACTGAGGTGGACCCTATGCAATCTAGTTTTGCCTACAAATGCACGAACAAATGAAGGCAGAACGATGCAGTAAATATATGAAAGAGTCTACTTTTCAATTTGTTCATACCTTACAGGGTCTGACCTTGTGCAGTGAAAGGAATTGAAAATGTTGAGTATTAGCTCTGGGAAAACCAAAATCATCATCTGCTAATCATTCTGTCTTCAGACAAGTGTGATCCAGTCCATCAATTTTCAAGAGTTTCACCCTGTGCTTCAGAACACGGTGAAATCTCCCACTCCAAACTGATGTCCACTTTTTATTTTTCACCCTGGTTCTCCATTTGTTGAATCAACTTCATTTTGTCTCCAAGCAACAGCACTTTCAACTTTCTCAAGTTTACTCATACTTGTAGAGTTTCAGAGAGATCGAGATGTCAAATGATGCCTTTCCAGTAATTCTGTGCTGTGACATAGCTTAACTCCACTAACTGGTTGGTGTGATCACATGACAAGCTTAAAAATTCAACTCAACTGGAGGGACCAGCCCAGAACTCCATCTTATCTCACACATTATTTCCTATTCTGCTGGCAAGAAGGGCTGACAACTTTGATACACTGCTGTTTTGGATTATCAATTTCAATTCCTTAATCTCACTGTATTGCATGCAAATTTATCTGTCTTTCTTGCAACCGATTATCCACAAAGATTAAACCCCCTTGGAATATGGATGTGCTTCCACAGCCATTTCAAACAGAGTAACTTGATTCATTCATGAGCTGTAAGCAGTTATACTTTAAACAAGTAAGTCACATCATGCACCACCTTTTTAACAGCCACCAAAAAATCAAGATACACAATGCCACTGCCTAATCGCGCAGTAACTCTGACTACTTCGCAATAAAATCTGAGAATGGCAGCCTTGCTTTAAACAGAGAAGAAAGAAAACAAAAAAGTTCCATCACACAACATCCAATTGACTATAAATCAAATTGGTATCCTTTACTTGTCCTTAATTTCCCCAATAATTCAATGGATGCAGTACACAACTGGGTCCCAATCCAAAGCTGTAAAATTTTCTTCTAGGTTCGTTATTAATAAGCGAAATGCACATATATTTATTTCATACAGGAGGAACTGCAAGTTACAGGCTCTTCAATCAAGTGAAATCTACAACATAATTTTCCCTACAGAGCGTTTGGAAAGTGGTGACAAAATCGGTATAAGTCAGCATGGATTCACTAAACGGAAATCATGCTTGATTAATCTTCTGGAATTTTTGAGGATGTGACCTGTAGAGTGGACAAGGTTAAATCAGTAGATGTTGTGTATCTGGACTTTCAAAACGTTTTTGACAAGGTTCCAAACAAGAGATTAGTAAGCAAAATTAAGGCTGATGGCATTGGAGGCAAGGTATTGACATGGACAGAGGACTGCTTGACAGACATGAAGCAAAGAGTTGGAATAAATGGGTCCTTCTCAGAGTGGGAGCCAGTGACAAGTGGGGTGCCGCACAGTTTAATGCTGGGACCCCAGCTCTTTACAACATACATGAACAATTTGGACAAAGGAATTGAATGCAGTATCTCCAAATTTGCAGATGACACTAAGCTAGGTGGTAGTATGTGCTGGGAGAAGGATGCTTGGAGACTGGCTGAGTGGGCAAATACTTGGCAAATGCAATATAATGTGGATAAATGTGAGGTTATCCACTTTGGTTGTGAAAACAGGAAGGCAGATTATTATCTAAAAGGCAGCAGTTTAGGAAAAGGTGAGGTGAAACAAGACCTGGGTATCATAGTGGAACGGTTGAAGGTTGGCATGAAGATGCAGCAGGTAGTGAGGAAAGCTAATGGCATGCTGACCTTCAGAGCAAGAGCTTGAGTGTCGGAGTAAGGATGCCTTGCTACTGTTATA
Organism: Ginglymostoma cirratum; assembly: GCA_024137785.1. Lineage (NCBI taxonomy): Eukaryota > Metazoa > Chordata > Chondrichthyes > Orectolobiformes > Ginglymostomatidae > Ginglymostoma > Ginglymostoma cirratum. The sequence continues at coordinate 1,820,761 of JAHRHZ010000050.1, forward strand.
CAGGGCCTTGGTGAGGCCACACCTTCAGTATTGTGCGCAGTTTTGGTCTCCTCGTCTGAGGAAGGACATTCTTGCTATTGAGGGAGTCCAGCGAAGGTTCGCCAGACTGATTCCCGGGCTGGAAGGACTGGATCAACTGGGCTTGTACTCGTTGGAATTTAGAAGAATGAGGAGGGGATCTTATAGAAGCGCAAAACCCTGACGGGACTGGACAGGCTAAATGTAAGTAGAATGTTCCCAATATTGGGGAAGTCCAGAACTAGGGACTGCAGTCTAAGAACAATGAGTAAGCCATTCAGGACTGAGACGAGGAAGAATTTCTTCATTGAAGACAGTTGTGAACCTGTGGAATTCTCTCCCAAAGAAAGCTGTTGGGGCCAATTTGTCTGATATATTCAAGGAGGAGCTGGTGTGGCTCTTGTGGCAAAACGGATCAAGGGGTATGGACAGAAAGCAAGAATGGGATACTGAAACTGCATGATCAGCCATGATCATACTGAAAGGTGGGGCAGGCTCAAAGGCTGAATGGCCTACTCCTACACCTATTTTCAAAGTTTTTTTTTAAAACTGTTCAATATCCATAGTTGATGACTTGTCTTTTTATTTCAATATTTAGAAGCTAAAAAAGGCTAGTTTGCATTTTCAAAAAGAGGCAAAACAGTTATGATTGTATGCAATCTGCTTATTTTAAAATTCTTGCACTTGTGGTTTCCTTTCTAAACTGCAGTCTGAGTCACAAGATATACGAGTATACCAATAGTGCTACTGAAGGTTTGGGAGCTCTGGGACTCGGGCTAGGTCTAGCCGAAAACTAGAGATTTTTGAAACAAACAAAATTCTGCAGAAACTCAGCAGGTATGACAGCACTTCTGGAGAGAGAAACAGAATTAACATTTCATTAAGCTTCTTTCATTCTGAAGTTTCTCCAGCGTTTCCAGTTCTTCTTTCAGATTTCCAGAAGCTGCAGTATTTTGATTTCATCCAAAGCTTTCTGTTTGATTCCTACACAAGAAACCTATGTCCTCTGGTTTCGGACTCCCTTACCCTAGGAAAAAGACCTTGGCTATTCACCCTGTCCATGCCCCTCACAATTTTATCAATCTCTATAAGGCCACCCTTCAGCCCCTGACCCTCCAGAGAACAAAGCTCCAGCCTACTCAGCCTCTCCCTATAACTCAAACCCTCCAATCATGGCAACATCCTCGTAAATCTTTTCTGTACCCTCTCCAGATTAACAACATCTTTCCTATCAAAGGGCAACCAGAATTGTACAAGTATTTTAGAAGTGGCCTCAATATCCTGTATAGCCGCATTATGGATTCCAACTCCTATAGTCAATGCACTAACCAATAAAGGCAAGCATGCCAAATGCCTTCTTCATCACCCTGTCTACCTGCAACTCCACTTTCAAGGAACTATGCACCTGTACCTTTAGGTCTCTTTGTTCAGCAATACTTCCCAGGGCCCTACCATTAAGTGTATAAGTCCTGCCCTGGTTTGCCTTACCAAAAAGCAACACCTCACATTCATCTAAATTAAACTCCATCTGCCAAGCCTCAGCCCATTGGCTTATCTGCTCAAGGTCCCGTTATACTCCCAGTTAACGTTCATCGCTGTCACTCCACAACTAATGTTGGTGTCATCCCATATTCACATCCAAATCATTTATACAAAAAGACAAAAAGCAGTGGACCCAGCACTGATCGATGCGGCACACGGTCACTGGTCTCCAGTCCAAAAAGCAACCCTCCACCACCATGCATTGTCTCCTACCTTCAAGCTAAATTTGTATCCAATTGGCTAGCTCCCCCTCTATTTCATGTGATCTAGCCTTACCAATCAGTCTACCATGCAGAAACTTGTTAAACTCCTTGCTGAAGTCCATACAAACAACATCTACCACTCTGTCACCTCTTCAAAAAACTCAATTGAGTTAGTGAGACACAATTTCCCATGCACAAAGCCAGGTTAACCATCCCTAATCAGTCCTTGCCTTTCTGAATGCATGTAAATCTTGACCCCGAGAATCCCCTCCAACAACTTTTTAACCCACTACTGACAGGAGGCTCACCGGTTTATAGTTCCCTGGCTTTTCCTTACAGCCATTTTTTTTTAAAACATTAGCCAACCTTCAGTCTTCCGGCACTTCATCTGTGGCTGCCAATGATACAAATACTTCAGCACAATCTCTTTCCTAGCTTCCCACAAGGTTCTGGGATACACCTGATCAAATCCCCAGGATTTATATACCTTTATAAATTTTAGGGCCTCCAGTACCACCTCTTCTGTGGTATGAACTCTTTTCAAGACATCGCTATTTGTTTTCCCAAGTTCCCTAGCTTCCATATTCATTCAGTATCTCACACATCTCCTGTGGCTCCACACATAGATGACTACATTGATCTTTAATGAGCCCTGTTCTCTCCCTAGTTACTTTTTTGTCCTGATGTACTTACAGAATCTCACTGAATTCTTTTTTACTCTTGTTTGCCTAAGTTATCTCATGCCCCCTTTTTACCCTCCTGATTTCCATCTTAAGTATACTCCTACTGCCCTTATACTCCTCTAGGGTTTCACTCGATCCCTGCTATCTGTACCTGACATATGCTTACTTCTCGTTGACCATGGGGCAGTATAACGGCTCAGTGGTTAGCCCGGCTGCCTCACAGTGGCAGGGACCCCGGCTCGATTGCACCCTCAGGTAACTTTATGTGGAGTTTGCACGTTCTCCTTGTCTACGTGGGTTTCCTCCAGGTACTCCAACTTCTTCCCACAGTCCAAAGATGCACAGATGAGGTGGACTGGCCATGCTAAATTGCCCATAGTGTCCAGGGATATGCAGGCTAGGTGGATTAGCCATGGGAAATGCAGAGTTACGGGGATAGGGTAGGGGGTTAGTCTGGGTGTGATGCTCTTTGGAGGGTCAGTGCTGACTCAACTTGCTGAATGGTCTGCTTCCACACTGTACAGATTCTACTGATTCTATGACCAGAGCCTCAATTTCTCTAGTAATCCAGTGTTCCCTACAGCTTCCAACCTTACCCTTCATACTAACAAGAACAAACAGTCTCTGAACTCTAGTTATCTCATTTCTAAAGGCCTCCCATGTCCCTTGATCCATAAATAACATCCCCAATCAACTTTTGGGAGTTCCTGCCTAATACTATCGAAAGTGGCCTTACTCCAATCTAGAACTTTACCTTTTTGTTCAGTTCTGTCTTTTTCCGTAATACGTTAAAACTAATAGAATTATAACCACTTGTCCTAAGGTACTCCCCCAGTGTTACCTCAGTCACTTGCCCTGCCTTATTTCCCACAGAAGGAAAAGATTGCTCTTTCTCTAGTAGTACACTCAGGCAAAGCAGTTTCAACAATAAAAAAAAAGTCACCACCAAGCTAGATTCTGACAATACTTTGCTCTTGATTCGATCATTCAGGTAAGTTCATGCTTAACAAGGCCTTGTTCCCAAGCGCGCAGGGTATGCTTACAAGAGTGAGTACATTTAAGACAGCTGATGCACTAGCTGAATGAGTCCACATAGTCAGTAATGGTAGGGTTGAACTGGTTGGGAATGTGACTGACAAAAATTAGTCACCAAATGGGCAGAATGGTTGATGCAAGATTGGATTTGAGAGCGGATGGTTGCTGCTTATAAGAAACAAGTACCAAGTGTCTCCATGACCTCATCGGAGAATGTCAGGACAGTGAAAGAAGAAAGCCATTGCATTATTTAAGAGGAAGTCAAGCCTGGAATAAAAACACAATAACAAAGTCAAGTGGTACTGTGTATTTGCGTAAGGAATTGGGAGCACATAATGAGTAATGTGAATAATGAGAAGGATAATGTTAAATGAGGCATAATGACACAAGATAATGATTGACAGCAGTCCATGAAGAACAAAATAAATTTTAAAAAGTGCAAGTGGAAATAAATGTTGAACTCCGATTATGAGAAATTTGGAGCAGAAGCCAAAACATCTATGCAAATGGTCTTGGGGTAAAAACAAGTTACATAGGCCTGATAATGTAAAACTTGGATACATTAAAATCTGGCAGCAAACCAGAAACGTCCATAGTCAAAGCAAACTGATTTGTGATGGGGTAACAATGTTGCGTGTAGGCTGCAGTCAACATGGAGCATCAGCAACATGTGAGAGTTCAGAAACACAAGTCAAACTCAGAAATTATTTCATTGTAAAGTATACAGGAAACATCAAGGGAATTTTTTTTTTGAAAAGGGAATGGGAAAGAAGGTATACAAAGTCAACTGCAGCATCGGAAAGATGATCACACCGTGAGAACATTAAATACAGAATTAGGAGAAGTTTGACCTTTGGCACACTTTCTTCATCAACAATACATTTTCTAAAGATTTTTGTACAGTTGAATAATGTACCAGTACAATCATTGTTCTGTTTATTATGACAATTTAGACAACCAACATCACCTCAGCATACACAGCCTTTTATTATTCATTCAACCACTATAAAAGTATAAAACCTTTTTTTTTAAATTCTTCCCTGGGATAACACTGGATAGTCCAGCACTTAATTACCTATCATTAATTGCCTTTGAAGAGGCTGTGGTGGATTGCCTGCCTGAACTGCAAGGAAAGAAACACCAGGACTTGGGTCCAATGGCTATGCACGAACCTTGATGCAATTCAGATGGTATGGAACTTCAAGAGAAATTTGCAAATGATGCATGTTCCCATGCTCCTGATGCCCTTCTCCCTCAGGCGACTTTGCCCTGAATGGCATCACGCTTGAGTGCAATTGGAGCTGCACCCATCCAGGCAAGTGGAGGGTATTCCATCCCATTCTCAGTTGTGCTTTGTAGATGGAGGAAAAGGTCTGAGGAGTTGGAGTTAAGTCACTCACTGCAGAACTCCCAGCTTCTGACCTGCTCTGTATTAGCCACAATACTGATATGGCTGGTCCAGTTCAGTTTCTGCCTATGCAATAGCCTCCAAGCATACTGATAGTAATTGAATACAGTGATGGTAAATGTCACTGACTATCAAGGGAAAAGGCAGGATTCTCTCTTGTTTGCAATGGTCAGGATCTGGCAAGTGGCTCTTGCCAGTTAGCTGTCTAGGTCCTGCTGCACATGGACACAGTTTTAGTATCTGAAGTATCACAGATGATCTAAAAAAATCTTTCGCCAAAACACTCACTTTTGATCTCATGCTGGAGCAAAGTTCATTGATGAAGCAGCACAAAACAGCTGGGCCTAGGATACTAGCTTGAGGAACAAGTCCCACCCGCTCCAGGGGTGTGTAATAACATCTCAAAACATAAGAGTCATACAGCATGGACGAGTGTTGATTATAAGATATCTAATGAACTCCTGCAGCAATGCCCTAAAGCTGACAGACTAATCTCCAATAACCAAATATCCCCCTTTGTGCTAGGTATGACTTAAACAGAAAGGAGTGCCCTCCCTCGCGCGCCCCCAAGACAGACAGACAGACAGACAGACAGACAGACAGACACACACACACACACACACACACACACAGCTGTCTTGAAGATATCAAGGGTAATCACCTGCTTGTCCACGTCTGGACCGCTGATTGACCAAGGTGGAACTCAAACTAAGTACCCCTGATAGCACTGTTGACAACACCTTCCATTACTTTGTTGATGATTGAGAGTAGACTGATGGTGTGGTAACTAACCAGGGTGTATTGATCCTGCTTTTTGTGGGTAAAACATACAGGGCAATTTTCCACATGGCCAGGTAGATGCCAGTGTTATAACTGCACTAGAACAGCTTGGCTAAGGATGTAAACACTTCTGGAGCTTCAGGGTCCATAGCCTTATCAGTGATGAGTATTTTCACCATTTCTTGATATCACATGGAATGATCAGCATTGGCTGAAAGTAGCATCTGTGATGCTAGGGACCTTCGGGGAAGATAGAGTTAGATCATCCACACATTCCTGACTGAAGATGACTGCAAATGCTTCAGCCTTGTCTTTCATGCAGTTGCGCTCTGCTTGTTAATCATTGAAGATAAGTATAATCCAAAATCAACTATTCCACAGATAACTGATAATTTTAAAAAAAAAACTAACAGTTTAAAGGACAAGATAAGATCATGGTCAAATAAAATCTCCTACAAACTAACAGCTGTTCTCATTCAGTTAAAACGCAAGGGTCACCTATTATATTTATAGTTCAGATCTCCAGATGCTGAGATTTTTGGAATTATAGTGTAATACTAGAATGTCCACGAATAGATTGGTTTTTAGAAAAGCATAATTTCAATGAATTCTCCAAAGAAGGTATTAAACATGACAGATGCATGACAAACATCTCTATTTCCGGCGAATGAAAACTATCTAAAAATAGTTCATAAATAGTGCACAAAATGTTAGTTTTTGCTTTTGTCAATAATTCCATTACAAATTATAATGCTAATATTTCCCTTTTAATGTTGTATTATCATTTCTCCCTCCATTGAAATGGAGGTAATTCTGCGCACATAATATGCTTGTGTAGGTTGGGTGTTTTTTAAAAATGCTAAAGCAACAATGAGTCCAATTTAAAAGCAACAGCGGAGAGCTGTGAAGGCAATCCAATCATTAAATCTGGGGACATCGGGTTCAATGATTAGATTTTACCTAGGGTTAAACACGACTCGTACAGTCAGTAAAAGAATTCTGAGTTTGAAGAAGTTTGCAAATTGATGTTTATTGATGGCATCCATTGACAGTCCTTGTCAGAAGATAATACTTGCACTCTAAGGTTAACAGAGTTCTCTTTCCGGTACCTTTTCAAACTTGAGTCATATAGAGATGTAGAGCATGGAAACAGACCCTTCGGTCCAACTCGGCCATGCTGACCAGATATCCTAAATTAATCTTGTCCCATTTGCCAGCATTTGGCCCATAGCCCTGTAAACCCTTCCCATTCATGTACCCAACCAGATACCTTTTAAATGTTGTAATTGCACTAGACTCCATCACTTCCTCTGGCAGCTTGTTCTAAACACACTACCCTCTGCGTGAAAAAGTTGCCCCTTAGGACCTTTTTAAATCCTTCTCCTCTCACCTTAAATCTATGCCCTCTAGTTCTGGACTACCCCACCCTGGGGAATAGACATCGGCTATTCATGCCCCTCATGATTCTAAAAACCTCTAAAAGGTCACCCCTTAGCCTCCGACACTCCAGGGAAAATAGCCCCACACTATTCAGCCTCTCCCTATAGCACAAACCCTCCAACTCTGGCAACATGCTTGTAAATCTTTTCTGAACCCTTCCAAGTTTAATGAAATGAATATGAAGATTGCGAGGGATTTGCAGTGAATCTGGTTTATCCAGTGCTGTGACACTGCCCAGGATTAAAATTTCAAAATTACTTGTGCTAATTATCATTGAGGTGAGGGTGTAACATTTCTCCGGTTGAGTCTGCTATATCTGAAACAGGCTAAGGGCTCAACTAAAACATCAGACAGTAGACACTAGACTTTAGGAGTGATGCGAGGGTCCTTGAAAGGATGCAGAGGGAGATTTACCAAAGTGGTTCCAGGGCGGTGGATTTTATTCAGCAGAAACTAAACTGGACTCATGATGTAAATTCCCGTCACTACAAGAGCAGGTCAGAGGCTATCAATCCTGAATCAAGTAACTCACCTCCTGACTCCCCAGAGCCTGTGCACCATCTACATGGCACAAGTCAGGTGTGTGATGAAATACTCCCCACTTTCCTGGATGAGTGCAGCCCCAACAACCCTCAAAGCTTGACACAATCCAGGAACAAAACAGCCCGCTAGATTTGGTACCACATGCACAAGCATCCACTCCCTCCATCAACGCCACTCAGTAGTAGCAGTGTTTACTATCTACAAGATGCACTACTGAAATGCAATAAGGCTTCTTAAACAGCACCTTCTAAACCAATGACCCACTTCCATGTAGAAGGTCAAGGGCAGCAGATACATAGGAGCACCACCACCTTGCAAGTTCCCCTCGAAGTCACTCACCATCCTAACTTGGACATACATCACCTTTCCTTCAGTATCCATGGGTCAAAATCCCGCAATTCCCTCCCTAAAAGCATTTTGTCTATCGACAGTACAAGGACTGCATTGGTTCAAGAAACAGATCGTCACCATCTTCTCAAGGGGCAATAAATATTGGCCCAGCCAGTGACACGCACATCCCATGAAAGAATAAAAGAAAGATTAGGTCAGAAGTTGGTGGTGTTCTCCTTGGAGAAAAGGAGGTTTGAGGGGAAAATTTAGTTGAGGTGACAAGGCTAAGAAGAACCAGTCCCAGTTGCTGATGGTACAAAGACAACGGGGAGAAAGATTTAGCATTTTGGGCAGGAGATGCAAGGAAGGGAATGTGAGGAAAAACTTATCTACACAAGTGGTATCACTGACGAAGAGATGATGATTTCAAGAGGAATTTGGTTGGGCACTTGAGGGAAATAAACTTTCAGGGCCTTGAATTGCTCTAGCATTTAAGAACTGCAGATGCTGGAAATCAGAAACAAGTAGAAACATCTCTGGAGAGAGGAACAAGAGTCAATGTTCAAAGTCCAGTGACCCTTCAGTACTAAAACTGCAGATGCTGTAGATTTAAAATAACAAAAACCCCTTCTAAGGGTCCCTGGACCCTAAATGTTAACTGTTTCTTTCTTCACCGATGCCGCCAGACCTGCTGAGTTTCTCCAGCAATTTATGTTATTAGGGTATTTTGGGTTTTAGTTCAAACGGGAGGAAGAAAAACAATGGAAACAATTATTCACACCAAGTTCAAATTAGTGCCACTTCAGAATAATGTCAAATGGAATAAATATATTTGCCCACAAGAGGAACTTTATCTCAGCCTGGTCTTACTGTTATGTATTTCAAAAGTCTTTGGAACACTGAAGCAATACCTCAGAGCACACTGTCATATTTATAGTACACATCCCATTTTATAGCAGCTAGAAAAGAAAAACAATTGCTCATACTTGGCTGGGGAAACATTTGTGCACACTAGTGAACACAAAATGGATCTGCCAATTTATTTTAGGAGGTGTCACCACTCATTCCCTGGCAGACAATAAACATGACTAGCTCCACCTAGAATAACCCAGTTTCTGCTCATGTTGAAATTGAAAGTAGTGCTATCTATAGAAACACCAATGGGATGCTACCTCTTTTGTTAATTCTCAATCTCTAGAGATCACAGCCCCACCTTTTTTAAGCATGTTGTCAACAAATATTAAATATGGAATTTGTTGCCAATTTCAAAGCAATATTAATGGAAATACTGAAAAATTTATCCTTCTCTAAACACAAGGAGGAAGAGCTCCTAAATAACAAAAAGCCCATCTGAACTAATTTCTCGTAAAAAATTGGAAATATGCACAACTCCCAGCACATCAGCAGAAGACTGCCAAAAATAAGCATCTGTGGTGCAGCATCTTGATTTAATTTGTGCTGAACACAACAATGGCCAATTCACTATATCTAAGAGGTTACTGCTGAATTTTCCTCACTCTGCATTATGTTGACCATAATATTTATCTAAACTGATATACAGTAATAACATTTAAAACTGTAACAGTTGAGTCATAAGTCAGTCCTAGCACCATTAATGATTTATACATCATCTTTAATGCGGATGTATATTTAGAGAAACATGAACATTAACAGTGACACTCAAAGGCACAGGTATTAGGAAAGGCAATTAGAAATGTGGTTAGAAGTAGTTTTTAAGATCTTAAAAACTGAGAGAAAAACAGATTTTTGGGAGGAAACTTAACAGACAACATCACATGGCACAGTCAGCAAAGTAATTCAGGGGTAAACTAACAGCTGGGAAAGCTTGTTTGGGAAGCTATTCAGCCCATCTGGTTTATTCTTCCAAGAAAATCTATAAAACACCACCCTAAGACTTCTTAAATTACTCCAGATGTTTCACATTAACTAATCAGGAGGCAAACTGAATCACTCGAGCACAACCCAACTTCAATGACAACTATATGAAAGTTGTATTAGTTTTGTCTTAAACTGAATGAGTCAAAGTAAAATATAATGATCAACTTCTTGGTCCAGTAGTATTAAAACAAAACAAAAAGTAGAGGTCTGAACAAATTTTCCAGACACTATTCGTTTAGACAGGACTAAACCTACCAAACTCCTTTCAAAATTAAATGATTGATTCTAGGGAATTATTAGTATGCCATATTAGTTTCAATTTGTTTCCTTCTATTATTTCAGAGTTTATGTAGTGAGTAGGTCCATTGTATAAACTGAGAACATCCAAAAGTCAATGTTTATCAGATTTCATTCAAGGTAGTTGCCGGTTCAGTTTGTCAAATAAGTCATTGACACGTATCAAAGAATACATCTGAACAGCTACCCAAGACATAATACCTCAACCAGACCAAGGAGAAAATTAGAGTAAAATTTCAGAGAGCACACTTTTTTATAAAATGGCCTCCATAGTCATTCCCTCTACTCCATATTTCACAAAACATCATCAGTCATATTTTATTTCCATGTTTAAATATATTTCCAGACCACTTTTGATAAATAATAATTGCCAAAGACTTTCTTACTGACAAAATAATTTCCAACAAGCGGATAGGAAGGAATTTTTTTTTCCCCAGCTTGTACATGCCCCATTACTTTGATGTCTAACCTAGCCCCTTCAGCTCTTCAGTGACTTGACCACTATCTGGTTATGAAACTTTAGGATATTCAATATTAGCATTTTCTAACGGACCACACCACCAAGAAGAACATGTTTCCAGAAAACTGTCGTAATCAACTTTCCAAAGAAGGTATGCATTAGCAAGTTGTAAAGCTTTGTTGCATACCTTGAGGCTTCAAAGGGGAGACTTGTCAGTTTAAAAGCGATGTGAACTTCTCTCAGATCCAATGTTTCTCCAAACACTTAAAAGCCTGATAACAATGATATATCATTTTGGCAGTCAGCACTGGGTGACACTATTTGAAGATATAACACTGAGCAAATTACCACAAGTGTCAAATAACAATAAATCAATTGATATAAATGTGGCCTGAAACATGGAATTGACAGACATTATAAAAGGGGAAATGTGCAATTTTGAAAAATTCACTTGCAACATTTCTGATATAGTGGACTATTTTCATGGTACAACTGGGGCTTTAACTGTTTATTTGGACACAGCACTGTCTTTTACTGTCGACATTCAAGATTTCTCACTTGAGATCTACCTGTGATATTTAAGCTCCTCCCAAGAAAGGCAGAACAATGACTCGTTACACTCCTGAGCCCTAAGAACACATTTAGCTGGTAATGTGGATTACTAGATAGCTTGAAAAAATAAAATTTCAATTCCTTAGGGAGGTTAGCTCCTATTAAAGTTTTTTAAAAAACTTATTCCAAGGTTGTAGAATGTCATCAGTCAGGGTTCAATCAGCTAATTGTAAAAATTATAAAAGTTATAACTTGGAATGCCCTCCAGGTAATTTGCATTTGTAAACAATGACCGTTGGATATCAAAACATGAAAGAACCTCATTTGTTAAGTTAGTCATATCAGATTTACAGTTTCAAACATGCAGTGAAATTCAATTGATAGTCACACAAAATAGGATCAAAGTTTTCAACAGGACAATTTTTTCCCAAAATTATGTGTTTTATCCAACACTGAATTCAGCTGCTGTCCTCTTTGATATCATTATTGACAGTGCCATTGCCCTTCATAATGGAATAAGAAGTCTTACTGAATAAAAATAAAGATGCCTGCAAGACTATGTGTTATAGTAATAAAAAAGTGGGGAAGACAAAGTTGATAACCAAGGTAACTGAAGGGCTGTTGAGCTCCCACTTGGTCCACAACAGCCAAATCAAGATTTGATCTGATGCTGCTCGGCCTGCTGTGTTCATCCAGCTCCACAACGTTTTATCTCAGATTCTCCAGCATCAGCAGTTCCTACTATCTTTGATTATAACAGTTTGATTTGGCCTGCAATATACTATGTTTATTGATATTTTCAGAATTATACATTAATCCTGGCCCCGCAAGTCTGCCAATACATTACAAATCACCGACCGATTTTCAATTGACTGTAAACAACAGAAAAGATACTTCTTGAATAATTGGTCTTCCTTAAATGAACCATTCTATTATGGTGAACAGCAGTATTTGTTACTCTAGGGGTAACAAGGCCTGCTTTCTAGGCAGTTAAATCTTTGAATTGGCTTATTGACTCAGATCTCGAAAAGCCAACAACTGCAGTTTCACACGTTGGCACCAATGGTACGATAAATACTCTGGAGAGTAGGTAATCCAAGTTCATACAGCTCCCTCCAATGCACGATATTTCCAAGTAATATTGAAATTAAAGAAAAAAAACATTTTAAGCAAATTGCAGGTACATTTTAAACGTAATGATTAAAACCCTGTTGCTAAGGATGCAACGGATCCAGCAGAACGGTGTGAAGCCGAGATTTCATCAAATCAATATTACATGAAGTTAGTACAGATGTCTCCTGCCCGAAAATAAAGCAGCTTTTCTGTAATCGCCAAAATTCCCGTGAGGAAATCGTTCATGCTTACGTTGAGATGCCTTTTTAACAATAATTTGGGATTGTTTCCAGTGGGAGTGCGAAGAATGAGAGCGGCCTAAAGCCAGAGCCAAGTGGAGGGGGAGGTGGGGGAAGGAGATTGAGGAGTGGTGTTAGGGATCCGGCCGGGGATGTGGCCGTCTTTCCCTCTTTCCTTCCTCGCCCGCGGGGGGGGGAAGCTTTGAGGTGAGGGACAGGCTGTCTGAAGGGACTGAGAGTGCCGTTGGCGACCCGAATGTCGGCTCCTTTTAAAACCCCGCAACCGGAAACCCGCCCCGCCGGAAACAGCCAGGAATCTAATAGGAGGGGAAAGGGAAAATAAATAAAGCTGGATAAATAGGAGCCCAGCTTCACACGGCCAGGCTTTCCGGGATACTAGAATCCCTCCCCCTGCCATTTTCAATTCACGGCTGTTTGAATAAGCTGAAATTGTTCCTTTTTTCAAAAAGCAAAAAGGTTCAACTCACCAGGAAAAATAAATGTCCCGAGCGGACGAAGGAGAGATGAAGGTTGGTGCTTTTTTTTCCTCCCCGTCCCCCCTTACCCTCCTCCTTTTCCCTCAATACTGGTATTTTATCCTGTGAAGTGCCGCAAACCGACAGCGCAAGGGGATGACAGAGCAGTCGGGAGGGTTGTGTCGCTGCCGTTCTTTCTCCTGGTGGCCATTTTCACCCGAGGCTGAACTGAAGAGCCCTGAGAGTGACACTGGGAAACATCGCTGGCTCCGCTCCCTCCTCCCAAGCACCGGGCTCCACCAGCAACCCAGCAGCATCGACCAACCAGCGCCCCCTCCGCCAGCCGCCGCTCACTGCGACTCCCCGGCTGGCCCGAGGGGCAGACCGCTGCGCACGCGCGGATTCCCCGCCCCACTGTCCCAGCCGAGAGAGGCCGATAGCGCCCCCTTCCGTCGGCCCCCCCGCTTACTCTCCAGCCCGTGAGATGGAACGGGGAGGGCTAGCGCCGCGAGGGTGGGTGGTGTGGTGTTGGGGCGGACCCTGCGCATGCGCGCAGAGCCCTCCACGCCCCGGGTGCGACTTCCAGCGCCGCTCCCACGTGATCGATGAGGGCAATCCCAAGACCCAGGTTGCCTACTGTACACATGCGCACTCGCATCTCGGAGTGTCGTTGGGGTGGGGGGCCTGGATCGAGTACGCTTATCAATACTATTTCATTTCTCGCACTGGGCGAGGTTGCTGTCGAAGATACCACCATCTCGACCTTACTCGAGTCGTGGTGACCATCAGGTCAAACTCACAATTAGTCTGTAATGGGACTATGGCGACTTCAACTTCACCATCTCGACGCTGAAGGGCATCAATGATCATTTCATAGAATTGGTACAGCGTGGAAAAATGTGTTTGGCCCATCGTATCAGTGCTGGTCGTCAAACATCTGTCTGTTCTAATCCTATTTTCTAGCACTGGCCCATAGCCTTCTATCTATCGTGCTTCAAGTGCTCATTTAAATACTTCTTAAATGTCTTCAGTCACCTACAAACTGGAAGAGAATAATCTTTGTTTGCGAAGAATGGCCCAGTGATGAAGTGTCTAGAGGTTTCTGCTTTTACCACCTTTTTAGCCTGTGCATTCCAGATAACTTCCCCTAAACCTTGTGCACTTAACTTTAAAAAGGTGCACCCTAATTATTGATCCCTCTACAAAGGGGGAAAGTTTCTTCCTTTCCATGCCACTCGTAACTTTATACACTTCAGTTAGGTTCCCCTCCATGAGCCTTTTCTGCAGTAACGAAGATAACCTTGTCCTATCTAGGCTCCCTTCTTAGATGAAACACTCTAGCCAAGACAAAATCCTCACAAATTTCCTCTGCACACTCTCTAGTGCAACCATATCTTTCCTACAGACTTGCAAGCAGAACTGCATATAGTACTTCGGCTGTGGCCTAACTAATGTTGCATACAGTTCCATCATAATTTCCATGCTTTTGTGTTAATTGCCTTGACCAATAAAGGTGTGTCCATATGCTGCCTTAACAACCTTATCTACCAGTCTTGCTGCCTCAAGGATCTATGGACATACACACCAAAGTTCCTCTGATTTTTCTGTATTTTCTAAGGTTCTACCATTCAATGTATACTCCCTAGCTTTAGTAGTCCTCCCAAAGTTCACTAACTCATACTTTTCACAATTAAATTTCATTTACAACTTGCACAACAACAAAGAAATGACAGGCTTTGACAGTGACATGGTGTTCGGAATAACTTCAATTATGGCACCTACTTCTGAAAATTGTAGCTAGTGGTTGTAAAAATCATTGTAATGGTCACAACTGATGTTAATGGTGGATAGATCAGATTGCATAGTGGTGTGACTTGATAGATCATGTTTAACAAAGATCTCTCACTAAAAGGTAAGGACACAAGGCTGTAGATTTGGTTTTAACAATAAAACGGAAGTTTATTAACAAAGCACGTAGAAACAAAACAAATCAAAAGTTATCTCAATATAACACCATTTGGATGGTTTTGAACACATGGCAAAACAAAATCCTATCGATTTACAAAACACCATCACTTTATAGTAACTGCTTTTCATAAATACTTTTCCTCAGGTCCTGACTAGTGAGCTATGAGGCCTTTTCCCTGGAATATTAACACAACTGAAATTCTCGACATTCCTATTCTTTTAACAATCTGCAGAGTTCGTAGTATAGATGAACAAACTCTTCCCCAGAGTTAATTTATTCCCTTTACTCTTTAGATCAATTTCCAGGAGAAATTATACTTGCATCTGATTTTAGTCTGTTTTCATTTGAACTGATTTTAAAAACATTCAACAAAATTAAAAATAAACTATCCATCCTATATTCTGGTAAACTAATGGCTTAATATTTTCTCACTCTGCTAGTTCAAGCAGTAATATGAAGTATAGTTTGTAGACGAGCTGAAGCCAAGGGGTGTGTACAAATTAGATTCAGTTGACAATGTGTAGCTCACTAGCCTATGGACTAGTGACCAGTTATTGATGACAAGAGCCCCTGCCAGCTAACAAATATGGTTCTCAGGTAGTTGAATAGCTTAGGGCTGTGAACAAGAAGCCATCAGACCTTCACCAGCCTAAGAGCTTTCTGTTCTTTGCAATAAACACCGCTTTAAGACTCAAGAAAACCAATTTATTTTTTCCTTCAGTTGCTATAAACTATGACGTTTCGTTAATAATCAGAGACCTTTTTTAGTGTAAGCCAGCCAACCTATGCCTCTTGAAAACCATTGAAAGCATCTGGAGAAGGAAGACAGAGAAGCAGCATTCTGATCAGCATCAGAACCATCTTAGTAGACCCTGTGAACAAAGAACCACTGAACTGCTTTCCCAATTTTCCTTCTATGTATAACTTCCACTATTTTTCCTGTGTGTGTGTGTGTGTGTGAGAGAGAGAGAGAGAAAGAGAGGGAAAAAGGGGTGGAGGCGGTGATTTATAAGTCAATTAAAGTTTAAACTACTAGAGTTGTATGCCATAGGTTCATAATTATTTGCCTCTTGCTAGAGTCTATTTAATTCAATAATTAGTTATTCTTGTCAAGTACATGAACTTGGCAATGTGGATCTGAAAGTCAGTTAATTGGGGAATTCAGCATATTTTTAAAAATCTAGCTTTTGTGACAACTCTAGGAATAGCAAGCTTCCTTTCCAGTAAGCCACCCCAATGAGGGATAACAATATTAATGTACATAAATCATACAATATTCATCACAATATGCAATTTTGCATTTTCTAAACTTCAAATCACTTTACATGCAGCTTTTGCCCTTTACAACAGCATGTCCAACTTTATTGGCATTAATCCCATATCTCATTAGAGCGTAGAACGGTAGAGCACAGTACAGGGTCTTTGGCCCACGATGTTGTGCCAACCTATTATCCTACTCTAGGATCAAACTACCCTGCCTACCCTACATTTTACTATCATCCATGTGCCTATCGAAGAGTCTCTTAAATGTCCCTAATGTATCTAACTCCACTACCACCGTCGGCAGTGCATTCCACGCACCCACCACTCTCTGTGTGAAGAACCTACCTCTGACATCTCCCCTATACCTTAATCAGAAGGCAAACTCTCAAACATCAAGAAATTTGGCACAAATGTATAACTTTTTAAAAAATTATATGGATTAACTATTTAATTCTAAATACAATTAAAGATAATTGAATCCCTTAACAGATAAGATAATTCTATAAAATCTATATCACTGTCCAATTTAGGTTGTGACAAAGCAGAATTTCAGGGATCAATATACTGTGCACTGAGGATACCTAAAAAATGTCCAAGCCAAGATTGTCAGGCTATTTCTCAGGCATTCAGAGTGGCTGCCTAAAAGAAATATTTGGTTGCTTGCGAAGACAAATGATGAGTATGATGCCTGAGTGAGGACCCCTTGGGGAATCTGGTGTGTTCTGCTGTCAGACATGCTCCTATCTATAACAGTCAATCCTAGAAGGCTCAACAATGTCTTTTCCTTCTCTGCCTACTGCAAACTGGATAGGACTGCTTGAATTCAATTCTCATTAGGCCCTTAGTAATGAAGATAGTTTTGTTTAGCTGTCTGGGTTAGATTTGAATCTTGTTTGCGGAGATGAAAGGGCATCATTCAACTTACAGTCAGTTCCACAGCAATTTATTGCTGTCATAAATTTAATTATGTTTACATATAACAAAATGAATTTGGCTGTTTTCCTGTCTATTCCATTGGTATACTTAGAGTTTGTCATCTTCTAGTAATCTGAATGGTCTGTAGCAGTTGTGTGACTATGTATAAAAGACTTGCGTTATAGAATATGTTTCATGATCATGTGATACCCCAAAACACCTTAGAAAAAATGAAGCCCTTTAGAGTGTTGCAGTGTAAGAAACTCATGCAATAATCCAATTGATCTGTCTGAGCGAGAGGTGTTTTACAAATAAGTGCTGTTCATCCAGACAGTGGGCATGCTGAATTTTCTGTCATCTCACAAAACTGTTTCCAGCATGACTTTTGGGGCTGATGACTTATTGACATTCTCTTTTGCCTCTTTTCCAAACCCTGTTGTATTTTAATTTCACTGATTTAGTGACAAAATGTCCGTCTTTTAAACCTTAGACGACACGTCTAATTTTCTTTAGTCTCCCTGTTCCATAATGGTTAGCTTCAGCTATCAAGTGCAAATGTCAAAGAGAAAAGAATATTATCAGTCTGTGCTCTGCATTACATCTCCATTGCAAGCTCTGCGGTAGTGTCTTATGACAATTAGTCCCATATCATTATATTCATTTAGTAACAGAACTGCTGAAAAAGTCACATTTTGGCAAAAGATTTTTGTCTTGCATTCATTGGGAAAATTTGCAAGAAAAGTAAAGGGGAAGCAATGTTTATATTGTATGTGGAGAGTGTGATGATTGGTTTACAAGTGGACTGTGCTTGGTAGAGGTGTTGCCATGGAGAATACTGACAATTAATTGCCAAACTTCATTCAATTTTGTACCAGGCAGGTTGATTGTAATCGGTCGAGGTACTGTCATGAGAAGTGAATGTTTTCCAAAAGCTATATATATCCTTTGCAGACAGAAAAGCTATGTATATATATATTGCACCTGTTTCCACTCCGCAAGGGAGGTGACAGCCATCTTCTGGTTCATTTCTTGGGATGATGCCCAAACTAATCAGAATCATTCTGCCTAATTTATAATTTGAGCCAAGTTTGGCAGTTATAGAGTCATAGAGTCATACAGCAAGGAAATAGATCCTTTGGTGTAACTCGACCATGCTGACCAGATTTCCCAACCTAAACTAGTACCACTTGCAAGCGTATAGCCTATATTCCTCTACACCTTTTCTATTCACATACCTGTCCAAATGTCTCTCAAATGTTGTAAATGTACTAGCATCTACCACTTCTTCTGGCAGTTCATTCCACGTACGAACCACCCTCTGTGTGTGGAAAAAGTTGGTCCTCAGGTTCCTTTTAAAACCTTCTCCTCTCACCTTAAAAATATGCCACCTAGTTTTGAATTATCCACCCTTGGGAAGAGACCTTTGCTCTTCACCTTATCTATATCCCTCATGATTTTATAAACCTCTCAGCTCAAACCCCTGAACCTTAACTGTCAGTCATTAATAACTGACGCATGCCAATGTCTTTACACATCAGAAACCATTTGCAATCAACAAACACTTTCCTTCCATCCATGTAACTGTTGCTGTCACTTCACTTTAGTATTTCTTCCAAATTGTCCTGTTGAGTGTGAATGAAAAACTTTGACAAATGCCTTTTCTCACATAATTGTTTACTCAGTGCAAAAATGCAAGCTGTTTGGCTGCCACTTCCTTGCATAGGCAGACCAATTCCAAGTGCTATGTATATGGAACCTGAAGCAACAGAACAAATAATGAGCAGAGTTGAGGCTGAAATGAGGTTTTAATGATAATGAGGAAGTATTTGGTTTCACTTGTCCCATAACTAATGATGTAAGGATCCACCAAATTTATCTGTAATTTCTCGTAATCTCATAAGTGTTTTTAGTGCAGTATTCTCTAACTTAATCAAAAGTAGTTTCTCTGATGCTGTTGGTCTTGAAACATAGAGTCACAGAGATCTACAACACAGAAAAAGGCCCTCCAACCCATCACATCTGTGCTGGTCAAAAACAACACCTAACTATTCTAATCTCATTTTCCAGCATTTAGCCCACAGCCTTCCATGCCTTGGCATAGCAAGTGTACCTCTAAATACTACTTAAATGCAATGAGGATTTCTGCCTCTACTATTATTACAGAGAGTGAGTTCTGGATTCCCACCATCTGCTGGGTGAAAAAATACTTTTCCTCATGTCTCTTTGAAACATTCTGGCCCTTTCCTTAAACCTATGCCCCTAGGCATTTATTTCTTCATCAAGGGGAGAAGTTTCTTCATGTCTACCCCTATCTATGTCCCTCATAATTTTATACACCTCAATCATGCCCCCTCTCAATGTCCTCAGCTGTAAAGAAAAAATCTTAGCATGTCCAATCTCTCTTCATAACTGAAAATCCCCAGGACAGGTATCACCCTACATACCCCACCTAGTGCTGTTACATCCCTCCTATAAAGTGGATTTCAGAACTGCGCACAATACTGTAGCTGTGGCTTAACCAATGTTTTATACAGTTGCAGCATAACCTCCCTGCTCTTAAATTCTACATCTCTGCTAATAAAGTCAAAATACCACGTTAATTCTTAACTATTTTAACCAACTGTCCTGATACCTTTGGGGACCAGTGGACATGCACAGCAAGGTCCTTCTGATCCTCTGTGCTTCTCAGAGTCCTACTGTTCATCGCGTATTCATTTGCTTTGTTTGTCCTTGTTCATGTGCCTCACCTCACATTAACCAGATTGAATTCCATTTGTCACTGATCAGCTCATCTATATTCTCGTGTAATCTAAGGCTATCCTCTTCACTATTTACCACCCCACCTGTGAGCTTCTGTGGAGTACGTCAACCCTTACTTTTTCAGCTTTATTTATTTCTCCCCAGCTAAGAAGCAATCAGTGAGCTCAAACCAGCTTTGGGGTGCAATACAAGGACATTTGATTGAAATGTGAAAGTTTACCTCAAGTCAGTCAACTCACTCTGGATATTCAGTAAATTGAAGGCAGTCAAAAATTGCCACACTATTCTGTAATCTATCATAGCAAGGCCACCAAACAATATGTAGTGGAGTCTTGCAGTGATGACAAAGGCCTTAGGCCCTGACGGAAAGCTAGCAAGACTCCCACATCATCTCTTCTTGGGAAGATCTGCTCATGTACCTAAAAGACCAGCAGTGCATGTTTCCCCAAGATCAAAGACGTTCTGGGGCAGAGATCAGAGAGTGATGGCTACTATTGTTACGAAACCCATCCAAGATCTCAGATCATGAAGGGACCCAAGCAAAGTTCATGTTGGCTTGGTGGGGTCAAATATATTTGCCTTTATAGTTTACTTATGTTTGTGTAAGTTTGTTGAATGGATCAGAATGAGAATAATGGACCTAAGAAGGCATTCATCAGATCACTGAATCTCAAAGTATTTTCCGCACAAGGACGACAGCAGTGCAAGTGTTCTGTTCTTTGAAATACAAGGTAGGTACAATACTCAACACAGGGTATGCATATCTCATGTTTGACTGCTGAAAATAGCAGTGCTGGTGATACTGTAAAGATGTAGGTTTTATATATATTTTTATTAATTTTGAATTTTATAAACTCACAAACCTGATACATTTATTCTCTTACCTCATTACTTGTTTCACCATCTTTGACTACTGACATTCTCTTTCACATATCTTCATTACTGTCTCCTTCATTTCAGTTTTACTCTGTTCCCCTTTCTCTTCTGGTCTTTCCTTTCGCATTTCTCAATATCCTCTCCTAACAAAAATCTATTAATTTCCGGTGTGGTAACATAATGGTCATGTTAGTGGACTAATAATCCAGAAGATTGAGTTAATGATCTGAGATTGAATCCCACAATTGTCACTGGGAAATTTAAATTCAGTTAATTAAACAAATCTGGAACAAAAATCTCGTATCAGTAATGGTGACCATTATCTCATGTAGTAGCTTCCTGTCGTCCTTATTATTTAATAATGCTTATATGTGAAGCGAACTTCACTTGCCAAAACATACACCTTCTTGTGAAACTGAAGCCATTATTGGTATGTGTGTTGAATGAGCCTGAAGAAAGAAATGGTTTTCCACTTGTTCGAGGCCAACAGATGGTTCAAGTATTAAATTGGAAGAAAATGTACAGTAACAAATGATTGACTCCTTTTCTGGAGGTTTCTGGAATGGAGGCATCATCTCCCACCTGATAATTTAGATTCATTGATGAAAAATGATGTGTTTCATCAGAAATGGTCTTCCCTACTCACCTCACTGACCCACCAACTAAGGCAGATTTAGGGCAACACTGCAACTTCGTCTGAGTCCAACCAACCTAACAATGACTAGTTTCAACCCAATAACCTTCAGATCTGTCCAGCTCCGTTATATGCTTCTTTTACCATTGCAATCTGGCAAAAACGTGAAATTTGGACTATAACGTCTTCTACAGATATGTAAAAAGGAAATATTTACCTAAGACAAATGTAGAGCCGGTAAAAATCTCACAAGTGTTTATAATGGGAAATAGAGAAATGACAAGGAGCTAAATGATTCCTTTTTGTCTGTTTCCGCTGAGGAAGAGACAAAGAATCTCCCAGAATTAGAGATCCTCGTAACTCGGGGGGAATGACAAGGTGAAGGAAATTAATAATAGAAAGATTGCCTGGAGAAATTAATGGGGCTAAAATTCGATATGTCCCTGGAACCTGATAAGTCTACATCTCAGTTTTGAAGGAGGTGGCTACAGAGATCGTTAATGCATTGCTAATCATCTTTCAAACTTTCCTCAACTCTGGAATGATTCCTGCGGATTGGAAGCTTGCAAATATCACCCCACTATTTCAGAAGGAACAAGGGGAAAAAAAGCAGGAACTACAACCTTGCATCAATAGTATGGAAAATGCTAGGATCTATCATAAAGAATGTCATAAATGGACAGTTGGATAAAAATGATCTAATTGGGCACAGTCAGCATGGATTTACAAAAGAAAAATCATGTTTGGCAAACTTGCTGGAGATTTTTGAGGATCTTGGTTATAAAAAATCAGTAATGGGGAATTGACAGATGGAGTATGTTTGGAATTTCAGATGGCTTTTAATAAGATTCCCCACAGAAGGTTGGTTAGCAAATTTAAAGCACATGGTAAAGGAGGTAATGTATTGACTTGGAATAAGGCTTGGGTAACATCCATAAAGCAGTAGGAATGAATGGGTCATTCTCACATTGGTAGTCTGCGACTAATAGGGATCAGTACTTTGGCCTCGGCTGTTCCAATTACAGATAAATGACTTGGATGTGAATTCCAAATGCACTACTTCCAAATCTGCAGATGATACAAGGCAAAATAGGAACGTATGTTCTCAGGAAGATGTACAATGCTTTCAGAAAGGTTTGGACAAGTATTGTAATTGTGCAAAAACATGGCAGATGGAATTTAATGCTGGGAACTGTGAGGTTATCCACTTAGTTGAAAGAACAGAAGTGCAGTATATTTCTCAAGTAGCAAGAGCTTGTAAAGTGTTAAATGTACAAAGAGACCCAGGTATCCTTGACAACATGTCCCTGAATGCTTAAATACAGGTGCAGCAACCTATTAGGAAGGCTATTGGAATGTAAAGGAAATATATGATGAAAGTGCTAAGAGCTGGAACCCTTACACAGAGAGATTCCCTTATTTTGTTCAAGCTAAGAAATTTAAACATGATTTAATTGTCCCTGCAATCCTGGGCATTAAGGGAAGAAAATCTTTTAATCGTCTGACAATCTAGTACAACCAGAGAACTGGGCTCCAAAACCTATGAAGAAATAGCAAGAATCCTACTGAACCATTTTTCACCAAAGTTACTGGTGATTGGTGAAACGGATTCCACAACTGTAAGCAGCACAATGGTAAATCCATCTCCCAGCTCATAGCAATTTTAGGCAAGTTAGGAGAATCCTGCTGATTTGGAGACAACTTTAAATGACGCTGTCAGAGGCAGATTCGTGTGTGGTTTAGGATTTGATGCAATCAAGAAGTGATTACTGACGGAAAGAAACCTAAATTTTAGGTGGTTACCAGGAATAGCTGTCTCGGTGGAACTAGCTGCTGTAGCAGTTCGACAGATAAGCTTGAGCAAGTGAATTCACAGAGTGGTGGCTGAGAAAGTTCACAAAAGGGCAGCTGAGAGATTACCACATATGAAAACTCAGAACTGCCATTGCTGTAGAAAGAAACATGCCATTGATTTGAAAGGCAATCTGGGAGGCATGGAAAAGATCTTTTGTCAAATTGTAAATTAAGCAAAATGTTGCAAGGCTGGATCAGAGCCTTATTCAATCAGACCGAAGCTTGAGGCAGAATTAGAAAGGCTGGACAAGATGGAAGTTCTTGCACCAATAAGTGTGATTAATTGGGCCATGCTTATCATACAAATGATGAAGAAAGATGGATTTCTACACATTTGCAGTGACTTAAAGGTCACTTTTAATCCAGTACTGTGTGCTAAGCAGTATCCTTTGAATTTAATCAATGACGTACTTGCTGAACTAGCTGGGGCTCAGTTCTTTTAAGTAAAATTGACTTTAGTCAAGCCCATCTCCAGAGGAATGCAGATCCACAGAAATACTTGATGGTGGTAACATACAAAAGGCTACTCAATACAAGAGATTTTCTATTTGGAATCACATTTACACCTGCATCATTCCAAAGTGCCATTGGTCATATTTTAAATGGATTTGAAGAAGTCCAGTGTTATTCGGATAATACTTTAGTCCCAGGGAGAAAGATAAACAGCAACTATACAATTAAATGGTATTCTGCAGAGACTTGAAGATTATGACTTGACAATGAGGAACGACAAGTGTGATTACTTTTTTTTACACACCACCTTCCAATGTAATAGCCCTAAATGAGGCACTAGCACCTAAAAATGTAAACCAATTACGATCCTTTTTGGACATGTTAAACTACTAAGGTAGTACTGCTTTGTCCCAAATCTTGCAACCATTGTCAAACTGTTGCACAATTTATTACATCAAAACAAGAATTGAAATGGGAAGATCAATATGAAACAGCCTTTACACAAGCAAAAGAGGCTTTATTAAAATCAGAAGCTCTGACTCAGTATTACTGTTGCAACAAGCATGGACTGTATCACTGTATAGAATGGGAGCAGTTGTTTCTCACATATTACCCAATAATGAAGTGAAGTCAATAGCATTTGCATCAAGATCTTTAAACCAAGCAGAATGAACTATGCACAGACAGAAAAAGAAGCTCTAGGAATCACTTTTGGCACTAGGTGATTCCACCAATACATGTATGACTGGGAATTTACCTGACTATCAGACCACAAACCATTGACCACAATATTTGGGCCTCTTACAGGAATATCTTCTCTAGCAGTGAGCCATATGCAGAGATGGCCATTGTTGCTATTAGCTCACACTTAGATAATTAAGTATCAGCAATCCAGCTTACATGGGAATGCTGATGGGCTCTAACCCATTGCCAAATGATTTGACAATAAAAAGTGCTTGTGTAAATTTTTTTTTCGACTTTAAGCAAGTAGAGAACACTCCAGTAACATCAGAACAAGTTAAGAAGTATACTAGAAATTATCCACTGCTTTTAAAAGTGATGGACATGGTACTTCATGGCAATGTCACAAGAACAACTTGAAGCCTTATGACACAGAAACTAGAACTATTTGATAAATTCCTATGGGGAACGAGAGTTATTATGCCATCACAGGGAAATGTATATTAAATCCACCACACAAAGATTACTGTGGCATTGTCAGAATTGGAGAATGTCTGATGAAGAGTCACCAGGCTTGAAAAGTTAACTTTGCTTTCTCCCCACAGATGCTGCCAGACCTGCTGAGTTTCACGAGCAATTTCAGTTTTTGTTACAGATCGCAAACATCCACAGTTCTTTGTCTTATTTTGGCTATTTTTGTGGCCAGGGCTTGATTCCAAAATTGAGGAGAAGATGAGAATATGTGGAGCTTGTGCAGAAGTTTGCAATTTATTTCCATTAGTGCCATTGACCTACGGGAATGGCCAAAAAGACCATGACAAAGAAGGCAAGCATGGGGCTGGATGAACACAGCAGGTCAAGCAGCATCATAGGAGCAGGAAAACTTGATGGAAATGTTCATCCAGCCCCATGCTTGTTATCTCGAATTCTCCAGCATCTGCAGTACCTTTTATCTCATGACAAAGAAGGCATTTTGGCCACGCCAAACTTTTTGAAGGGCATATATTTTTCATTGTGGTTGGCATACATATCAACTGGCTGAAAAAAGACTGAATGAAATTTAACATAACAGAACAGCTCTTTATTGCCCAGCCACAATGATTTGGCAGAAAAATTTGTCCAGACAATGAAACTTTCTTTAAAGGTAACTACAGAACAAAAAAGAGAGACCTGGTTATATGTGAGGATAGAACCGTATCTGGAGCACCTGAAGGAGATAGTAGCCAGTGGAGAATAACTTCACATTGTGCAAACCTCTGAACATTCAGTCACCTTATGAAAAGACAATGACAGAAGATGTTCCTGTTACACCTGAAACACCAGAGGTGAACGTTAATGAGAAAAATGAACAGATCCTTGAGGTGTATCAACTGTCACAGAGATTCAACATCCTCCAGAACTGTTTTGTCTTGCATTTGCTATTTGGTATGCTCTGTGGAATTTCAATCACCCTTTGTTACCTATAATTGCCTGATGATAATTCTAGATGTTAGAATATAATTTGTGTATGAGAGGTATAATAGTACATTGAATTATTGTTCCAAGTTTCGATAGTAAAGTGTTTTGCATGGACAACAACAAAATGTAATCTTCCAGCTTTATTCTTTCAGTAAGTACCTGAGATCTCACATTTTATCAACTTCTACAAAATGGTGGCTGGTTCCTAGCTTGACTGTTAAATAAATTTGGTGATCTCATCTAGGATGATAACACTCATCAGAAAATGTTTGTGTGGAGAATTGGAACACCAATACTGTGATTAAACGACAGAGCCTATCTTATAATAAGAAAGATATAAATAACTCATAACTTGAACAGCAGATTCGGGAGCAGCTAATCTGAAGCAGAGACCATAGAAGGAAAAGATCTCACACAGCAAAAATGTGTAGACCCTGTTTAAAAATTAATAAAAGCATGGGCCATTCTTCTTTTCCTGATTTGCTGAAACCAGCCATAAACCTCCAATTGCCAGCAGTAAGCCATTGGGAATTCATTGCCACAAACGTGTGACCTTCGTTGTCTTTAGGGAACCAAACGAGGCCTTCAAAGTTTCCAGATGGCATCTGAAAAACTGTCTGTGATTTTTGAATTTTTTTATACAATCTGCATGCATACACCCTCATTTATTTTTGTTTCTTATGTCGATATGTGAGTGGGTGCTGTAGTGATTACATTTTGGGCATTGTGAAAAACAGATATTATTCTTTCAATGTAACTTGTGAGTAAACATGCCTTGTATCTATTCTCGAGAGTTACAGCACTCTAGGTTAGAACAGCAAGACACATCTTGATACATTTGCTCAGTAGGTAGTAAAAGGGAACCACCAACCATCTCTGTCTCATCTAACAGTTTGTAATTAACATTTCTATTTGTATCCACATTGTACTTTATGAAATTATTAATTGAAAATGGTCAACCTATTCAGACATGTTATGGTGCGCTTTCAGGTTGTTGCAACTTGACTTTGGATCTTCTGGTCTGGAGATAGGATCTACCAATGTGCTTGAAAAGCCCTTGAAATCTGTAAGGAATTTGAAAGCTATGGATCGAATGGATTTAAAATAGATCTTACAGGGATTTAAGTGAATTATGTATTAGTACCTCGCATTAGTGTAGACAGCTGGATTTGCCTAATTGATTTTGATTTGCTCAGGGTATGTTACTTTCTCCATGTTTACATTTTAATGCTATTGCATATTGCTGAAAAAGGAACATTTTATTGACATTTTCCATCTTAAACTGATCAGGACAATTCACAAGAATACCTATTCAAGCAGAAACTACCAGTTAAATTGCTTGACGGGAGAGTACTAATTGATTGCTAAGTGAACTGTGGTAGAGGCATTCCATGGAGATCACAAAAATTAATCATGGTTAACAGTTACCAGGTCATTTTTTTAAAATTGTGTGGATTGAATTAAAATTAAAATGTTAATAATATCTGGCAGTTAATTATTATTATTAACTGATTTGGTTTTACTTTCATATGTTATATGGTTACATGTGACACTTTAATAAAGGTATTTATTCGTACTGTTTAATTTTGATTGCTTTTTTTTTGCAGAGATAAAAATTGGTTAACAACAGTTCCCATGTGAACTCATTCATAATACTTAAAAGAGTTAAGGGCAAAATTGTACAGTCTGCAGCTGGGGGCCTATAAATTTCTCAAGGTTGCCTTCTCACTGTCCTCCTGGCTGCCTACTCCCATCCTGCCCATAATTTGGGGGACCAAGCAAGAGTTGTGATGGGCCCCCTGTTCTCGTTTAAGTGATCTCTTAAGTGGCCAATTAATGGTTGTATCTCACCCAGCCTCAATGTTAAGCTGGCAGGAAAGGATCATGAGGTCAGGGGCAGAGATACCCAGCAGTTCAAACTATTGGGAGGATGAGGTCAGTATGCATCTCTTTCCTTACTAGGTGCACCATTCCTCCCCACGCCAAGATCAGCTCCAGGCCTCCCCTCAGATGCTCCCATTCCACCTGGCCTGAACATCAAGACCACACACCCATCCACTGCATTTCCCCAAGCCCTCCTTCTCTCCGCCTCTGTATTTATTTCTATCCTGGATCCAGGACTGTGAACATCGTTCAGGTCCACCAATGGTCCAGCTGTGACTGTAGAATTGCTGGCCTTTCAGGTTGACTATCAAGTCTCTGATGTGGGACTTTGTCCCAAGAAAGTGGTGGAAATCTTGTCTCCAGCTACGGCAGTAAATATCTGTGGGTAAGTGATTTCCCCCCCCCACCCCCACCAAGTCTTCAGCTGACGACGGGGTAAGAAATCCTACCATCTCTAGAATTATGACCTTTGTTTTATCCACAGATGTTTATGGATGTCAAAAGCCTGACCGAATTGTTAAAGGGTACCAACATTTTTATATTAAAAATTGCTTTAACTTGTTGCCATAAATTCAATGACAATTAATATTGAGAAAAGTGATTAACTGAATCACGAGTTTTCAAACAGATGCGATTCTTTCTTTTCACAATACTTTAAATGACATCCATGCTAAATGTGTGTTCTGTATATTATAGTGTACATTGTAAAATGTAAGTATCACATTTTCCAGTATGTTTTCAAACAGTCCACAAATTGAGAAAGACGTGCACTGTAGCTTGAATTATGCTTTTGATTTTATTGAACTCCAGTAGTATTGTCACAAAACAGCTGATACAATGGGAAATTTGAGTTCAGATGCAAATATTTTAAAACAATAGTGGTAAATATGTCATTGAAGACGCACAGTGAAACAATTTTCCAGGAGTACCGTCATGATGATGGTACATTTGCAATCCACATTCTGAAATTTGATACATTGTGTTAATTAAACTTACACGTTAATTTCAGCTGGTTTTATTCTCCCAGCTGGTATACTGGCCCTTCAATCAAATATATTTTTTTTAATTCACTCATGGGATTTGGGCATCTCTGGCTAGGCTAGCATTTATTTGCCCATCCCTAACTGACCAGACAGAATTAAGGGTCAATCACATTGCTGTGAGTCTGGAGTCACATCTTTGCCAGACCAAGTAAGGACAACAGATTTCCTTCCCTAAAGGACATTAGTGAACTAAATAGCTTTTTCTGACAATTGACAGTGGTCTCATGGTCACCATTAGACTCTTAATTCCAGATGCTTTATATTGACTTCAAGTTCCACCAACTGCTATGGGGGGATTTGAGCCTGGGTCTCTAGAACATTAGCTGACCTTCTGGATTAATAGTCAAGTGATAATACCACCAGGCCATTGCCTCCCCACAAATTCGATTTACTTCAGCTTTTCTACAACATTTAACAAATCTATAAAAACTTTGTGATGCCTTCGGAGAAAGGTGGGCACTCTGGGGGATATAGCACTTTATTTCCTCCTCCATCTCCATTTTGATTTAGTTCCTTCCCTCTCTCCCTACCTCCCCCTCACTTTTGACCCTTTGCTTTGCCCATAACAGGCTATGCATGTAAATATTTAATTGGCTACGCAGGTGTTTTATTGGTGGTGTTTAGTGTTTAAAAAGGAAAAAATAGTCACTGTGATTCGGTGGTGGGAAAGTTGCTCAGTTATGCATGGTAGCCTTCAAGGTATATGAAAAAAATCTTTGTTCTGCTCAGTTCAAATTTTGGACATGTCTCAATGAAATTGGTTCCAGACGCATCCACCTCATTTCTAAGCGGTTTAATGTGCACTCTTGAAATCCCATGTGGCTGCCATGCATCTGAGTTTGATTTTTTTTTAATTTTGATTTTATTGTCACGTGTACCAAAATAAGTGAAAAGCTTTGTTGACGAGCGGTACAGGCAGATCACAGCCAGCAAAGGATGTAAAGATCAAAAAGACTAAGAGGCATACAGGTTACATTGCAAGTTACATTATTTGAAGCCAGAGTCCATTCAACAGTCTGATAACGGCCAGGAAGAAGCTGTTCCTGAACCTGCTTATGTGTGTGTTCAGGCTTCTGTATCTTCTGCCTGACAGAAGAGGCTGTAGGAAGTCATTACCAGGGTGTGATGGGTCTTTGATGATATTGGTCGCCTTTCCACAGCAGCGAGCTGTGTAAATAGAGTCCATGGAGGGAAGGTTGACTTTCATGATGGTCTGGGCTATGCACACCATCTTATGTAGTTTCCTACATTCCTGGGCAGAGCAGTTGCCATAACCAGGCTGTTTTGCATCTATACAGTATGCTTTCAATGGTGCATCTGTAGAAGTTGGTGAGGGACCTAATGGACATGCCAAATTTCCTGAGCTGCCTGAGGAAGAAGAGGCGTTGTTGTGCCTTCCTGACTGACACATCTACGTGGGAAGTCCAGGACAGGTCGTTGGCTATCAACACTCTGAGGAACTTTGATGCTCTTTACTCTCTCCACCTTTTACGCAGAGAGGGGTGCTGTACTATTCTATGTAACCTCAGTTCCATTGATAGAGCTGGGGGTGTGTTCTCCTTTCTTTCTGAAGTCGCTGATCAGTTCTTTAGTTTTGTCGACGTTGAGAGACAGATTGTTTTCATTGCACCACATTACCAAGCCCTCTATCTCCCTTCTGTATTTTGACTCGTCGTTGTTAGATATCCATCCCACTGCAGTGGTGTTATCAGCAAATTTGCAGGTGGCATTCATTCGGAATTTGGCAACACAGTCATAGGTGTGCAGGGAGTACAGTAGCAGGTTGAGGAAGCATCATCGGGGGTCCCAGTGCTGAATGTTATTGTAGAGGAGGTGCGGTTACTTATCTTCACTGATTGCGGTCTGTGGGTCAGAAAGCTGAGAATTCAATTGCAGAAGGTGGAGCTGAGACAAAGCTCAGGCAGTTTTGAGATCAGTCTGGAGGGGATAACAGTGTTGAAGGCAGAGCTGTAGTGAACGAGCAGGAGTCTGACATAGGTGTCCTTGTTGTCCAGATGTTCCAGGGACAAGTGCAGGGCTAGGGATATGGCATCATCTGTGGACCTGTTATGTTGGTAGGCATATTTTGATACCTTGATATCACTTCAAATCATTTTTTTGAATAAAACTTTATTTTAATAAAATAACTTTTTCAGCATATCTAACTGAGTTACCGCAAGAGATAAAAGGTACTGCAGATGCTGGAGAATCCGACATAACAAGCATGGGGCTGGATGAACACAGCAGGTCAAGCAGCATCATAGGAGCAGGAAAACTTGCATTTATGTTTTATTCATGTGTGGCATGACATATGTTAAATTATCAATCAAATAAATCCTTTAAATAAGTTTATTGTCTCAAAACATACAAACAGCTGCTGCCTGATCACTTGTGTTGCTTGCTGAGTCAGAAGTTAGGCTGTTGCAGAGGAGTATGAAGGTGAAGCAAATAAGGAGGAAGTCATATTTCCACTGAGAATGTGGAATGAAACTTGTAAAATAGCAGATTAATAATGCTCAAATAAATGGGAATCAAATTCAATAATCTCTGGAAACATGCGTGAGAGAATCATACATATGCAATTTACACCCTTCCAAGGAAGGGTCACTAGACCCGAAACGTTAACTCTTTTTTTTTTTCCTTCACAGATGCTGCCAGACCTGCTGAGCTTTTCCAGCAACTTTGGTTTTGTTCCTGATTTACAGCATCTGCAGTTTTTTCAGTCTTTATATGCAATTTACACTCTAGTTCTGAGGAAGAATCACTGAACCCAAAATGTTAACTCTGATTTCTCTCCACAGGTGCTGCCAAACCTGCTGAGCTTTACCAGTAATTTCTATTTTTGCTTGCAATTAACACTCACTGCTTTCAATTTAAATATTTAAACATTTGTAGTATTCAGACCAACAATAAACACTGCATTCCTCCACAAGGATCCAAGCCTGTACCCTGAAAGGGGGATGCATTTTGGACTGGACCGGGTGCTAGAACTGACTGCAGAAGACTATCTGGGAAGAAGTAAGATTAATGATGCACCAGGCTGACTGCACACTTCAGGCTTTTCAGACATGTGAAGTGAAAGAAATTTCTTCTCCAGACACACACTGTAAACAAATTGGGACCAAATAAGTAACACTGGCAATGCCAACATTAAGCCCTGAGGATTTGGATGCCATGTCACAAGAAATTAAATCATTACAACAAGTGACCAATGTCAGTAAATTATTCTTAAAATGAAACATTCTACCGATTCACTATGAGTCGTGCATATTGCTGTACATACCATTAACTCACTCACCAGCCAATACTCTGTCAAGCATGACTCAAAGTTAATACTCGCCTTCATATCACCCTTATACACTTAGCATCACAATAAATTTCACATCTAACTCTGCCATCTATATAATGGTGACAGCAATGTCACTGAATCAAATTGTTCCAAACTCAACTGAGTAAACACTCCTTGTAGACAAGATGGCACGTAACTGGAGGCAGTAACATCTTACCAAAAGGATAAGGATAACAGGGAGAACAATGGCATATTCTATTGTTGTGGTAGCCATGACTAAACCTGTGTTCAGTGGTGAGATTGAAACTATCAAAATTAATGTTACCCTCAAATGTATTCTTCCATTCTCACATTTTCCTTCACATTTATCCCATAGTCTAATCTGATTTAGAAGCTTCAAATTTAAGAAGTGTGGACTCTCGCTTTTCATTCCTCTCCTAACCAGAACAATAGCTACCTTGAAAGAGCAAATTACTGTAGATGCTGGAATCAGTACTGAAAACAAAAAAAAATGCTGGAAATCACAGCAAATCAAGCAGCATCCGTGGAGAGAGAGCAAGCTAACATGTCGAGTCTGGGCCTAATATTGAGTCCAACACCTCCAGGTTGTGAATTCACTCCCATTTCATGTCTCTCTTTTAGCTTTCCTTGTTTCATTCTCATTACCATATCCTCTCACCCCTCCCCCCACTCCAGTGACAGGGACTGTCTGTTTTTTCCAGTTTGGCAATTAGATACACCATTGTGCTGCCATTCTCACATTCCAATCACTTAATCTGAAATATCAACACCCTGCCTCCCCCAGCACTCCAATGCCTACACTATTGCATAAATGCTGCCCCTACACACTTCATATCAGCTCTGATGAAGAGTCATTTAGACTCGAAACGTTAGTTTGCTCTCTGTCCGCAGATGCTGCCTGACCCACCATGATTTCCAGTATTTTTTGTTTTCAATGTCTACTTTGAGCCTTCCTCCTTTCAGACACCCAAGATCTGCATTCTGATTAGACAGGAGTAGAAGAGAAAGAGCTGTAAGAGTGTGATTCAACAAAACATTGTCATTCACTCTCACAATTACATACACCTGCTCAGATTCCAATATTGTCTATAGTTTAGATGTTAACTTCGAGGTCAGATCTGCAAGTGTGACATGACAGCCATGAATGGTCTGCAGCCTGAGCAGAAGTCAAAAGTAGCTGAGGTGCCAACTTGCCAATGAGCGAAATGACCAACAACATCAGGAAGAGTGGGAAAGAGTTCCTGTTTGGAAAAATCAGAAATGAGGGACAAAATTTAAGAACAGGTCCTCAAGGGATATAAACTCTGGATTATTGCTTGAGCCACAAGCAAATTGACATAGAAAATAGGAGAATTAAGGAAATAAGCACAAGGTTAAAGGAGTGTTGTGGGAAAGAGATGTACGATTTTGTGGGGCACTGGCATCATTGTTGGGAGGAAGGACCTGTATCGTTGGGATGGGTTCCACCTGAATTGTTCTGGGACCAGGATCTGGAAAGGCTAAATAAGGTGGTTACAAAGACTTGAAACTAGTTAAAAGAAGAGAGGGCTCAGGAGAGGTTATTAAAGTTTCCAGGACAAGTAATAGGATAGAGAATATGGAAAGGGTCAGGAATCTAACTTCATGCACAGTAGATAAGGGAATAACTGTAAGAAGAGGGGCAGTCAATGTGGGACTGACAAGGTTGTACTTAAATACATGTCATATACAGAACAAGGTAAATGAGCACAGATTGAATTTGGTGGCTATGATTTTGTGGATATTGCAATAAATCAGGGGATGGAAAAGGCCTGTCAGAAAGGCACTACCATATTAATTATGGTGTACTTCATTATGCAGATGGACTGGGAACATCAGGTTGGTAGCAGATCCCAAGAAAATGAATTTGTAGTGTCAATCAGATTTTTTGCAGTAACTTGTGGTAGAGTCCACTAGGGTGCAGGGAATTCTGGATTTGATGATGTGTAATGTTGCAGACTTTATTAGGGAGGTTAAGGTGAAGGAATTGCTAGAGGCAATGACCACAATATGGTTGAATTCAGCCTGCAGTCTGAGAGGGAATAGGTGGAATCAAATATAGGAGTTTTACACTCGAGTAAATGTAATGACAAAGGTGTGAAAGAGGAGGTGGCTAGAGTTGATTGGATAGGGACCCCAGCAGGAAAGACAGTGGACCAACAATGGCAGGAGTTTCTGGGGGTAATTTGGGAGGCACAACAGAAATCCATCCCAGGGAAGAAAAAGGTACGTTAAGGGGAGGACAAGATAACCATGGTCGATAAGGAAAGTCAGGGACAGCATAAAAGCAAAAGAAAACACATATAATGTAGCACAGATTAATGGGAAGCCAGAGGATTGGGAAGCCTTTAAAAACCAGCAGGGGACAACTAAAAAAGCACCATGATGGGAGAAGAGGAAATTTGAGGGTAAGCTAACTAGTAATAAAAAAGAAGATTGCAGGAGTTTTTTCTAGATATATATAAGGTAAGGGAGAGGCAAGAGTGGACATTGGACCACTTGAAAATGAGGTTGGGAAGTAGTAATGAGGGACAAAGAAATGGCGAAGGAACTGAATAGGTACTTTACATCAGTCTTCACAGTGGAAGACTTCAAGATAGTGAGGGGCTAGAAGTGAGTATAGTGGCCATTATTAAGGAGAAAGTGCTGGGGAAGCTGAAGGGTCTGAAGGCGGATAAATCACCTAGACCGGATGGGTTACACTACAGGGTTCTGATGAAGACAGCTGAGGAGATTGTGGAGGCATTGATGGTGATCTTTCAGGAATCATTGCAGTCAGGGAGGGTCCCAGAGGACTGGAAAATGGCTCATGTAACAACCCTGTTTAGGGAAGAAGGCAGAATACAGGAAATACAGAACCTGACCTCGGTCGTTGATAAGATTTTAGAGTCCATTATTAAGGATGATATTGCAGAATACTTGAAAGCGCATAATACTTGGAAAATAAAATAGAGCTGAGTCAGCACAGCTTTGTCAAAGTAAAGTCATGGCTGACAAATCTATTAGGATTGTTTGAGGAGGTAGTGAGTAAGTTAGACAAAGGAGAGCCAATGAGGTAACCTGTTTAGATTTCCAGAAGGCCTTTGGCAAGTTGCAGCATAGGTGGTTGCTAAATAAGAGAGGAGTCCATGGTGTTAGTGGCAAGGTACTAGCATAATTAAAGGATTGGCTGACTGGCAGAAGGCAGAGAGTGGGGATAATGGAGTCTTTTTCAGGATGGCAGCCAGTGACAGTGGAGTTCCACCTGAGTTTGTGTTAGGACCACAGCTATTCATGTTATACATTAACAATCAGGACTAAAGAACTGAAGGCATTGTTTTTCTGAAGAAGGGCCTAGGCCCGAAATGTCAGCCTTCCTGCTCTTCTGACACTGCTTGGCCTGCTGTGTTCATCAGCTCTTCACCTTGTTATCTCAGATTCTCCAGCATCTGCAGTTCCTACTATCTCTGAAGGCATTGTTGCTAAGTTTGGAGATGACACAAAGATAGGTGCAGGGACAGATAGTATTGAGGAAGCAGGAAGGCTTCCAAAGAATTTGGACACGCTAGGAGAGTGGGCAAAGAAGTGGCAGGTTGGAAAGTGTGAGGTTGTGCACTTTGGCAGGAAGAATAGAGTTTATAGGCTATTTTCTAAATTGGAAATGGCTTCAGAAATGTGAAGCAAAAAAGGAGTCCAAATTCAGAATTTTCTTACGGTTAACATGCAGGTTCAGTTGGCATTTAAAAATGCAAATACAATGTTAGCATGCATTTCAAGAGGGCTAGAATACATGAGCAGGGATGTGCTGCTGAGGCTGTGTACGGCTGTGGTCAGACTGCATTTGGAATATAGTGAGCAGTTTTGGGCCCCACATCTAAGGAAGGATATGCTAGCTTTGGAGGTATCCAGAGGAGGTTTACAAGAGAGATTCCAGAGATGTTGGGCTTGTCATATGATGAGTGTCTGAATCCTCTGGATATGTATTCAATGGAGTTTAGAAGGATTTGTGCAGAATCTGATTGAAGCTTACAGAATACTGAGGGGCCTGGATAGAGAGAAAGTGGAGAAGATGTTTCCACTAGTAGGACAGACTAGGAGCAGCGGCACAGCCTCAAAGTGAAGGGACGACCGTTTGGAACTGAAATGAAGAGGAATTTCTTCACTCAAAGGTGGTTAATCTGTGGAACTCATTGCCATAGAAGGCTGTCGGGACCAAGTCATTGGGTGTCTTTGAGACAGGTATAGACAAGTTCTTGATTAGTAAGGAGATCAAGGGTTATGGGGAGAAGGCAGGAGAATGTGCTTGAGAAACATATCAGCCATGATCGAATGGTGGATCAGACTCAATGGTTTGAATGACCTCATTCTGCTCCTATATCTTACATCTTCAAAAGTTGTTGTCTAAGGAGCCTTGATGAGCTTCTGCAGTGTACCTTGTAGGTAATACACACTGCTGGTACTGGTAGTTGAGAAATTGAATGGGAGTAATAATTCTTCTATATTCAGCAAATTCAGAATTTGCTGTCATTTCAGTCATGCTTTCAGAGGCTAAATTAAGACCACAAATCCTGGCTCACCTCCACTTCACTGGCTGACACAGTGGTGTCAATATTCACAGTAAAACATGGGGGAAGTGGTGCTGACGTGGTTATGCCACTAGACTAGCAATCCAGAATCCCAGGCTAATGTTCTGGGACATGAGTTAAAATCCGACCATAACAGATGGTGAAATTTTAATTCAATAACAACTCTGAAAACTTTTGGAAAGGCTTAAAAGGCTTCTTAACTCATGATCCGTTTTTTTGCTGAAGTTGAAGGAGATCAGTTCCAGGTTGAAAAAAGGCAAATATAATTGGGAAGGAAGCGCAAGATGCAGCCACATTGTCAACATTGTGAAGTGAACATCCTGATTGTGAAATTTCTGATATGTGAGAAAAAGCTGAAGGAAGCAGATTTCCGGTCAGCAGAGTCAAGCTAAAAAATGTTATTGTGAATCTTAAAGACTTTTAGAAATCTTAATCTGTTGTCTCACAGTCCACGTATAATCACAGAATATTTGATACAGACATGAATGCCTGGAAATAATATTCTAACCACTAAAGGATGCAAAAAGGGTACTGTTTGATCTGCGTGGTGAAATATCAGGAGTCGATACTCATGGAGTACATAAAATTACCAAAACAGCTAAAAAGGAAACTAAGACATTTTTATTGTTTTGGAACAGTTGGAGGGTCAATTTAAAATGAAAGTGATAAGAAGATAAAATGTGTGTTTTTTTTGTATCTGCTTGAATCCAAGACCTATTTAAGCATATGTCCCTCTAGAAACATGCACCTTTACTGAGGTGATCCTGATATTACCTTGGAGTTGGAATCTCGGTGAGGTTGCGATGGGGAATAGTGGATTTGAAACTAAGGAGATTATTGGATGTGTTGGAGTGCCCAGTGTTGGGAGTGAGGGGGTGCAGGTGGAATGAGTATTGTTACAAAGCCACTGCTGGTTTTTGAGTTTCCAATGCATACGAGTGTGGGCGTGATATAAACCCATGCGCCGCAATTTCACCTCCACTTTGCAAAGGACCACTGCACCTTCACCATTTGAAGCAGTTGGGTTAATTTAATGCAGTCAAATGGAAATATGAATTAAAACAATGAAAGTGAAAGGCTTTACTAAAACGTAATAATGTGTCCCTTGAAATAGTGCTAGGCACAATAAAGACTGAGAAAGACGTTTTTTTTTGCTAGTATTGGCAAAAAAAACTTGCTGACACAACAAAGAAAGTGTGGTTGGAAATAAGGGAAAAGGTGGGCAGCAGAAGATGTGGGTCCAGTGCAGATAGAAACTTGGTAATCTAACCAGGTCAGTCAAAATGAGCAAATATAAATGTATTTATGCTGTAGTGTGTCACCTCTCCATCTTACTCTGGTTTGTCAAATGTGTTCCATGACATCATTATTCACATCACTTAAGTTTTTACAGCATTCATTGTTCTGTTTATTCTTTCATCCATCACTGTCACTCACCTAATCCTTACATAATGTTATCCCACCTCAGTCAGCTCTCCTACTACTCAGCACACACCCCCAAATGACACTCCAAACACCTTTTTCAAGTGAGAGATAGTAGGAACTGCTGATGCTGGAGTCTGAGATAACAAAGTGTAGAGCTGGATGAACACAGCAGGCCAGGCAGCATCAGAGGAGCAGGAAAGCTGACGTTTCGGGTCTGGACCCTTCT
>JAHRHZ010000050.1:1859512-1924368 GCA_024137785.1 Ginglymostoma cirratum
GACCCGAAACATCAGCTTTCCTGCTCCTCTGAGGCTGCCTGGCCTGCTGTGTTCATCCAGCTCCACATCTTGCTACCTTTCTCAAGTGAAAGCCTGTACCACCATTGATGCATCAGCTTGATACCATTACTGAATGTACCACATCCATTGATATACACATACATTACAGACAATAACAGGAATTGCTGAGGAAAGTCAGCATGTCTGGCATCCGCACATCTCCACAGATGCTGCCAGACCTGCTGAGTTTCTCCAGCAATTTCTGTTTGAGTTTCAGAACTTCCACATCCACAATTTTTTACAGACAATTATAAGTTTGTCATTCTCCCTTTGAGGAGAAAGCATGCAGTGGGGAGGGAGAGGAATGGAATTGGACTACTTTAAATTGTGGAGCTTCTATCCTGCCATGTTCAGCACTTCCCTTGTCAAATGCAGATTGTTGTATTTGTTCATTTCAGAGAGAGCGGTATGCCAGAAAGGTTTTGTGTAGGCAGGGTCATTCAACAAAAATACTTTGTTTTAATTCATTCATGATATGTGGGTTTTGCTAGCCATGATGGCAAGTATTGCTCATCCTTAATCATCATTGAGAAGATGGTGGTGAGCTGTCTTCTTGAATGAGCGGCATTTGATTTGGTGTAAGTGCCGCCCGGCGCCCCCCCCCCATACCCTTAGGGATGGAATACCAGGAACTTGACCCTGCAGCACTGACGAAATGGTGATATATTTCCAAGTCAGGATCATGAGTGGCTTAGGAAGGAACTTGCTTTTGTGGTACCCATCAATCTGCTCCCTGGTTCTTCTAGATGGCAATGGTTGTGGTTTGGAAGTTGTTGTCTAAAGAAGCTTGCTGAATTTCCGCAGTTCAGATCATTTGTGTCAGAGATGGACTGAAGCTGAGCTCAGTTTGGGTTCACTAGCAGTCTCCCTCATGAGCAGACTGATTCAGCCATTAGGTTCATGAGCAGTCTAGATCATCAGCAGTCTAGATCATCAGCAACTGGGGTCGTGAGCCGTACACTTCCTCAGCAGTCTGGTTTGATTGCAATCTGGTTCAGCAGCCTGGTTCATGAGTCGTCTGCTTCGTAAGCAGTCTGGTTCAGGAGCAGTCTGGTTTGTCAGCAGTCTGGTTCAGACAATAGCCAGATTGGGGAATTGAATCAATGATTTGAGCATAGAGATTGTGGAGAGGTCAGATAAGTATATTTCCATTTTCAAAGTTCATTGGTAGTATTTCAGTGTGGACAACAGAAAAGTCCGACAGATGACAAGAAAGGGTATAAGTGCATTCCTCTGTAATTTCTTTTGTAATATTACTGACCTTTGGCCACCATTGTTTACATTAATGCAATTTAGGAATAATAACATTGCTCCGTAGCTCCTGTTGCCGAATTACATCATGAACAATTGCTCAGCATGATTCCATCAGTTTAATGGTGATAATTACTGGTTCTCTAATTGATGTGCTGCTGCTAAAAGCAATTCAAAGTGAAAGGAAATAATGTGGTGTTGCAAATCTGAAATAAGAATAAAAATGCTAGACATATTTAGCAGATACTCAACGTATGTGCAGAAAGGAACAGAACTAATGTTTTAAGTGTAATGTTTAAGTTTGAAGTCTAATCTATGTAATAGCCTGCTATTTTTGAATATTACGATTTTCTGTAGTGTCTGTGTTTACACAATTCCAAACATATTATACCCTGATTTTGTAGACTGACAATCTCAGGGGTTATTGTATGAGTGAGAAATTAGGAGCTCTGTGAATCAGTGATAGTGTCCTACCTCTGGACCAGAAGACCTATTTTCAAGACCCATGTGTTTCAAATGTATGTACTAGCGTTTCTGAACAGGCCGATTTTGAAGTATCTGTAAATGACACATTAGGCTGAAGTTGTGTCAATTTCAGGAGTTACATGGAGGGTTTCTCTTAGTGAGATCCAGTGTGTTTGCCTATACAACTCTCTCCTGCTCACTTCATGATATATGTACCATATGTCTCTGGCACCTATCTTGCAATCACTAAAAGCGAGAGTGCTTGACGCTGCTGGGACCTTGCAGGATTTCCACTACCAGTGTCATAGTTAACCCACAGAGTATACCAGCTATCAACCAGGAACTGCCATTCACATTTGCAGTGTGGGAAGAATTGCCCCAGAGATGACTGACAGAAACAAGTTGACACTCTGACTTGCTAACAGGGACCTGGAAGTTCTGGTGGGCAGGATGGGTAGAGAGGAGGGCTGTTCTCTCTACTCAGGCCCACCAGAGGAGATCTGAGCACCAGATCCTGCCAGCTGCTCTAACGTTGCCAACAGGGTCAGCGTGGTGACAAGGGTCTGCAGGAATGTACAGCAATGCAGCAAGTAGGTTCATGACCATCTGTGCTCCGCCAGTGTAAGTGCCCTCGTCTTCTCTCTGCTACCTCACACTCATTCTATCTCTCCTAGGTACCCAGCCCCTACCAAGCCTCCAGGTCTATCGCTGTCACTATTGCCTGCAACATCTTTCCTCAATTGCTCTCATCCTTCCAAGCCCCTACACCAATCACCTCGCATGTTGCAAGATAGCGGCTTAGTAGAACACTCCAGCCAGAGCTCATCCACTCCACCCGTCTTTCTTTTTTTTTTCTTCTTTCTCTACTCTTTATCTTCTTCCTCATGTTTCTATTTTCTTTTTCTTCTTTCCTTTAACTCCTGGCCTTCAACGACCCCCGGCCTCTGGTGGCCTCCAGCAAGGAGCGATGATGCCTGGCCTCCGGCGAGCAATGACTCCCAGCCTGGTGTAGCCACCTCCAATTGTGGCTTCCTGGCCTGGCGCAGCAGCCTTCCAGCGTAGTGTGGCGTCCTCTCGGCTTCCTGCAACAGTCTTCCAGCATGGTGTAATGACCTCCTAGCCTGCCACAGCAGCCTCTTCCCATAGTGTCCTCCTGGTGTGGGATAGCGACCTTCCAGCCTCCAGTAGCATCCTCTTCCCATAGGGTCCTCCCGGTGTGGGATAGCGACCTGCCAGCCTCCCGCAGCAGCCTCTTCCCATAGGGTCCTCCCGGTGTGGGATAGCGACCTGCCAGCCTCCCGCAGCAGCCTCTTCCCATAGGGTCCTCCCGGTGTGGGATAGCGACCTTCCAGCCTCCCACAGCAGCCTCCCGCAGCAGTCTCCCAGTGTGGCATATCACCAGTGCAATGTGGGATCAGGGCCTGGTGCAGATTGGAAGCTAGGTGCCAGCATGGTCTGCTGTACTGAACCCTTTTCTGTAATGCTGGACATTTTATTTCTGTAACAAATTTTGTAACGAAAGAACCTGTGCCTGGTTATTGTTGTATCTATGTCAGCACTGTAATTGGCAACGTATAAACTTTTCACTATACTCATTGAGTATACGTGACAATAAAGGTTATTCTATTCTATTCTAATGTCCACTGTACACACTACTCACTGACTAGGGATATCTTACCAGCTTTTCTACACCTGCACCAACACTAACAGCTGTGCCCACTACATAAGCCTCATTCAATTCCAACTCACCCCCGTTCCCCATTGTCCCATTTCAGGAGAAAATGGCCCACAAGGAGTAACATGAGCCAAAATGGGTGGTGGGATGCCCAACATCTAGCTCCTCACTCTCTATTAGGAGAAAATTCCTGCCTTATCAGGAGAGGACCAGGATCACTCGTGCTGGGTCTACCCTGTTGCTGGGAAAGATATTTTTGGGGCTGGTGATGGAAGTGTCTGGACTATGTCAGGTTGTTTCTTGTCTAGGCTGTGGGACAGCTCTTCTAATCTGGTGCAACTCCCCAGCTATTAGAAAGAAAGACTTTACAGGATTACTTGACCGAGATGTGTCTCATCCAAATCTAAAGGCCAATGTCAGTCAGTCCATCTGATTTTATTCTTATTAAAGTTTTTGTAGTCCCGTGACTAGGTCATTTAAGAGGGCACTTAAGAGTCAATCACTTCAACTGTATGTCTGGAGGCATATAAGGGCCAGACCAGATAAGGAGAGCAGATTACCTTCCTGAAAGTAGTTTTGTGAACCAGATGAGTTTTTAGGACATTCTGGTAGCTTCATGGTCACCATCATTGAGACTGAAATTGTACTCCCATATTTATTTATTGACTGAATTTAAATATCCTAGCTTCCATGGTAACAATTGCATGTTTCATGTCAAAATAGAAGAGCAAAATACTGCAATTGCAAATTCTGTACAGCAGGGGGCTTAATAGGATCACATTTTATGAAGACTGACGTGTTTAATATGATAAGCAC
Source organism: Ginglymostoma cirratum (assembly GCA_024137785.1). Lineage (NCBI taxonomy): Eukaryota > Metazoa > Chordata > Chondrichthyes > Orectolobiformes > Ginglymostomatidae > Ginglymostoma > Ginglymostoma cirratum. Next base: position 1,863,780 of record JAHRHZ010000050.1, read on the forward strand.
GTTTTGATTGCAAAATACTCAGTGGATGTAATAGAGAAGGTATTTTAAACCTCTAAATGAACAACATTTTAAATGTCAGCTGTAAATTAATAAAAGTTGTCATCATCAGGGTTATGATGTATGTGGGTTTCACCATGTTGGCATAGAGTGGGGTCAGTCCTTCATGCAAAATTTTGCAGAGGTCTTAAATTGTTATTGGCTTGTAGAGTGCTTGGTGTTATGTGAGCTACATTTTTATGCCAACTGTGGATCTTTTTAAAACTGCGTCTTATTTGGAATGATGACACTTTCTCAGTGCAAGTATTATGCCCTCACTACCATCTCTTCAAATGTCCTTTTAATTGCTTTGGATGAGGCAAGTTGGAGGATAGAAAGGTCAAGATTTTGCTGTAATGCAGGGCATCTAATTGCATTTATTGTTGGTTAGGTGTATTCATGTAGGTTTAAGCTTTTAAGAACATTGCATCATTTAGAACTACATGCTGATAACAAAGCAGCAAGAGAAACAGTAAGTGGGGCCTGAGTGAATGTATTTCTCTTTAGCCAGATTGAAGAATTAAGGCAAAGTGTTCACAGTCCAATTGGATCAGAGGGCTGCTCTCTCACGAGAGAAAGATGACTGTTTATTGGTGGTTAACCTGAGGGTCGCCACACCTGAGGTGAGGAGAGAAGGAGAGTCCTTTATGCGAGCCGAAGCTTGTGTGGCAGCTGAACCCATGCTGTTAGTGTCACCCTGTATTGCAAGCCAGCTATCCTGCTAACCCACCCCCTCTACTGAGTTTTGAAGAAGGGTCCCTGGACCTGAAACGCTCGTTCGGCTTTCTCTCCACAGATGCTGCCGGTCCTGCTGAGATTTTCCAGCACTTTTTGTTTGTGTTTCTGATTTCTAGCACCCACAGTTCTTTGGGTTTTTTTAGCCCCTTTAATTGATGAATGGCAAAACTAATCACGGCAAAGGCTGAGAAAGAGAATTCATAATCAAAATTGCCACGGGAGGAAAAAGAGTGAGGAAAAGAAAAGTTAGATTTAAGGGAGGGAGTGAAAGCAAAATGAGACAAAAGAAAAGTTTCAAACATTGAAATTTGTTATTTTTACATTTTCCAACAATGTATACCCTGAAGAAATGAGACTCCAAATTGTAATAGTTAATTTTCATTGCTGGAAAGATCCATTAGCAGTAATTAACATATGTCATGTTGTTAAAATGGATCTAACTATTTAGCATTAGTTTTGATACAGTGTGAGGATGGTATAGGGTCTCGTAGTGCAGTGCTGATGTCCTTACCTCTGGGCTAGAAGGTCAAGGTTCAGGGGATTAAGAAAAAAGAAATGGAACACATTTATTTGAGAAAGCAGGGAGAGCTGATGGCAGAAACTGTAGGCCAGGTAGCCTATCATTTGTAATAGGGAAGGTACAAAATAATTGTTGAGGAGGTTATAGCAAGCTTCTTAGAAAAACGTGATTTGATCGGGTATTACCAACGTGGTATTGTAAGAGGGAAATTGTGTTTAACTAATCTATTAGGGTTTCTTTACATGAAGTGGCAGCCATGGTGGATAGAAGGGAACTGATAGATGTGATGTACTTAGATTTCTAATTTGATAATGTGCCATATCAAAGTTGCTGCAAAGATAAGAACGTATGGTGTACAGAGTAACATATTAGCATCTTTAAAATTTGATTAGCTAACTGGAAGCAGGGAATTTGGACAAATGTATCTTTTTCAGGTTAGCAATCTGTAACCAGTGGGGAGCCATAGGAATCAGTGCTAATTTCACTTTGTCGTGCATTTAGATGAGGACACTGAATGTATGTTAGCTAAACTTGCCATTGAGAGCAAGATAGCTAGGAAAGGGGAAATGGACAGTTTGCACAGATAGAGTATAACATGGGTAAATGTGAATTAGCTGGCATGCAGAATAGCAAAGCAGTATACTGTTTAAATTGAGAGACGTTGCAGGACTTAATGGTACAACAGGTTGAATCACAGAAAATCAGACAGCACGTACAGCAAGTGATTAGGAAGGTGAATGGAACATTGCCATTAATTCCAGGTGAAATGAAATATATCAGTAAGAAAGTTTTACTGGAACTGTACAGGTATTGGTGAGATTACATCTGGAGTACTGTGTACAGTTTTGGCCTCTGTTTTTGAAAAGAAAAATGTAATTTAAAGTTTAAATGTAATTTAAATGTAAAGTTCAGAGAAGCATGACTCAAAACCCATTCCAGGAATAAAGGGCTAATCTTGTGAAGGAAGATTGAACAGGTTAAGCAGTCTTCATAGAGTTCCAAAGAATGAGAGGTGATCTTACTAAACATATAAAATTTTGAGGGGACTAAATGTTGTAGATTCCACAAGGATGTTTCTTCTTATGGACTAAAACTAAGCATTTAGTTTTGTAATAAGAGGTCTTTCATTCAAGACAAGTAAGAGGAGAACTTTTTTTTTTTCTCAGAGAGTTGTTGAATTGTGGAATTCTCTTGCCCAGAATGTAGCAGAAACTGTTGTTTTATTTTATTCAAGGTTGAATTAGATAGATTTTTGACAGACAAGTATCTCAAGGTTTATGAGGTGGAGACAGGAAAATGGAATGGAGACCCCAACCAGATCAATCAATATTGAATGATGGAGAAAGCTTGTTTCATTTGAGGAAGAACATAAATGCGTTGGAAGCAATTCAGAGGAAGTTTCCTCTATTGATATTTAGAACAAACAAGTGTTTTTTATGAAGAAGATTGAACAGGCGGGGCTTTTCTTCACTATATTTTTGATGAGTGAAGTTTGTTCTGGTTGAGGGGTCTAAGACCCTGAACAGTTCTTAAGAAGGTTGACTTGGAAAGGATATTTCCTCTTGGGTGTGATTCCAGAACTAAAAGATACAATTTTAAAAGTAAGGGTAGCATATTTCAGATGGAGTTGAGGGGAAATATTTTCTTTCAGACGGTTGTGTGACTCTGGAATTCTCTGCCTCAATGGGCGGTGGAGGCAGAGTTTTTGAGTATTTTAAGGCAGAGGTAGATAAATTCTTGTTAGGTAAGGGAATCAAGAAAGGAACATGGAATTCAAAATACAGTTGGAAAAGCCATGATCTCATTCAATGGTGGAGCAGGTTTAAAGATACAAATGGTCTACTCCTGCTCCTAAGAAAGATTCAAAAGGCAACTCCTCTCCTCATTGGAGTTTTATGAATGAGAGTTAAACTTATGAAACACATTAGAATCTGATTCTTGACAGAGAAGATGTTGTGAAGCTGTTTCCCCTCATGAGTTAATCTAGAACTAAGGCCACAGTTTCAGAATAAGAATTTGCCCATTTTAGCCAGAAATCAGGAATTTTTTTTTCCCTCAGAGGGTCATTTATCTTTGGATTTCTCTACCCCAAAGAGCAATGGAAATAAGACAAATTACATCATCATGGATGTTTAAACAAACTTTTGATTTACGAGGGCACTGAAGATTGCTGGGGTAGACAGGAAAAGGGATTTGAGGCCACTATTAGCCCTAATCTTAATGAGTGGTGGAGCAGGTTTCAGGAGCCAAATGACCCACTCCCGCTCCTGTTTGTTAAGTTCTTACATCTTTAATTACTATGCCAAGGTCACAAAGTTAGGCTTAGCCTCAGACAATGGCCTGGGATAGCCTAAAGGCTAGGGAACAAAGTTGTGATTGGAAAAGTAAGGCATTGGCTTTGGTCTTATTGTTAATCTTAATGTTATATTAAATAAAGGCTAAAAGATAATTTTTGAGAAGGCAATAAACCTTCTGCTACAACTTAACTGGATGTTGGACATAAAGTCTGACAATTTAATGGGAATGGTGAATTTCTGAGAGGTGGCAATGAGACAGACTGAATGTTGTTAGCCTATTTGTGTAATCAGATGTTTTTGGATGCTGTCACGAAGGGGAATGTTTGGATACGATATGAGACGAGTCTGTGGATGGATCCTTGGGTGATACTAGCAGTAGTGGTGAGAGGGTTGAAGGACAGGTGATTGGAGGTGATGCTCCAATTAGATCCGAATCACAGAATCACTGAAGTGTTATGGCACAGAAGGAGATCATTTGGCCCATCATGCCTGCACTTGTTCTATCACCTAATAACAAACTCCTGCCTTTTCCTGCACATCTGCCAATGTGGTATACTGCATCCGCTGTACCCGTTGTGGCCTCCTCTACATCGGGGAAACCAAGCAGAGGCTTGGGGACCGCTTCGCAGAACACCTGCGCTTAGTTCGCAACAAACAATTGCACCTCCCAGTTGCAAACCATTTCAACTCCCCTTCCCATTCCTCAGGCGACATGTCCATCCTGGGCCTCCTGCAGTGCCACAATGATGCCACCCGAAGACTGCAGGAACAGCAAATCATATTCACCCTGGGAACCCTGCAGCCCAATGGTATCAATGTGGATTTCACAAGCTTCAAAATCTCCCCTCCCCCAACCACATCCCAAAACCAGCCCAGCTCGTCCCCTCCTCCCTAACCTGTTCTTCCTCTCACCTATCCCCTCCTCCCACCTCAAGCCGCACCCCCATCTCCTATCTACTAACCTCATCCCGCCCCCTTGAACTGTCTGTCCTCCCTGGACTGACCTATCTCCTCCCTACCTCCCCATCTACACTCACCTTTACTGGCTCCATCCCCACCTCTTTGACTTGTCTGTCTCCTCTCCACCTATCCTCTCTTCTATCCATCTTCTATCCACCTCCCCCTCTCTCCCTATTTATTTCAGAACCCTCTTCCCCTCCCCCATTTCTGATGAAGAGTCTAGGCCCGAAACGTCAAGCTTTCCTGCTCCTATGATGCTGCTTGGCCTGCTGTGTTCATCCAGCTCCACACCTTGTTATCTCGGATTCTCCAGCATCTGCAGTTCCTATTATCTCTCTCCTGCCTTTTTCCCCCATGTCCCTATTTATATCCAAATAACTATATAATGCTCTCTTGAATGCCTTGATTGAACCTGCCTCCATCATATTTCCAGGCAGTACATTCCATACCCTAACCACTGACTGAGCGAAGAAGCCTTTCTCTCATATCGCCCTTGCTTCATTTGCACATCACTTTAAATCTATGCCCTCTCATTTTTTTTTCTTTTATAAGTGGGAACAGCTGCTCCACATCAACTCTTTCTAGCCCATTCATTATTTTGAAAACCTCTCAACTTTCATCTCCCCAAAGAGAACAGTCCCAACTTCTTCAATCAAACCTTATAACTGAAGTTTCTCATTCCTTGAACCGTTTGTGTAAATTGCTTCTGCACTCTCTCCAATGTATTCACAGCTTTTCCACAACTGCTCCCAGTACTCAGCTGAGGCCTTACAAGTCCCTTGTATAAGTTTAATATCACCTTCTTGCTGTTGTACTCTACATGTCTATCAATAAAGCTGAGAATACTGTATGCTTCATTCACTGCTCTTTCCACCTGCCCACCACTTCAATACTCTGTACACATATACACCTAGATCCTGCTGCTCATGCAGGCCATTTAGAACTGTACCACCTATTTCATATTGTCTTTCAATGTTCTTCCAACCAAAGTGCATCATTTCACACTACTCTGCATTGAACATAATCTGACTGCTCTACCAACTTGTCAATGTTCTTTTGGAATTCTGTTCTATCCTCCTTGCAGTTTATAATTCTTCCAAATTTGGTTTGATCTGAAAACTTCAAAAAATTCTGTGCACCAAGACCCAGATCAATAATATATATACCAGGGAAAGCAAGGTTCCCAATTCACTACAAATGTTCCTCCAGCCCAAAAAATATCCATTGACCATTTGAGTGATGTTTCCTATCACTCAGCCAATTTTGTAATCATGTATCTACTGCCCCTTTCATAGTTTGACAGATAACTTTGCTCACAACCCTGTTGTGTAGCACTGTACCAAATGCCTTCTGAAAATCCATGTCTACTGTATCAACAGCATACACTCATAAGTCCTCTCTGTTAGCTCTTCAAAAAAGCTCCAGCAAGTTAGTCAAACATGATTTCCTCTTTAGAAATCCATTTTGACTTTTCCTAATCAACCCACTGTTTCTCCATGTGGTGACTAATTCAGTTCCGAAGAATTGTTTCTAGAAGTTTTGTTTACCACCTAAGTTAAACTAACTGGTCTGTAATTGCTGGGATTATCCTTACAATCTTTCTTGACAACGTTTGCAATTCTGCAGTCTTCTGGCATTTCCCCAAGTTCAGGGAAGACTGAAAGATTGTGGCCAGTGCTCCTGCAAGTGGGCAGTTTCCATGGCCTGGGCAGCTTTCTCCTCATTTTGATGATGCAAAGTAGTCATTTAAGCTATGCCCCCACCTCCACATGTAAACTCCCTTTTTAGTCCCAGATTGGCCATTCTCCCCCTTTAAATGAAATGAGTTGAGAGCAGTTGAAACCAGCTGAGAGGTCCAGCAAGCGGATGAGATGATTATTGGTCAATGCGTAGAGTCACATGTGGTTCTTGCAGATGGCAGGACGGTTGGGATGGAATTGAAAACCAATAGTATGTTCAAGTATTTTGTATAGGAAGGAGCGTAGATGTTAGCAAGGATAGAAGATTTCTAATTTTTTTTTGAGAAGTTGAATTAATACAGTCACTTTGAAGGAGATGAAGTAGAGAACTTTGAGCAATATCAAGGAATATGGGGGCCAGGAAAGGAAATTAACTGGTTAGCAGTTTAATGAGTATGGAGTTGAGGTAGCTGGTAGCTGCTCACATGAATAAGATGAACTTGCAGAGGATATATGGGGAGATACTGAGAATATGTCCCACATAGGTCAAAACTGAGCTGTGCCCTTATTTCTGAGAACTTTCATCTACCATGTCATGCTTCTCTGATACATTACTGCAGCCATTCACAAATGCTAAATGATTACTGGGCCTTCATACTTTATTAAAAGCTGTGACCTTTCAAGTATGCTGTCCCACATGCATGTAAAACAGAAGAAACCTGTAAATATAGACTACTAAGGAATATTTACTGGTCTACTGTGAGTCTCACAGTAGATGTCATATATACCTTTCCATTATATACACATAACTGGCTGAATGGCCTGTGTTGTAACTATCCAATGGCTTTATGACTATAACAATTGTCTTTACTGTGTGCACATTTACTCTTAAAGATTAATGAGAAGAATACTTTTCACAATGATCTAAAAAAAAATCAGCTGTGGGATGGAGATTTATGTGATTCTTTTCTGGGAGTTTTCACTTTGGCAATATCTGTGCCTATGTTTTGGTAACTGCTATACCTTTAGTCCTCAGGTTAGTGAACCATGAAGGTGCCTGCTGTAGACTAAGTTGATAGCATCTACTCTTATCTACATGTTGACTAACCTTTCATAATCTTAAGTTTTCTTATCATTATTGAGTACGCTTTGAATTATATATTGTTGATCTTGTGTAAAAGTCAACCCAAACTTTTCAAGGACACTCCACTCTGACTCACTGTCCAAGGCTGCGTTCAGAGTAACACCAGAGTCCAGAATTTGAAGCAAGAGTTCTCTGATCTTTCTGCATCAATGCTAAAAATCAAAGATTTAGTTGATGTATTTTAGTCCCTTCAGTGGACAAGAGACAGTCATGGGGAAGGAAGCAGAAGAGGAAGCTTCCTCTTAAAGTCTATCAAGAATAATTTAATAAAGTAGATGTTCTGACAAAATATATAACTATTTCTATGCCTAGATTGTCCTGGTCTCCTGACAGGATAATAAACTCACCTATAGGTGGACAAAAGACAAATTTGTGATTAGGAGGAGTAAGTTAGGTTAATATTGTTAATAAGTTTCCAAAGAACACACAACATTATTCATTATACTTTCTCACATGATCCCAGGATATTAAGAGACTGAACAGTGTGATATTTAGATAGAAATAAACACCAACTGTCTCAGTTACAGAAGATTGTTTGTCACCTTAATCTAAGTCCCATAGTATGATGGAGAGAGCTTGCATTGTGATAAAATAATTTTTAGTCCAGCACAAACATTACTTCATAGGGTTCTAATTTCTTAATCTGAATTTCCTGTAGTCCTGGCAAACCTTCCTTACAATTGAACAACTGATAATTGCACAACTTTTCAACAGAAGTGTCCTTTGTTTCCTCAAAACTTTATTCTACCTTCTCATGGAACAGATTTAATTTGTACAGCATTGCCTTGAGCATTTGTCACAATTTGTGCTGCTAATGCTATGTTGCAGCATCCAAATTAACACTGTGTCAGCAGGAGTAACGATAGATTTGTATGCAACCACAACAATAGATAGTTGATTTTAGGCATTATTGTATTTCACTATTTTTTGGGACACTATGGTTATCGAGACAATTTCCATGATAGAGATACAAGAGCGAAAGCTCGGCAGGCTTTTTCTTAATTGCACTTGTTTTCATTTCAATTTGCTAATCTTCTGATACAAACAGGATGGCTTTCCAAACGTAGCAGTGCAAGTCTGAGATTGAGTTTAGTAATAAATCAGGAGCTCTTTCTAGTCAATGCTGTTACTTTTCCTTAAATGATTTTAGTGGAGTCTTTTTTAACCAAAGTAAACTGTGGGTAATATAAAATATAAAAGTAGGATGCAGTCTTTCCTAAAAGTAGTACCCATCCCCTTTAACACTGATTTTCCAGACACAACTCACAAAGTATAATGTGAGGTTACAGTGACAGCTTCTTAACTCATCGTTGGAGAAGGCGAAAAGATACTTTTAGCAGTGGAGTCATTCTGTTCCTTATCCTATTTTGTAACTAGACAGGGCTAAATGTAGGGCTAGGTCTGTCTGAGCTCACAAGGGGGACATTGAGTATTTCCTTTCAAAAGCAAATGCATTTAAAAAGTCAGTTGTTTGTAGTAAAAAAAAGAATAAAAGTATCTTTCCTCTCCAGAATGATCATACTGCCCAAAGCAAGGTCCAGAAGGTGACCAGAAAGTCTGAGCCAGTTCTGCTGATGGAGAGACATGACAATTGTCTTTGGTACAGACAAAACTGCACTACTTGGTCTTGAAGGATTAAATATGGGATATACCTGAATTTGTCTTAAGGTGGACACAATGAAGAGTCTGCTGTGAGATCTCAAGGTGGAGAAAATTGTAAATTCAACTTGGGAGTTAGAGAGTTTACTGGAAGAGACATGGGCAAGAATTTCTTTCTGGTGCCAACATAGAAGAAGTGGAATTAAAAGTGATTCACGAAATAAGGTAGTGAGGAATGGTCAGAAATTGAAACAAAGGAGCAGAGAGACGATAAGAGATGAGAAGGATTGAGAGAATGTCATAAAAATGGAACAGGTAGTTCATATGGAGCAAGAGTTCTAAAGGAGGGTAGGAGTTATGAATTTGAAGGAGAAATATCAGGTGACTTGAGATGGAAAAAAACACTCATGGTGAGAAGATACTCATTGAAAAGACTAATGTATCTTAGAGGAATAATTGTAATGGCGCTTGGATAGGAGAAAATTATTTAAAGATGAAAGATGAGAGACAAGGTGAGGTGCTTAAAGGACAAGGTCTCAAAGGAGCATTAGGGAAAAAACAAGGTTTGGTGACAAGACCAACACTACCTTGGCAGTTCAAATGCGGTAAATGGTGAATAATAGAAGCAGGGAGCAAGGATTGGCAATGGGCAAGCTGTTTCTACCAAAAAGCCAAATTCTAGTTAAAATCATGAATAACAATATGAACAACGACAGTGAAATGTGGTGAGAGCTTTGTTGCTTGATATTCTGGGGGCAAAAATGGAAGAAGTGTGTTTATTTTAAATCCATAGGCAGAGTCCAGGAGGGTGATGATGTGGTTAGTGTGAAGGAGGCAGGGAGTAGGTTGATGAGATTAGTCCCCAAAGGCAACATAGGTAAAAATGACTCCCCTAGGTGTGAGGATGGCATTACTTGGAATTCTGCCTTTAGGGAGGCAGTGAAGGCCACTTTAGTTGTCTCAATGAAAAAGTGGCAAGAGAACCACATCTGGTGACTGGAAATTTGCTCAAACTTGATTTTAGGCCAGGAATGATAGCAAAAGGAAAGGATGTGTGAGGAATAATAACTATTGGAGTAGGGCAGAGGGCATGTATAAAGTACTGAGGAGGAGGCAAATGAAATGTGCCATGACTAAAAGAAGGAGAGGCCAGAGGGTACCAAGAGGGCCAAAACAAAAGAAAGAAGGTTCAAGAACCTTCAAAATACACATGTAATTAGATGCAGAGGGAAATCTGGATTACATAGGAGAGATCAAGTGACATGCTGCAATCAAGTTAGTTCATCAATCGAAATGCTACTGGAGATTGTCTAGTGGATTCAAAGAGCTGAGGTGAACAAAGGGTTAACCAGAAGTCAGCAAATATTGTCATCAATGACTTTTAGAACAGGTTTGATGGACTGAGAGACCCAATGTCCATTTCTCAGTGTCCAGCTGAGATACCTCAGATGTCGGCAGTACAACTGACAGAAGAACAAGAAGTAATCAAAGTAAAACTCGAGGATGAAGTTCAGTGAAGATTGGGAGGTAGTGTGCAAGGGGGGAAAATATTATAAATCCAAAGAGTTAGTCTAGATGAAAGAGGTGGCTGTAGAAACAGCTAAAGGGCTGTGAGGCACAAAGGAGCAAAAACAAAAACATAAATTGTTGAAAAAACTCAGCAGGTCTGGCAGCATCTATGGAGAGAAATCAGAGTTAACATTTCAGGTCCAGTGACCATTCTTCAGAATGTAGGAGGTTTGAGGACCTGGTTCAATTAATAATTTTGACATTTTTTAAAAATGCTGCTTAGTTGTATCCATGTTGTTTGATGAGATGAAGCAATGTCTTGTATCATTTCAGCCATTACCTCTATAGCAACAGCAAAGCATCGTAAATGTAATAAATAGAAATATACAATCCACAAAGATAACCTCAGTGAATCCAATGCATTTATAATGGATATTACTTTTCTGGTAGGCTTATTTTTGAAAGTAAGCAGTTTAGTATAAATGTATGCAAACTGATTTACTGAAATGTAGCTATTGAAAATAGAAAATTAATATCCCAGACATACATAGTTTCATCAAACACCCAAAAGATTCTTAACTAATTAAGCAAGATGATCAGTGGAGGTTTTGCTGTTCAGGGAATGTGACAGTGCCTGCAGTCAATTAAATGCTTTGTATACTAATAGCTTAACACATAGTGAAACAACTAAAAGATTCAAGTAAGATAAGCAATGTTAAATATGAGACATAAATATTTAAAACTAAAGTCTTATAATCAAAATTACATTTTGGCTTGCTAATGTAATTTTTTTTTCAATTTGAACGAATCATGCTATGCATATATCTGGGGATGAGGGATTTCAGTCCCATGCATAGATTGGCAAAGCTGGACCTGTTTTTCTTAAAGGGGAGTAGAGAAGACAGTTGATAAAGTAATTCAAAATCATGCGGGGCCTGAGCAGATAGATTGGAAGAAACTGTTCCCATTGGCAGAAGGATTGAGAAACAGGACATGGATTCAATTTCCCTTCCAATTCATACCCTGTTCTAACCTTGACCAGGTCTGCCTCTGACTCCTCCCTTCCCTTCCCTTCCTCGACATCTCTGTCTCCATTTCTGGGGATAAGCTGGCCACCAATAACCACGACAAACCCCGTGGCTCCCGCAGTTACCTTGAGTATACATACTCACACACTGGTTCCTGAAAAGACTCTATTTCATTCTCCCAGTTCCTTCATCTCTGTCGCAAGGATTCCGAGGATGCCAACTTCAACAAGGGGGCCTCTGAAACGTCCACCTTCTCCCTCAACTGAGGATTCGCCAGTATTGTAATTAACTGGGCTCTCAGCTGGGTCCGACCCATCTCGCACACTTCTGCTCTCAACACCCCATCCATCCCACAAAAGCGAAGGGGTTCTCCTTGTCCTTACCTACCATCCCACCAGTATCCACATCCAGAAGATCATCAGCCACCATTTCCGCCACCTCCAGCGAGATGCCACCACCAGACACATATTCCTATTCCTCCCCTTGTCTGCCTTCCACAGGGACCGTTCCCTCTGGGACATCCTGTTCCACTCTTCCTTCATTTCCAACAACCCCCTCCCCACCGACACCCTCATGGCACCTTCCCCTACTACTGCAGAAGGTGTAACACCTGTCCATTTACTTCCTCCCTCTTCACTATCCAAGGGCCCAAACACACCTTCCACACTCGCTGAACTTTACTCAATCCAGTCTACTGCATTCGCTGCTCACAATGTGGTCTCCTCTACAGTGGGGAAACGAAGCCTATTTTCTGCATAAACCAATTTCTTCCTATCCACCATCAGTTCTGAGGGAGGGTCACTGGACCTGAAACTTTAGTTCTGATTTCTCTCCACAGATGCTGCCAGACCTGCTGAGCTTTTCCAGCAATTTCTGCTTTTGTTATGGATTTAAGATGATAAGCAAAAGCACCAGAGGATCATGAGGAAAAACGTTTTTATGCCTTATCTGATTAGAATCTGAAATATAGTGCAAAGTAGAATGAGAGGTACAGGTAGAAAGAGGGCTTGTTATCCAAATATAAGAAAAATTGCAGGGCTCGAGGGATGAATTTGGGGGAGTTGTGCTAGCTGAGTTGCTCTTACAAAGGGCCAGCATGGAAATGATGGGCAGAAGGCCTCCTTTTATGCTCAAACCATTTTATGGTTCTAAAATCTTTACTAGTACAAAATTTCCTGAGCTTTGATTATATTTTATTGCATTCTTCATTATTATTTTCTATAGATGTTTGTACTACTCCATATAGAAATCCGGGTAGGTGGATTCTACATGGGCCTGGACCACACATTAAAGAAATGAATTCTAGTTAGGGAATAGAACATTGCGTAAGAGCCATGTTCACAGCAAATAACTTTAACCTCTTTTATTTGTTTTCATTATGGTGAGCAAATTCAGAGATGGGTGATTATTTTGCTTTCATATCAAATTCCAGATTATGACTAAACTAAAGCATTAGCACTTCCAAATCTGTTTATGGGTGTTCACTTTAACAACCTCATTCACTGCATACTATTGAATTATTTTCTTAAGCTTTTGATCTTGTAGGGTTGTTTTTTAACAGCAGGCTGTCTGTTTCTTTTCAGGAAACAGTGACTCAAAACTGAAGTCTCGGAAGAATGATAACTTAGACACCAGTTGGTTACCCAAGACCCATCAAATGCAGTTGATAAATCAGGCAGGATATCCATGCAGAGATAGTAAGAACTGCCGATGCTGGAGTCAGAGATAACACAGTGTGGAGCTGAAGGAACACAGCAGGCCAGGCAGCATCGAAGAGTAGGAAAGCTGACGTTTCAGGCCAGGACCCTTTTTCTGAAGAAGGCTCCCGGCCCGTCCTGACTCCACTTGCAATTTTCAGATACAAAAGTGCTGTGCAATGACTGTACCTTTGTGACAAGCAGAGAGCAATGCTGGAAGGGACTCTTTGTTGCTGCTTCACAAAAAGCACAGAAAAATTGTCATTTCTCTAGCTGCATGTGAAAGACAGCTGGTCACTCCCAGAAATGCGTGATCCCTTTCTCTAGGACTGACTTCTATTCCTGGTCAGCTGGTTTCACTCCACAACCAGTGAAGAATAGCAATGTGGTTGTTAAGTGTTATGTTTAGGACTGAACAATAGGAGCTTTGAAGGACAGTGCTCATTTTTGAATGTTTAAGGCAATTCAAGGGCCTGAGGATCCTTTCATATGTTTTTCATTTGTTTGTGAATGCTTGGTCAGTGATATGGAGACAAAATTGAGAGAGTGTGAGCCTGCACTAATTTTTCACAATTTTCGTCCTTAATTGCACATTTCAGTAAATTTTATTTTGGAAACATTATGTGATAGTCATGCGCAGCACTTACATTGGAATTTTTAAAGAATTAATTTTATGTTCAACCAGTTAAGCTGCTCAGTTGGGTTCACAGCAGATGACCAAGCTGCCAGCTGCTCACCTACTGATGCCTGCTTGTGGACAATTGTGTACCTTCCTGTTTCTGGCCTGTTACTAAGGGCCTGGTGCAATACTGGCTGACGATTGCATTGAAGAAGGCCCTGTGTCACATTAAGCTCCAAATTAGCACCATTCATGCTAAGTTCTTGGCAATTGTACAGCCCTCATGAAGTCTCCCAATGATGGCATGAAGTCTGCTAACTCTGCTAGAAATCTTTCCTCATATGTTTTCCAAAACAATCAATATATTTCTTAAGGTTTCATAAGGTTATTATACAGCCATTTATTAAAAGTGGAAACAGGCTTCTGACCTCAGTGTCCTGTGCCCTCAAACGACTTTGATGGCTTTCTTATGGAACCTGGCGAATCCAACCAAATGACTCCTAGGTAGTAGGCACCTTCTCTTCACAGGATTAATTTATGAATATTAGCTGCTCTCTCCTTATGAATTTTCTGATGATGATCCATTTGAGACTAAATAAAGAAGTTTTGTAGTGGGGATGCAAAAGCGAATCAGAGAAGAGGGATTGTGAAGAGAGTCTTATATTAACATAAATGGAATCCCTAAGTCTTCCTAAGAAACGTAAATAGTACAATTGCTGTAAAAGGCGGCGTGGGGTCAATTAGAGATCAAAAAGGGGAAAAATGTATGCAAAAATAACTGAACACAACAGAGGGATCACAGAAGGGAGTTTCTGGGGGTTCTGTATCAGCACCTGCTCAGCAATAACCTGCTCAGTGACACCCAGTTTAGGTTCTGCCAGGGCTACTCAGCTTCTGACCTCATTACAGCCTTAGTTCAAACATGGACAAAAGAGCTGAATTCCAGAGGTGAGGTGAGAATGACAGCCCTTGATATCAAGTCTGTATTCGACCAAGTGTGGCATCAAGGAGCCCTAGTAAAACTGGAATGAACGGGTATCGGAGCCAAACTTTCCGGGGGCTGGAGTCATGCATGACGCATTGGAAGATGATTGTGGTTGTGGGAGGTCAATCATCTCAGTTCCAGGACATCTCTGCGGGAGATCCTCAGGGTAGTGTCCTCAGCCCAACCACCTTCAGCTGCTTCATCAATGGCCTTCCCTCCACCATAAGGTCAGAAGTGGGGATGTTTACCAATGATCGTACAATGTTCAGCATGATTTGCAATTCCTCAGATACTGAAGCAATCCATGTTCAAATGCAACAAGATCTGGACAATATCCAGGCTTGGGGTGACAAGTGGCAAGTAAGATTCATGCCATTTAAATGCCTGGCAATGACCATCACCAATAAGAGACAATCTAACCACCACCCCTTGACGTTCTATGGTGTTACCATCACTGAATCCCAACTATTAAAATTCTGGCAGTTATCATTGACCAGAAACTCAACTGGACTCACCACATAAACACAGTGGCTACAAGAGCAGGTCAGAAGCTAGGAATACTGCAGCGAGTAATTCACCTCCTGACGCCTCAAAGCCTTTCCACCATCTACAAGGCACAAGTCATGAGTGTGATGGAATACTCGCCACTTGCTTGGATAAGTGCAGCCCAACAACACTCAAAAAGCTTGACACCATCCACAAGAAAGCAACCCGTTTGATTGGCACCACATCCACAAGCATCCACTCCCTCCACCACTGATGGTCAGTAGCAGCAGTATGTACTGTCTACAAGATGCACTGCAGAAATTCTTCAAAGATCCTTAGTACCTTCCAGACACACGACCACTTTCACCTAGAAGGCCAAGGGCAGCAGATACTTAGGAACACCACCACTTTCAAGTTTCCCTCCAAGTCACTCATCATCCTGACTTGAAAATACATTGCTGTTCCTTCACTGCTGGTAGGTCAAAATTCTGGAATTCCGTAGCATGTGGGTCAACCTGCAGCAGGTGGACCAGAGCGGTTCAAGAAGGCAGCTCACCACCACCTTCAAAAGGGCAAAATGCATTTTGTTGGTGTTAATCATGTCTGGAGACTTTGGATAGAATAGTCTGCTGGATAATGTGACTCAAGGGGCAAAATACAATGGGAGATGCTACATAATGGAGATCAAGTTAGAAAGACAGTGAAATTGCACAAGCTGCCACATTTGTGCAGGAAGTAATATGGGTGGTTATGTGAGGCGTATGTGTTTTGTTGCCTATTTAAAGTGACATTTATCTTTTTACTTGCAATATCATTCACTACCCTTGAAGCGGGCAGTAGAGTGGTGATGCTGATTGGCTGATGTGGGGATGACCTGCATCAGTGCAGTCACTGCTTTCAGAAGGTGGTTTGTGGAGGGGCTGTTGTCAAGTAAGTGTTTAATAAATATCCTTAAACAGCTTTAATTGGATTAGAAATGTCAGTCAGTGGGTTTAAGTGCTGCACTTGTGAGATGTGGGAGATCCGCGACGCTTCCAGTGTCTCGGATGACTACATCTGCATGAAGTGCGCCCAATTGCAGCCCCTCACAGACCGCATGGATAGGTTGGAGTGGCAATTGGATGCACTGACGAGCATGAGGTTGGCGAAAAGTGTCATAGACAGTAGTTATAGAGATGTGGTGATACCCAGGCAGATAGGTGGGTGACCGCTAGAAGGGGCATGCAGCCAGTGCAGGAATCTCCTATGGTCATCCCCCTCTCTAACAAGTATACAGTTTTGAATACTGTTGGGGTGAATGACCTATCAGGGATAACAGCAGCAGCGGCCAGACTGCTGGCACCGCGGCTGGCTTTGTTCTTAAGAAGGGAAGGAAAAAGAGCACTGGAGCAGTAGTTATAGGGGACTCTATAGTTAGGGATACAGATAGGTGCTTCTGTGGATTTAAAGAGACTCCAGGTTGGTGTATTGCCTCCTGGGTGCCAGGGTCCAGGATGTCTCTGAATGGGCAGAAAGCATTCTGAAGGGAGAGGGTGAACAGCCTGAAGTTGTGCCACATATTGGTACTAATGACATAGATAGGATGAGTGACGAGGTCCTGCGGCAGAAGTTCAGGGAGTTAGGTAGAAAGTTACAGAGCAGGACCTCCAAGGTTGTAATCTCGGGATTACTCCCTGTGCCATGTACCAGTGAGGCTAGAAATAGGAGGATAGTACACCTCAACATGTGGTTAAACAGATGGTGTAGGAGGGAGGGTTTCAGATATCTGGACCATTGGGATCCCTTCCAGGGCAGGTGGGACCTGTACAAGAAGGATGGGTTGCATCTAAACTGGAGGGGCACAAATATTGTGGCTTGGCGGATTTAAACTAGCTTGACAGGGGTGTGGGAACCAAAGCAAAGATGAATGGACTGAAAGGGAACTAGAGAATAGGGCCAATAAGACCCAAAGGAAGAGCAGGCAAGGTGTGGTTACTGATCAAAGCGGGTCTGGTGGACTGAACGCATCTGTTTCAATGCAAGAAGTGTAACAGCTTAAGGCAGATGAACTTAGAGCTTGGATTAATACTTGGAACTATGATGTTATTGCTATTACAGAGACTGGGTTATGGGAGGGACAGAATTGGCAGCTTAATATTCTGGGATACAGATGTTTCAGGTGGGATAGAGGGGGGTGTAAAAGGGGTGGGGTAGTTGCACTACTTGTTAAGGAGAATATCACAGCTGTACTGCGGGACGATACCTCGGATGGCTCATACAGCGAGGCAATATGGGTAGAGCTCAGGAACAGGAAAGGTGCAATCACAATGTTTGGGGTTTGCTATAGGCCTCCCAACAGCCAGTGGGAGATAGAAGAACAGATATGTAGGCAGATTTTGGCAAGATGTAAAAGTAACAGTAAAAGTCGCGTGAATGATTTTAACTTCCCATATATTGACTGGGACTTACTTAGTGCTTGGGGCTTGGATGGGGCAGAGTTTGTAAGGAGCATCCAGGAGGGCTTCTTGAAACAGTATGCATATACTCCAACTAGGAAAGGGGCCATACTGGACCTAATATTGGGGGATGAGCCTGGCCAGGTGGTCGATGTCTCCGTAGGGGAGCAGCTCGGGTACAGTGATCACAATTCAGTAAGCTTTAATGTACTAATGGATAAAGATGACTGTAGTTGTGATGTGAAGTTGCTAAATTGGGGAAAGGCTAATTACAACAATATTAGGCAGGAACTGAAGAATGTAGATTGGAGGCAGATGTTTGAGGGCAAATCAACATCTAGTATATGGGAGGCTTTCAAGCGTAAGTTGCTGGGAACTCAGGACTGGCACATTCCTTCAAGGATGAAGGATAAGTATGACAAGTTTAGGGAACCTTGGATTACAAGAGATATTGTGAGCCCAATCAAAAAGAAAAAGGAAGCATTTATCAAGGCTAGGAGGCTGGGAACACACAAAGCAAGGGTGAAATACAAGGAAAGTTGAAAGAAACATAAGCAAGGAGTCAGGAGGGCTGAAAGGGTCATGAAATGTCATTGGCCAACAGATTTAAGGAAATCCCGAGGCTTTTTATACATATGTAAAGAGCAAGAGGATAGGCAACCACTCAAGGACAGGGAGGGGAAATTATGTGTGGAGCCAGAGCAAATGGGAGAGGTATTAAATGAGTACTTGGTGTCAGTATTCCCCACAGAGAAGGACTTGGTGGATGATGAGTCTGGCAAAAGGTATATAGATAGGTTGGGTCATGTTGAGATCAAGAGGGAGAAAATATGGTGGTTTTGAAAAACATTAAGGTAGACAAGTCCCCAGGGCCTGATGGTGTATGCCCCAGAATACTGAGAGAGGCAAGGGAGGAAATTGCTGTGGCCTTCAGGGAAATCTTTGTAGCCTCACTGGCTACAGGGGAAGTCCCAGAGGATTGGAGAATAGCTAATGCTGTTTCTTTGTTTAAGAAAGGTGGCAAGGATAATCCAGCTAATTACAGGCTGGTGAGCCTTACGTCAGTGGTAGGGAAATTATTGGAGAGGATTCTTTGAGACAGGATTTCCTCCCACTTGGAAATCAATGGGCATATTAGCGAGAAGCAACATGATTTTGTGAAGGAGCGGTTGTGTCTCACTAACTTGGTTGAGTTTTTTGAGGAACTGACAAAGATGATCAATGAGGGTAGGGCAGTGGATGTTGTCTATGTGGACTTCAGTAAGGCCTTTGACAAGGACCCTCATGGCAGGCTGATACATAAGGTAAATTCACATGGGGTCAGAGTGAGATTGCAGGATGGATAAAATAAACTGGCTCAGTCATGGAAGGCAGAGGGTAGCAGTGGAAGGGTGTGCTTCTGAACGGAGGGCTGTGACTAGCGGCGTTCCTTAGGGATCAGTGTTGGGACCTTTGGTGTTTATAATATATAAATGATTTGGAGGAGAATGTAACTGGTCTGATTTGTAAGTTTGCCGATGACACAAAGGTTGGTGGGATTGCAGATAGCGATGAGGACTTTCAAAGGATACAGCAGGATATAGATTGGTTGGTGACTTGGGCAGAGAGATGGCAGATGAAGTTTAATCCAGAAAAATGTGAGATAATGCATTTTGGAAGGTCTAGTCCAGATGGAAAATATACAGTAAATGGCAGAACCCTTAAGAGTACTGATAGGCAGGGGGATCTGGGTATACAGGTACACAGGTCACTGAAAGTGGCAACACAAATGGAAAAGGTAGTCAACAAGGCATATGGCATGCTTGCCTTCATTGGCTGGGGTATTGAGTTTAAAAATTGTCAGGTAATGTTGCAACTTTATAGAACCTTAGTTAGGCTGCATTTGGAATATTGTGTTCAATTCTAGTCGCCACACCACCAGAAGGATGTGGTGGCTTTGGAGAGGGTACAGAAAAGATTTACCAGGATGTTGCCTGGTGTGGAGGGCATTAGCTATGAGGAGAGATTGGAAAAACTTGGGTTGTTCTCACTGGAATGATGGAGGTTGAGGGGCAACCTGATAGAGGTCTACAATATTATGAAGGGCATGGACAGCGTGGACAGTTAGAAGCTTTTTCCCAGGGTGGAATAGTCAGTTATCAGGGGCCATGGGTTTAAGGTGTAAGGGGCAAGGTTTAAAGGTGATGTACGAGGTAAGTTTTTTACACAAAGATTGGTGGGTGCCTGGAACTTGCTGCCAGGGGAGGTAGTGGAAACAGATACGATAGTGACTTTTAAAGGACATCTTAACAAATACATGAATAGGATGGGAATAGAGGAATATGGTCCCTGGAAGGGTAAGGGGTTTTAGTTGTGATGGGCAGCATGTTGGTGCAAGCTTGGAGGGCCGAAGGGCCTGTTCCTGTACTGTAATTTTCTTTGTTCTTTGTTCTACTTAATGTTTGAATTCTGTTTTGTTGGTTACAGTAGACATTTTATAGGATGAAATGTTGTTCCACTGTTTTCTTTCTGTTGGCATTGTGATGATTCTTTTCGTTTAAAGTGGTGTGCCTCTACAGGAATTACAAGTAATTTATTTTCATAGCATTGAGGACTGTCTTGTCACAGCTGTCACTATCACAAATGCAGTTGAAGTTAGCTGTCTTATTCTTCCTGTTTCCCTGAAACTTTGGCTGAGGATTGAGTTGCCTCATATAAACTGGAAGGCTCATGACTGTGATGGTGATGGTTGATACAGAAAGTTTTATTAGGGAACATAGAGATAATGTTGATAAAATTTCTTGCAGGATCTTGATGGATTGACAACTCTATACCTGAGTCTTGACATTTTGCAGTATTCATACAGGCATCGCACAAGCCCTGAAATATTGATGTGTCTGAAGGACAACACATAATGTGGTATCAGTAAGAACATAATAGCAGAAAGTAATGCATTTACCTTTCCCATTCTGATCAAACCATTAAACATTTCTTGCAACATATTGCTGATCCAGAGTTCATGAAGGTGTTTCAGGTCTTCTTCCATTATGACATTACTGTGACATGAAGCAGTTTCCTTTCCAGCTATGATAAAGTTGATAGCTCATCCCTTTTTTTCAGTCTGGCAGTTATGACCTTCAATTCTGTCGAGGGATTGCTGTGACAAAATTGTGAATTATTTGTTGATTTTAGTCCTGCCGATCTCTGTTGGGACTCTTGGGAAACGTTCCAAAAAATGTGGACACTGCTGAACCTGGGAAATTGTTTAACATAACAGCATAGCCAAGGAGCAGGGAAAAGTGCATGCCTTCTGAAATGAAGAGTGCAAACAGAATTGATTTAATATTCTGAAGAAGGCTCCAGACTCAAAACATCAGCTTTCCTGCTCCTCTGATGCTGCTTGGCCTGCTGTGTTCATCCAGCTCTACCCCTTGTTATCTTGATTTAATATGATCTGTTAGCCATTACAGGGACAAGGCTGCAGGATAACATGGATTGAGATCTGAATCTTGAAGGTACAGGGCATTTAAGAATGAGAAGAAATTAGGAAAAAGTGGAGTTGTAGCTTCATTAGCTAATGATGGTATTAGCACAATTCAGAAGAATTACCTACATTCAGGAAACCAACATATGGAAATAGTTTGGAAAGAAAAGTGAAATGATAGAAGCAAGAAGTCACTAGTGGGAGTGGTGTACAGGCCTTGAACAATAATCATATGGTAAGGTGGAGTATAAAGAAAAAAATAACGAGAGGTTATCAGAAAGGCATGCAACAATCTGGGATATTTTAGACAACCTATACACCGAAAACGTCAGATGGGCAAAGGTAGTCCAAATTGGTGTTCATAGATTTTGTTTGGAATAGTTTCTTAGATCAGCACGTTCTGGAACTGACCTGAGAGCAGGCTATACTAGATTTGGTATTGGGCAATGTGATTAATTAATTCATTATCTCACCATAAAAGCACCCTTACGTTGCAGTGTCCATAATTCAAATTGGCAACTTAGTTTAAAGGAAAGGTCATAGAGATCCATTAGTACACATTTAAGGAGATATTTCAGAATAGACAGAAAAGATACATCCCGAAGAGCAAGGAAAATTTGAGATGGTCCCACCATTGATATTTAACTAGAAATGCTAAAGATAGAATCAAACTAAAAGAAAGAAACATGTAATTGTCCACAAGTGCCAAGTCAGAAGATTGGGCAGAATATAAAAAAGAGCAAAGAATTACCAAAAAACTATTAAAGAGGTAAAAATTAATGTATGGGAGAAAACAGGCAGAAAAATAAAAACAAACAGTAGATGTTCCCAAAAATATTTAAAGAGAAAAGACAATGATTGAAAGTAGAATGGAGAACTAATAATGGTAAGGAAGAAATGGAAAATGAATTCAAATTTGGGGAAAAAAGTACCATCCTAGAAACAACGATAAATCAGGAAATAGAGGGGAGGGTGGAACTCAGGAAAATTATAATGACCAGAGAAACGGCACTAAGTAAATTGTTGGTGCTGCAGGCTGACAACTGCCCTGGTCTTGATAGACTTCATCTTAGGGCCATAAACAAAGTAGATGGTGAGATAGTTTATGCATTAATTTTAGTCTCCCATAATTCTCTTGATTCAGGGATGGCCTCATTAGATTGGAAGATAGCAAATATAATCCCATTATTCAAAAAAGGAGACAGAAAGCAAGAATCCAAAGGTCAGTGAGCTTAATCTCTGGCATATGGAAAACATTAGGGATATTATTTAAGAAGTTACATCAGGACACTTGGGAAGTTCAAGCTAATCGCAGAGTCAACATCATTTTGTAAAACGGAATTGATGTTTGGCCAATCTATTGGAAATTTTTGAGGAGGTAACGTGCTGTAGATAAAGGGCAACTGATGGATACATTGTACTTAGACTGTAATAAATGTTAGAATGTTATAGTGCCACATCAAAGGTTATTATGGAAAATAAAAGTTCATGATATAAGATTGATGATAGAATATTAGCCAAAATACAGAAAGCAGAGATTAGGCTTAAATGTGTCTTTTTTGGTTTGGCAACATATGATAAATCGTACGCCACAGAGATTGTTCTGTTTCATCAGTCATAGTGTCATTGAGTAATAGAGCTGCACAGCATGGAAATGGACCTTCAGTCCAACGTGTCCATAATGACCAGATATCCTAAACAGATCTAATCCCATTTGCCAGCATTTGGCCCATATCCCTCTAAACCCTTCCTATACATATACCCATTCAGATGCCTTTTAAATGTTGTAATTGTACCAGCTTCCACCATTTCCTCTGGCAGTTCATTCCATACACGCAACATCCTCTGCAAGAAAAAGTTGCCCCTTAGGTCCCATTTAAATCTTTCCCCTCTCACCTTAAACCGATGCCCTCTAGTTTATTACTCCCCCAACCCGGAGAAAAAGGCCTTGTCTATTTACCCTATTGATGCCCGCCATGATTTTATAAACCTTCATAAGATCACCCCTCAGCCTCCGGCACTCCTGGGAAAATAGCCCCAGCCTATTCAGGCTGTCCCTATAGCTTCCAGGCCTGGCAACATCCTTGTAAAAGTTTTCTGAGTCCTTACAAGTTTAATACATCCTTCCTATAGCAAGGAGACCAGAACTGCACTCTATATTCCATAACCAATGTCCTGTACAGATGCAACATGACCTCCCAACTCTTATACTCAATGCACTGGCTAATAAAGGCAAGCCTATCAAACATCGTCTTCACTATCCTATCTATCTGTGACTCCATTTCAAGGAACTATGAACCTGCTCTTTGTTCAGCAACTCTCCCCAGGACCTTACCATTCAGTGTACAAGTCCTGCCCTGCTTTGCCTTTCCAAAATGTAACACCACACATTTATCTAAATTAAACTCAATTTACCACTCCTTAGCCCATTGGTCCATCTGATCAAGATCCTGTCGTACTCTTAGGTAACCTTCTTTGCCATCCATTAACCTCCAATTTTGGTGCCATCTGCAAACTTACTGACCATACCTCCTCCCTTCACATCCAAATCATTTATATAAATGACGAAAAGCAGTGGACCCAGCACTGATCCTTGTGGCACACCACTGGTCACAGGCCTCCAGTCTAAAAATAACCCCTCCACCATCACCCTCTGTCTTCTACCTTTGAGCCAGTTCTTTATCCAGATAGCTAGTTCTCCCTATATTCCATGTGATCTCATCTTGTTAACCAAGGAAGCCCTCCACCAACTTACTCACCGCATACGTAAGTCTCACTGGTGTATAATTCCATGCCTTTCCCTCCAGCCTTTCTTAAATAATGGCGCCATATTAGTCAGCCTCCACCCTTCCAGCACCTCACTCATGGCTGTCGATGATACAAATAACTCAGCAAGAAATCTTCTTCCTGCAATCACTTCCCTGGAGAAAAGGCTGAGGATGGTACAGTAGGTAAGGGGAGCAAGTCAAAGAGTCAAGGCCTTCCCCCGATTCCCACAAAGTTCTGGGATACAGAAATTTATATATTTATATATATTTATATATTTTTATGTGTTTTAAGCACTTCTTCTTCCGTAATATGAACTCTTTTCACAACATCACTATTTACTTTCCCAAGTTCCCTAGCTTCCATGTCCTTCTCCACAAAAATGGTGAAATATCTGTTCAATTTCTCACCCATCTCCTGTGTTCCCATGGATGGCCACATTGATCTTTAAAGGACCCTAATCTCTCCCTAGTTATTCTTTTGCCCTTAACGATTCTCCTTAACCCTATTTGCCAAAGCTATCTCATGCCCCCTTTTTGCCCTCCTGATTTCCCTCTTAATTATATTCCTACCGACCTTATACTTCTCTAGGGATTACTCGATCCCAGCTATCTCTACCTGATATATGCCTCCTTTTTCTTGACTAGAGCCTCAATTTCTCTAGTCATCCTGCATTCCCTGCACCTACCAGCCTTGTCCTTCACACTAACAGGAACATACTGCCTCTGAACTCTCATCTCATTTTTATAGACATCCCACTTATTCCAAAGTGCTTCCCCACTGACACTGCAGTCACTTGCCCTGTCTTATTTCCCAACAGAACATCAGGTATTGCACCTTTTCTAATATATGCATCCACATATTGAATAACAAAGTTTTCTTATGCGCATTTAATAAATTCCTTCCCATCCAAGCCCTTAACATTATGACAGTCCCAGTCTATGTTTGGAGAAAGTTAAAATTCCCTCCCATCATAACCTCATTATTCTTACAGATGTCTGAGATCTCCTTACATATTTGCTTCTCAGTTTCCAGCTGATAATTGTGAAGCCTATAGCACAAACCCAACAAGGTGATCATCTCTTATTTATTTCTCAGTTCCACCCATATAACTTCAGTAGACAATCTCCCAGGAATATCCTCTCTAAGTACAGCTCTCCCCCTACTCTCTTGCCTCCCCTTCCGATCCTTCCTACAGCATCTATGCCCTAGAACATTAAGCTGCCTGTCCTGTTCATCTTTAAGCCACATTTCTGTAGTAGCTATGATATCCCAGTCCCTTGTTCCCAACCATACCCGGAGTTCATTTGCTTTACCTGTCAGGACTCTTGCATTGAAGTAAATGCGGTTTAGTTTTATCAATTCTACCTCGTACTCAGCTAAGCTCTTGACTCTTTGACTTGCTCCCTTACCTACCGTACCAGCCTCAACCTTTTCTCTTTTCTTACTATTGTTTTGTTTCTCACCACCTACACCCCGCCACCCCCCCCCCACCTCCGTGCCACCAACCCACCTCTTACTCATTTAAAGCCTCCCCAATATCACTAGCAAATCTCCCTGCAAGAATATTGGTCCCCTTACAATTCAGATGGAATTCATCCCTCTTAAACAGGCCATTTCTACCCCATGAAGAGATTTCAATGGTCCAAGAATGTGAATCCTTGTCCCTTGCACCAGCTCCTCAGCCACGCATTCATCCGTTCTATCTTCCTATTCCTCTTCTCACTAGCACGTAGCACCTAATTAGTCAGACATATTCATCCTAGTAGCTGATTCATATCTCCCTTCAAAGTCATTTTCTGCAGATCATTATGTGATTTGATTGTTTCATGTTGGCCTATTCTGCCGCAATGGCTGTAGTTTGAATCTCAATGGTTATAATTGTACTGATATCTGTACATTCTGGTAGTCTTGCCACTGCTAGACCATTGGTGTATATCAATTAGAAGATTTTGGGAAGCCAAGATGAACTTGCGTATTGGCGCTGCAGTGCGATTCTGCCAATGCAGGGAATTGGTGAATTGTTAAATGCTGTGAGACAATCTCATGTAGGCCGTACCATGGAGCAACACGTGCTAAGGCACAGAGTATATAGCGGTAATATGCTGACATGAGCTCCTGTGTCAATTTGAGCTCATTGTTTGTGAGATCAAAATGGCAGGTAAAAGTTTAAACTACTTTTCTTGCAATTATCGGTTGCTTGGTCTCTTAAATAGAACTGTAATTCAATAAGGGTGTCATTGGTTGCCCAGCCCACAATGAGGTTTCTACTATTCCAAGATTCTACCTTAAAAATTTTGGATTGTACTACCTAAAGTTGGGTGCCCTGAGTTTGCATCAGTATAAGTTCAAAACTGTTCCATCTTGCAGAGATAACAAGAACTGCAGATGCTGGAGTCAGAGATGACACAGCATGGAGCTGGAAGAACACAGCAGGCCAGGCATCATCAGAGGAGCAGGAAAGTTGACATTTCAGGTCAGGAATCTTCTTCAGAAATCAGGAGGGGGAAGGCAGGTCAGAAATAACTAGAGAGAGGAGGGGTGGGGCTGGGGAAGGTAGATTGGATGGTGATAGTTCAGTGCAGGTAGGGAGTGATGGGGATTGGTTAATGAAGTGGGAGGAGCGGATAGGTGGGAGAGAAGATGGACAGGTTGTGTCAGGTCACGGATGCGGGGATGAGAGGGAGGGTTGGACATGAGATGAGGCTGCGGGTGGGGAGATTTTAAAACTGGTGAATTCCATGTTTAGGCCATCAGGCTGCAGGCTCCTGAGGCGGAATATAAGGTATTGCTCCTCCAGTTTGCGGATGGTGTCATTGTGACACTGGAGGAGGCCCAGAATGGACATGTCACCCAGGGAGTGGGAGGGGGAGTTAAAATGGTTGGCAACTGGAAGGTATTGTCACTTGTTGCGTACAAGGTGCAGATGGTCTGCAGAAACTGTCACCTATCTATCAGTTTATTTGGAACAGTGTCCTTTCAACTTCTGTATTGCATTGCACTGGATTGTGTTGCAGTGCCAAAGTTCATTTTAGTCTTTCTCTTTTCTATCTCACTTTTGATTAAGGCAGCCTTAGAAATGGCTTTTTTTTTATTGTGTTATGACTTCAATAGGAAGTGTGCATCCATAACAATGTCCACTATTTCACTAATCATCCCTAATATATAAAATCTAAATTGGACCACAACAATGACCAATTTGCCTGATGGACTACTGTTCAGGACAAAACAATTCCCACCATATTTTGTCATTAACAGGAAATAACTCCATTTATTGTAACATCCGTAACTTTAACAAAAAGACAGAAAAAAAGGATTTCTATTCTACTAATATGTGACCCTAACTGTACCCCTTCAAAAACCCTAAATGTTCACACATTCCTTCACGATTAAAACAGACAGAAGTCAAAAAGTTTGACACAATTACATACAATAAGTGGGAAAGAATTTTGACAGGGTATCAAAATTCCAAAAATCATAAAGTTCAGATTTCAAAAGTGAATTAAGTTGTCTAATACAGTCCTGTTGATTTTTAGCACTAATTACACTGCTATCTGTACAGTGATGTTCATTTCTCAATTTGATAGCTGGTCAAGTGGACTTAAGTCTTTCTTTGTATTAAATTTTTTTTATTTCAACTTTCTTAGCTTTTCTGTTTTTTATCCCATGCAGAGAGAAGGAGCGATGAAGAGATGGAAGCTTTCAGTTTGCAATTTCTGGATTTTATTTTCTCTGCTGCCCTAGCATTAAAACAATTTAGCGATGTATGGCTCAACTAATTAGAAGGCCACTGTCAGGCAAAATTTCTTTAGCTCAAAGACTGCTTGTTTTAAAATTTATCTCCCATATTGTTTCAAAAAAAAACCAATGGACAGCTCAATAATATGTAGCACTTGATTTTCATGTTGTAAAACTCTCTTAGTGTTTCTGTTACATAGCAGTCCAACCTTCACTTCAGTTACGGTCCATAAAAAGAAAAAAAATCTGTATGTTCTTGAAAGGACATATATTCTAATTTTAAAAAAAACCCTCAATTTTCTTGGTGTACAGATTTGTACAGATGTCTACACACAGAAAGTGATACCACTTAAAAACTCTGTGTTGTCAAAAGTTGCTGTCTGGCTGATCTTCAATTAGTTCTTCAAATATCTACCACCAAGACATTGAAGTATTTTCTAGATGGCCATCGCTATCTGCATGTTGTGAGTTTGCCTCCAGCTGAGTGTTTTATCTGATGCAGCAATGATTATGTTATCTCCCGAAACATAAGAAATTGGTGTAGATATAATTTTATTGAATAATCCAACAGAAACTAGATATTATGTACAAATATTGCAATCCTCAGGCACACAAGTGTCTGGGAAAATAGTAAGACAATACATTACAACAGAGAAGCATCTTCCAGTAGAATGTCAAGCTTCAAGTGGTTCAAGGTAAGACATAGTATAAGATATTGAGACCCACATGTCACATGCTATGATGCATAATGATATCATGAGCATATTTAAAGGCATGCTGATATATTGACTGTGAAACATAGCACCTTGCAGCTTATGTATAGTCACAGTACCCCCAAAAAGGTCAAGGAAAACGTAACAGAAGGAAGTAAATTCCAGGAATGGAAAAAGCTAAAGCCCCTTGAGAGGGTGGCCTTCTGAAAAAAAAGTTATTTGATGAATTTTAAAGACAATTTTTATAAATTTGAAAATTATCTTGTGAAAGTTTCAGTTTTTGCCTACTTGGTACGTATTTTTAAAGTTACATATAGTTGGGTAATTGAGAAAGCAAGTGATTGTCAAAACTGTATAAAAATATAGTTCTTGTTTCAGTGTGTGTGCGTTTTTGATCTTTAACTGGTAACTTCCCCTACATGTTTGCATTTTAATGAAACAGCATGCTTATCATTGATTGTGACTATTTGAATCAATGAGAAAATTTACTGCCATATTTAATTTGTCCCTTGACCCAAATAAGCCTGAAATTAGTGGAGACTTTGTTTAACAGCGGGTCAGTAAAACACCATTCATCTAAAGGGAAACCACAGACTTCACCCCAAATCTTTGGGATTCAATTTTTTGCATGAGTCTGTTCATGCATTGTTTATTGGAGCCTATCCCATTTCACAGGCTGGAAAGCAGAATGGTCCAGGGATCTTTTGGGCCAAAAATATGCTGAGCCAAATTTTTTTTGAATTCATTCACAGAATGAAGGTGTTGCTGGCTAGGCCAGCATTTATTGTCCATCCCTAGTTGCCCAGAGGGCAGTTAAGAGTCAACTACATTGCTGTGGTCTGGAGACACATGTAGTCCAGACCAGGTAAGGATGACAGTTTCCTTCTCTAAAGGACGTTAGTGAACCAGACAGCTTTATTCGACAATCCGCAATGGATTCATGATCATCATTAGACACGTAATTCCAGAATTTTTAAAAATAAATTGCTTAACTCCTAACAGTTTACTTGCCCAGTCAGTCAGTAACATGTTGAAAACTAAAACATGCAAAACAATCACCTTCCAATGCAGCAAAGAGAAATGAGACAACTTCTTCAAAATATATCTGTTTTTAGTCAATTAAGAAGTGGACAAAAGGGGAAACATTTTACCGTCTCTTCCCTGCCTGAACCATGGATTGATGTCAACAATAATCCTTCAGATTTGACCACTGGCAAACTCCTAGTTGTTGTCACTGACAGCTACAGTGATTCTCAGTGGTAGAAATATTATTTCCAGTTCAACAAAAACAATCATCCCAAAGCTTAATCAGATTTCCACCATATTTGGAGTTGCTCAGATATTGAGAAGTGATCAGACACCCCGTTCAACAGCAATGATTCAATAAAATTGCCTGGAATAGCCAGACTTAACTCATGGAAGCAACACCCCCTGTCCCCGTCCCCACCCCCACCATTTGATCAAGAGCAAATGGAGAAATCGAGAGATTAATGTGACTTTGAAAAAAGTGACATCTACAGCTATGGCTAAAAGTAAGTCACGGAAGCAAGAGTAATACTGCTTTCTTTGCAATTACAGAACAACTTCCCTATCGGGTGGCGAAACTTCCAACTATACGCTTCTATTTATATCGATGAGTATATATCTTCCTGAACCAGCTCACAAACTAATGATCAATCTGATTGCGGACAGAAGAATTGCATGAAAGCAAATACAGAGGGAAACGGGAAATTCAGCATTATTCCGCTAAAGCCAGGAGTTCTTATGAAGTGTGATGTCATGCTGGATAGCAAACAACTTCCCATGACTTTGAACCATTCGTCATGATCTGCACAAAGAATCAATAATTACTGTTAATCGTGGCTCACAAAGTATGTCATCTTCAAAGTACTGAAAACAAACTTCATAAACATTTTGACATTGACATCTCGGAAGAAGAACACAAGTTAAATGAGAAGAGACTACGTTTGATGTCAGACAATATCCCATACATGACAAAAAAAACCCACCATCAGATGAAATTATGTTGCAAAGTGAACCATTTTCTGCTGATGAACAAATCCTTCAACTTATTGTACATAACTATGTGATTGGTAAAACGTTGGAAATTAATACAACATTTAGAATATCTAATAACTTTCCGGGTGAAATAGAATGTCGAAGTTATGTCTGTTTATTGTTTACACCTTAAGAAACAAACCATTGAAACTCACCGTGCATCACATTTGTCAAGAAAGGGAGGGATGCATTGTCTTGAAAATTGCATTGTATATTTTGACCACTTGGGGCTACCATTTATTTAGACCAGCAGTGGGTGTCTAGAAGGAGAATAAAGCAGTCTATCTTTTAACAGATTGTGCAATTCTGATTTTGAATGATCCTTGCCAAATCTTACAGTTTCTTCCCAAGAGCTTCACATAGACTATCAATCCTTTCTGAGCCTATGTGCATCAATCTCCCTGACAACACTGAAGTTATATAATTGCTCTTTAAAGAAGTAAAAGCTAGAAAGAGAACCTTTAGAAAATCAGTAGAATACGGATTATAATACTCTATTGTAACATTCTGAATCAAATATTCTATTGATTCTTACATTCCTAACAAATACTCCGTAGCAGAGCGTAAGAAAGGTTATCAGTATAACTGCCACAAGCTGATGGAAAAGCATACGATCAGCTTTTCATAGCAAGCATGAGGAGGGGTGAGTAATCCTAAAACTGTCTCCCCCAGTGCTCAACAGAACGGAAAAGGTTATTTTGTATTCAATGGAAGAGAATAACAAAATACATGTCATGATACACAGAAATCTCATAAATTCCAATACGTTGGAAAATGTCTTTCATAGAAAAGCATTCAAAACTCACAAGTTTCCGGAAATATATGTACAATTTTTTTTCTTTCAAGAATGAAGTTGATAATAGGGTGAAAATATCAGCTGCTGACCTTTTCTATAACTGTGTTCATTACTGATATTTCAACTACACTTCCCGGGAAAGGTTATGTTTGAAGATCTGCCAAGTTTTGATTAATTTTAAAACATTTTTGTAAGTGACAGGTATTGAAAACTTACCCCATTATGTAAATGTTGTACACAATTACTTTTAAAAGCACTGATGTTAATTTAAATAAGTGATATTTTTGGAATTTTTTTATTCACTTGTAGGACATGGGCATCACTGGCTGGCCAGCAATTATTGCCTGTCCCTAGCTGCCCTTGAGAAGGTGGTGATGGACTGTTTCTTGAACCACTGCAGTCCACCTGCTGTAGGTTGATCCACATTGCCATTAAGGAGGGAATTCCAGGATTTTGATCTGGCAACACTGAAGGAAAGGCGATACATTTCCAAGTCAGGGTGGTGAGTGGCTTGGAGGGAAACTTGCATGTGGTGGTGTTCACATGTATCTGCTGCCCTTGACCTTCTAGATGGATGTGGTTGTGGCATTGGTGGAACAGACTAGTTGCCAGTCAGT
The DNA here is from genome assembly GCA_024137785.1 of Ginglymostoma cirratum. NCBI lineage: Eukaryota > Metazoa > Chordata > Chondrichthyes > Orectolobiformes > Ginglymostomatidae > Ginglymostoma > Ginglymostoma cirratum. The sequence continues at coordinate 1,895,663 of JAHRHZ010000050.1, forward strand.
TAATTATAGAAAATGTTTTTGGGTTGCTGCTAACAGCATTTACAATTGTCTAGGGTGGAAATGTGCCCCTCTGAAGCAGGATCAGAGGCAGAGAGGGACTGTTTGATTAGGTGAGAAAGTGCAGGATGGAACTCTGGGACCTTCACAATTCCCCTAGTCAAGCTCAAAATAGGAAGGGTTAAGTGCGGCCTTCCTGCCAGCAGATCTATTAAACACGGTAAATAGTCATTGAAGAGCCTACCACCACCTGTAACCAAATAGTTGTGGGTTAGGGACTTGCCATGTGGGAGTGCCAGTGTCCTGTCAGGAAATTTCCTCATTCACAGACACTCTGTGTTCAACGGAGGAAAGTAGCATCAGGCAGCAGTTTGGACCCTCTGGAAGCCACTCATACATCCTTGCTTTCAGCATCTTTACCCTTCATCACTTGTGATGCTTTACTTGTGAACTCCATCCATCCCACAGTGAATTCTATTTGAGGATCCCAGGTTGATTCTTCCTGTAAATCTACGTGTAGTGCCAGCATTGTCAATACAGTGTGGAGTGGGAGGACCACAGCATGTCAGGCAGCATCAGAGGAGCAGGAAAGTTGAGGTTTCGGGTCAGGACCCTTCATCAGGACAGGCAGTCAGTCCTGATGAAGAGTCCAGACCCAAAACCTCAACTTTCCTGCTCCTCTGATGCTGCCTGACCTTCTGTGGTCCTCCCGCTCCATACTGCATTGACTTTGACTTCCAGTTCTTGCTATCTCCTGTAGTGCCAGCAGTGGCAACTGTTTCTAGTTGCACTGTCAGTACTGGAGATCTGTCCTCTTCTGAATTGCCAACAGCTGTCACAGGCAAGATTTCCACTTTAGTCAGGGCTGAATTCAACATAAGCTCCAACTAAATGCCTGGTTACCTCATAATAGCGTTTGATCTCATGGAGAAGTGGCATGGGAGCTCCCATTGGTTTTTCAACGAGTGGGTTAGAGCTCATTGACTCATTAAATCCCACCCAAACGTCACATTCTCTGTGTTTATGTTTTGTTTGCGTTGGGTAGGGTTATTACTATGCCATCACTCCAGCCTTGATTTGTACTGAAGATATATCTAGGATTCTGAAAGAAAAGTACAAGTTTGACATTATCACATTTGTCTGCCTGCATTTTAGCTCATGAATACAATAAATGCCAAGATGAGGCAAACTATTTTAAACAACAATATTATGGCTCTGCTTATGGGGTTGTGAGGTTGTGAGGTATACATGGGATTTGTGGTTTAGGGTTTGAGCTCCTCAGATTTGGAAACCTGAGGCCAGGACCATTTCAACATCTGAACATTATTTAAATATACCAGGTTCTGTTTAATGAGTTGGCAAAAATCATCAGAATGCCATGCTCACTATGCAAATACATGGCTTCTTATAGTGTAACCAGATACCTACTGATGAAAATATACCGTGCTTTGAATGACATAGTGTGAAAGAAACCATGCCGAGCTGTCAATAGCCAGCAAAGTTTGTTTGCTGTAGCCACCATATTTCTCCCCATTGACTGTGGGGAGTTTGTCTTCACAGCATTAGTACAGAACAAGAAATAAGGCTGTATGTTCGACTGAAACATACCTGCAGCTAGCATGTAGTAGAGAACCACATCAAAATCAGTTAGGTGTGAACTTGAACCCATACTTATCAAGAATACTCATTCTGGGAACATGTTGAATCTTGGCTCGATCATCTCTTTTGCCTTGGACGTACAAGGGGACAAACCGTAATGAGAATTCAATAGAGTACAAATGTTTCACAGTTTTCTCTCTAGTAGATAATTTGGATACCGAGTCAAACCCAATATCAGAGACAATGGTACATAGACTATAGAACACAGTGCATCTTGTTATGGAACAGACCAGGCTTCCACAAAATACTTTAAGAAGGTAACCTAGACCCTAACTTTTTCCTAGTTTAAAAGTGGATGTGACATGCATATTCCAGATATGGTGCTACTGGTCAAAGTACTCAATGTTGAGCAGAACACAATTTATTTAAACACTAGTTAAAAGGAAAGAGGAATTTAGAATAATGTAACAATTGGAAAACTTAACCAAATAATATACAGTACCTGTTACTAATTAACTGTTCCAATATAGCAATATCCCATAAACTCACCCCTGGCAGAAAGGTAAATTCAGACAGACAGACATGCAAATCTCCAATCCAGGAGGAAACAACATCAAGAGTGATTTTGATGAAGTAGCAGCTAGGAATCATTCACTGAAGCTCTAACTCTTCTGGGTCCCCAACTAGCTTCTGACTGCTACAGCTTTGAAAAACTAGAAAGCCTGGTCTATGAGAACTGGCTACTCCCCTTCCATTGTTACAAGTGTTTAAAAAAGATCTAAAGGCCTCCTAAATTGTTGGCTGAGGCCATCTCCAGCAACCAGTTCTGCCTTTACAACCTCCCTTCAAAACAAAACCCAGGACAATATAACCTTTCTAAAGTGACAGCATTGTGACAATCTCTACCCTTACAATAACTGAACCTGGTATTGGACAACTAGCTAGATTGAGACACACTGTCCTAGAAAACATTAAGCTGATCAGTTGTGCATTTGCCTCTTCTTGAGCCTGAGTTCAAGAACCTTTGCCAGTCCCCACAGAGGCAACTTTATTGCTGAAAAGTGTTGGGTAACACCTTTTAGAATCACCATAACAAGTGAGAAAATGTAAGACTCTGGGGTTCTTGTTAGGATGATAATTAATGTAAAGGTATATGTAGGTCAGTAAAATTATAAATATTTGAAAAATATTTATATGTAATTAGGTTCTGTAGCCATTGGCACGTCTAATGTTAATTTCATGAACTTTATTATGGCCAGTTTCTCAGACGTTGTAGGATATTTGAAAATTGCTATTATTATGGGGGAGCAGGAATTGTTCAGCTGAAGCAGTTGTTCTCAAAACTCTCTGACAATTATGTACCGTTCTACTCTTCTGCTTCTATTCTATCCTTATCGAGGTTCTCTCGTTATGCTGAAGACCTGTCTCCATATGTTGTCCTTGTCATAGAGAAAAGTTATACATTATACAGGAAATTACTGTTTTGCCTCTAGGACATTTGTTGTCAGCGGTATTGTGGAAAGACATCATTCCAGTGTATGAAATGAACTGCTTTTAGTAGTCTCATTGATGAGAGCTTGATTTGATTTTATTTCAGTTTGGCTACACAAATATCTGTGGATATGGAGAACTGGCAGAATCTTAGAACAAGAAAGCAACTGCAGGGAAATTGATACAGGCTTGCACTGCTGGTGATCAGCTGTACAACAATGGAGTCTGAATCTCTTGCAAATTTTGAAAGCATTGGGAACACGTGGAGTAAGTTGCGTGTGAATGCAGTTACAGTGAATAAGGTCATAGATTTCTTTAAAGCTTGAAATCTAATTAAACCTCAAGAGGTTTATCGTGCTGCTTTTGCATTTCCAACGGGAAATGCTGTTTGCTTGACAGTAGTCACTTCCTTAATACTGACCCAGTAACAATTGATGAAAGTGATACCTCCTGTGGCAGCCTGGAAAGAACAGAAGCAAAATGGTTAAGCAACACTAGGATAATGGCAAAAACAGACAGTGCTGTGCAGGCCTTGTTCTGTGAAATGACAGAACTATGTAACAGCTTCTTCAGAGAAACACAGCCTCCTGTGCTCTTCAAAGTAATGCAGGTATGTTGTCCTATGCTTAACCACTCTATTGGGATGACAGCAATTATTGTGTAATGTCTTCAGGACCCTGGACCAATTTTGCAATGATGTGACAGTGATTGCAGCTCTAAGCATAAGTAACACATTGTGGCAGAGTTACACCACATTAGACCAAAGTTGACAACAGTACTATCAGGAAGACTCACATGAACACATGGCCAACACATCATTTTAGTTGAAGTCTAAGCCAGAAGACAATTTTTGACTTTGCATTCTCTTCAACTTGTCTGTCTTGAATCCAAGCTTATATAGTGACATTAGACAGCATGATAAAAGTGAATTCCATGAGCACATCTTCTATTTGTTCTATCCCGCAGCTTCAACCTTTTTCCACTCATAGTACAATAAAACAGAAGTCTTCATCCTAGGTCCTTCTCTTATCCTGTCTACAGGAATCTGTAGAAACTCTCTAGTCAGCTTTCAAAGCTGATACAAGCCTTAGGGTGTAGAAGATTCCTCTCTAGTTATTTCCACATGGAGGCTGGGTATCTTTGAGGTTCATGCTGCTAAAATATGCCTTACAGTACTAGTTTGTAAAATGCCATCTTACTCTTAACATAACCCCCTTGTTGTAAGCACTTTTGTTTGTCATTTATGTAAATGATTTGGATGAGAATTTAGGAGGCATGATTAGTAAGTTTGTGGATGGCACCAAAATTGGTGATGTAGTCAGCTGTGAAGAAAGTTATCTAAGATTGCACAGAGATCTTGATCAATTGGATCAAAGGGCTGAGGCGTGGCAGATGGAGTTTAATTTGGATAAATGTGAGGTGCTGCATTTTGGTAAAACGAACAAGGGCAGGACTTATTCAATTACTGGTAGGGCCCTGTTGTAGAACAGATCCCTTGGGGTTCAGGGACATAATTCTACAAAATTTGCATCTCAGGTAGACAAGGTGGTTAAGAAGGTGTTCAGCATACTTTTCTTAATTGCTCAGATCTTTGAGTATAAGAGATGAAATGTCATGTTGAGGTTGTATAGGATGTTGGTGAAGCCTCTGCTGGAGTATTGCTTACAGTTCTGGTTGCCCTGTTATAGGAAGGATGTTGTTAAATTGGAAAGTGTTCATAGAGTCATAGAGATTTACAGCATGGAAACAGAACCTTCGGTCCAACTCATCCATGCCAACTAGATATTCTAAATTAATCTAATCTCATTTGCCAGCATTTGGCCCATATCCCTCTAAACCCTTCCTATTCATATACCCATCCAGACATCTTTTAACTGTTGTTACTGTACCAGCTTCCACCACTTCCTCTGGCAGCTCATTCTATACACATACCACCCTTTGTGTGAAAAGGTTGTCCCTTAAGTCCCTTTTAAATCTTTACCCTCTCAGCTTTAATTTCTGCCCTCTAGTTTTGGATTCCCCTACCCTGGGAAAAAGACTTTGATTATTCATCCTATTTATGCCCCTCATGATTTTCATAAACCTGATGCTCCAGGGAAACTAGCCCCTGTCAATTCAGCCTTTCCCTTGAGTTCAAACCCCCCAACCCCAGTAACATCCTTGTGAATCTTTTCTGAACTCTTTGAAGTTTAACAATATCTTTCCTACAGCAAGGAGGTCAGGGAAAGGTGGTGTCCTTGTAGCATATTCACTGGACTGTAAATCCAATAATGTTCCGGGAACCCAGGTTCAAATCCTGCCATGGCAGATTGTGGATTTGAATTCAATATTGAATTGAATTTAATTAAAGGAAAATGTCTGGAATTAAGAGTCCAATGACCATGAATCCATTGTTGATTATCAGGAAAAACCCATTTGGTTCACTAATGCCATCCTTACCTGGTCCAGCCGACATGCAAATCTAGATCCACAGCATTGTGTTTGACTCTTATCTGCCCTCCAGGATGGGCAATAAATGCTGGCCTGGCTCGGGACATCCTCATCCCATGAATGAATAAAAAAACTGAACGCAGTATTCCAAAAGTGACCTAACCAATGTCCTGTACAGTTGCAATAGGACCTCCCAACTCTTACACAATGCACTGACCAATAAAGGCAAGTGTACCAAACAGGAAAGGTTTATTAGGATGTTGCCAGGAATGGAGGGTTTGAGTTATAAAAATAGGCTGGGATTTTGTTTTTCACTAGAGCATAGAAGGTTGAGGGGTAACTTTATAGAGATTTGCAAAATCATGAGGGGCATAGATAAGGCAAATAGCAAGGGTCTTTTCCCTTGGGTGGGGGAATTCAAAACTAGGGGGGCATAATTTTAAGATGAGATGAGAAGGTTTTGAAAAGTGCACGAGGGGCAACATTTTTTTAAACAAAAAGTGGTTAATGTATGGAATGAACTGCTAGAGGAAACAGTAGATGCAGGTACAGTTACAACACTTAAAAGGCATTTGCACAGGTACATGAATAGGAAAGGTTTAGAGGGATATGGGCCAAATGCAGGCAAGTGGGACTAGTTTAGTTTGGGAACATGGTTGGAGTAGATGACTAGTACCAAAGGGTATGTTTCCATGCTGTTTGACTATCTTATTTATTTCCCACAAGCTTTTTAAAACCATTAAATAATACAAGTAAAATGTCTCCATAAAGTTTGCAGCATTTTATCTGACAGCAGAAAACTGGCAGCAGAAATATGGGTAGAGTTGACAAAGCACTGACTGGGGTCTTGACATTAAATACCAGCTATACACATTAAATTACACCCTGCCTGTTTTCAGCAGCACATTTTCCAATTTAATGCTCAGGCTAGGGCATTTCAAATACAAAGGTCATCATTTTTCATTCATTAATTTTAATAGGCAGAAAGCCACAGACTGTACGTGTCTAATTTCCTAAGATATGCTCTCTGAGACGGATGTTTCCTTCTTGGAGTCAAAAAGAACTCTTGACCATATAACAGTCCAACGTAAAGATCATCTCCATGACATTGCCTGAATCCATCCCTGCAGCAGCTCATCAGGTAAAGCTGAAGCACTTGCAACAACCTCCAACAGAAGTGCCAAGTGAATGATCCATCGCAGTCTTTTCTGGGCTCCCCAGCATCACAGATGTTAGTCTACAGCCCATTTAATTCTCTCCAAACGATGACAAGAAATGACCAAAGGCTTTGGATGCTATGAAGGCTATCGGCCTGACTATATTCCATCAATGGCACCGAAGACTTGTGCTCCAGAGCTTGCAACTGTGTGACCTAACCAAAATTTATCTTCCACACAAAGGGTCCGGGGAGTACTGCTATAACGCTGTTTCATTAACATGAATTGGCTGTAACGTGATTAATGAATTGTGAATGGTGTTTGGATAACACGAACTCTCTGCTGTTCAGGTATAGCAATTTTTATTGCTATTTCTCTATAGTAGGATTTTCTGTGGTGATGTCCTATGGTGCGAGGTCATGGGAGAACGCAACTATCACGTTATAGAAGAACCACTTGTAGTTGTAACTCAACAAGCATACCCTATTCCTATATCCCTTTCCCAGTCGTCGTTAAATTACCTAGTTGACCTGTTTTTTAACTAGGATGCTTTATTGTTGTATTATTTGTAAAGAAATAGGAATTAATTTTATGAGGATGTATGCCCAGGGTGCCACATTTTATTACAGTCAGGTACTCAGCAACAATATATCAGTCCTGGCTGTACAAAATACATTTGATGAAATTCCAACATTTTGGGTCTAAAATTGTGAATTGATTGATCTTTGCCAGAAGACAGTGGGTGTCCATAAGTAAAAGAGCCCAAACATTTACAAACAAATATTAGTGCTGAATTAGATTGGGAATTCAACCCTATAGTGAGTACACGAGGTGGGGAAAGAATAGGTGAAGCAGACCAAAACAAAATGGCCGCTGCAACACTGAACAGCGTTCCACCTCATGATGAATTGGAGACATTTGAGAAGTTCAAACAAAAGTGCAGACTGACAGTCAACAGCTTTCTAAAAGGCTCTATTGAGGAGGAAAGGATCAGTTACCTCTTCTTGAGGGAGGGAGAGAAAAGATTAAATCTGTTTATTAGCTGGGTTTGATCAAAGTCAACAATAAAAAGAAGATTTTTTTGAAAATTTAGCACACACCTCTAACCAAAATCAAATCATTGGATCTACCAATATGAATTTCAAGGTTTGAGACACGAATCAGGCTGTCAATTTTCTGACAAGACTGAAAAATTCAGCCATAAAATATAAATTCAAGGTCACAGATGAAGAGCTGACAGATCAGGTCATTGTCAGCCATATGATGTAGGAGCAAATGAAACGTTGGCGCTCTGTACACCCAGAATAATTAATTGGAACGGACACAATCTCAATATCACAGTCTAATCACTGCTGGAGCACAGGAAGGCACATTGACATAGATTAAAAAAAAATGCTGGCTATCTACACAATTAGGCTTCAGTTAAGTCAACAGAAAAGCAACAGGGTTGATGTAGTGCAAAAAACCAAGAAAAGAACACACAAAAGAGGACTATGTGCAGGAACTGTGGATGAATACATATATTTACCAACAGAAGGTTGGTGCTTATGGATCCTCCAAAGCTTGTAGAAAACTAAATCTCTGTGAAAAGATGTGCACAACACAAAAAAAAAACATGGCGGCTCAATGGTTTGCATTGCTGCCTCACAGCACCAGGCACCCATGTTCAGTTCTACCCTCAGGTGATTGTCTGTATGGAGTTTACACATTCGTCCTTTGTCTGTGTGGGTTTTCTTTGGATGCTCCAGTTTCCTCCCACAATCCAAAGATGTTCAGGTTAGGTAGATTGGCCATGCTAAATTGCCCATAGTGTCCAGGGGTGTGCAGGCTAGATGGATAAGCCATGGGAAATGCAGGGTTAGTGTGACAGGTGGAGTCTGTGTTGTGTCTGGGTGGGATCATCTTCAGAGAGTTGCGAATGAATTGATAGGCAGAATGGCCTGTTTCCACGCTGTAGGGATTCCATAATGAAAGTGATGAAGAATTTATCAGATATGTATCCACGAGGCAAATGAGGAGTAAGCCAAATAGAACATTGAAAAACTAGAAGACATTGCTGAGCTTGAGGACGTGGTTGACAGAGGAACCATGCAATTGCATGAAATATTCAGATGTAGTAGAGAAAAAGAAATGCACACAACCATTCAGATCAGGAAGAGAGTGAGAAATAAGCCCATAACCATGCAGTTGAAGCTTGATATCAGAGGAGAGAGTAATTCATCCTCCTTAGCCTAAAGATCTTTCTAAACGTCTTATCTGAAAAGATGAAAAAAATGGGAAAGTCACATGAGACCAAACAACACCATGTTACTAGAATACAGGGGAACTGAAATTTGACCACAGGAACAACCCAAATTACAGGAACAAACTGAGATAAAGAATAGGTGATTACCACAGCCAGTCATAGTGTCTGTTTGAAGTTCAGTTGGGCTTCAGCTTTTAGGCGCTTTTGCATGGTTATGTCATTAATCCCATATACCAAATGGTTCCTAAGCATCTCATTTAGGGTTAACCTAAAATCACGTGGCTCTGCCAGTCAAAAATCCCAATATGGATTCCCCTGGTTCTCAAACTAATGAATAAAACCAATACTGTCTCAGAATTGGAGGAGGCTTGGGATCATAATATTCCTTAACTAAAGCTGTCAACACTTGAAGGGTTTTAGTATCTGGTGCTTCAGGGAAACATAGGCTCCTAATAACTGAAAATGCTGTGGATCCACAAGCAGTCAGAAGGATTACTCATTGCTTTTCATCTGCTCTAATGTCATTTGCTCAGGAAAGATGACACATTTTTCCACACACTGGGCCCAGTCTTCAACAGCAGGATCGAACGAGTCAAATTTCCCAAATAAAGGTATGATGCCAGAAATGCTTTACCTCAACTCAAAGGCAACTGTTGCAGGCAAATTTTCTCCAGGAAAATGTACTGATTTCTCTGATTGCCACTAATAACTGCACAGGTTCCAGTATCTCATCACCAGATCACCCTTTGTTTACATGTGTACAGTACACGGGCTCTGACCAGCTCACAGCCAGTATCTAGAATGAGGAGACTCTCTGAATCTCCTGTTTATATCAGGGCTTCCTGATTGACCCAGGTTACCAGCCCCAATCAAGAATCTCATACTCAACAAGATCCACCTGGCCCTCATTCCATTCACTGAGCCGATACTGTGGAAAATTTCCCAGGTATCCTCTACACGAAAAGCAGGGCAAATCCAACCCAGCCAATAAGTATTCCACCAATCTACTCTCCATCATCAGTAAAGTGATGGAATGTGTCATCAACAGTGCTATCAAGCAATAACCTGCTCAGCAATAACCTGCTCAGTGACACCCAGTTTGGGTTCTACCAGGGCCACTCAGCTCCTGACCTCATTACAGCCTTGGTTCAAACATGGACAAAACAGTGGAATTACAGAGGTGAGGTGAAAGTGACAGGCCTTGACACCAAGCCCAAATTTGACTGAGTGTGGCACGAAGAAGCCTGAGCAAAATTAGAGACAATGGGAATCAGGAGGAAAACTCTCTGTAGGCTCGAGTCAGATTTAGTACAGTGGCACATTGTTGTGGATGTTAGAGGTCAGTCATCTCAGCTCCTGGTCATCTCTCCAGGGGTCCTCACACCAGTGTCATGTGCTCAACCATCTACAGTTGCTGCATCAATGACTTTCCATTGATTATAAGGTCAGAAGTGGGTACGTTCACTGATGAATACACGATATCGGCATCATTCATAACCCTTTGGATAATGAAACAGTCCATGACCAATTACGGAAAGACCATACAATATCCATGTTTGGGCTGTGAAGTAGTAAATACCAACCACACCATAAAAGGGCCAGGCAATGACCATCTCCAACAAGAGATAATCTAACCATCATTCCTTTACATTCAATGGCATTACCACTGCTGAATCCCAAACTATCAACATCCTGGAATGTTACTAATAACCAGAAACTGAACTTGACTAACTATGTAAATGCTATGGCTACAAGATCAGGCCATATGCTAGAAATCCTGGGGTAAGCAAAACACCTCCTGACTCCCCAAAGCCTGTCTGCCATCTACAAGGCACAAGTCAGGAGTGTGGCAGAATACTCCCCACTTGCCTGGATGGGTGCAGCTCCAACAACACTCAAGATGCTTGACACCACCTAGGACATAGCAGCCTTCTTGATTGGCATCACATCCACAAGCATCCACTGATGCTCAGTAGCAGCAGTGTGTACCACCTACAAGGTGCACTGCAGAAATTCACCAAGGCTTTTTATTCAGCACCTTCAAAATCTGCAACCCGTCCTATCAAGAAGGTCAAGGACAACAGATAGTTTTCCTCCAGGCCACTGACCAACCTGACATGGTCATATCAGAGACAGTAGGAACTGCAGATGCTGGAGAATCTGAGATAACAAGGTGTAGAGCTGGATGAACACAGCAGGCCAAGCAGCATGAGAGGAGCAGGAAGGCTGACGTTTTGGTCCTAGACTCTTCTTCAGAAAATTTCACTTTTCACAAAAAAACTTGCCAGTTTTTTGTAGCATCCTCTAGCCCCACAATGTGCACAATATCAGCATTCCCTAGTTGCCCAGTTTTTGAGCATCCTTGATTTTAACTGCTCCACCATTATCATTGGAGGTCATGCCTCCAGCTGCTGACATCCTTAGCTCTGGAATTGCATCCTTAAACCCACATATTTGGCAGAACAAGGTCACAAACTCAAAGGTCATGGAGCGTGCTAATTCCATTTGCAATTACTCATGGCTACGCCAACAATATCTGCACGAGTTCAGCCATGTTCATCGTACACCCAAACATGTTCTGTACAGTGCACAGGTAACTCTTAGGAAGCAACTCTTAGGAACAACAGAAAGAGGAAATACAAGCTCAGGTAGCTGAGAAGAGGGCCGAGTGAGAAGGAAGCCTGATGAATCTTGTACCTTCACAGCCACTGTCTTCATCTGTAGCTGTGTGGCAGAGACTGCCCTGTCAAACTGGGGCTCCTGAGCCACAATAAATGATGTGTAATATAGAGATGATCACCATGGCACAAACCATTGTCTTCCAAGACAGAAGATTACCATTGAATCCTCTTTAAACCTCTTTACCCATTTTATCTCTCCACCCTTCTTTAAGACACAACTTGAAATCAACCCCTTTGACCAAGCTTTGGTCACCCATCCTAATAGCTCCTTATGTGGCTCAGTGTCACATTTTGTTCAATAACACTTCGATGAGGTGACTCAGGCCGTTTCTCCTTATTAAAAGTATTACATTAATGCAACTGGTTGTTGTCGTCCAGTATAACTGCCTTACATTTCAATGCCACAACATCCTTCCAGACCACTGACATCTACTTGATAAGCTATAATAAAAGGAAAATAATGCGGATGTTGGAGATCTGAAACAAGCACAGAAAATGCTGCAGAAATGAATCAGGTCTTGCAGCATCTGTGGAGACAGTAACAGTTAATGTTTTGAATCCAGGATGACTCTTCTTCAGAACTGGAAGGTTCTGTCAGTGACGGAGGAGAAGCGGGAGAACAGATGGTGTGGAGGCCCAGTGCAAAAGACACAGGCGTTGTTAACTGTGGTGAAACAGAAATAGATCTGTAAAATGGTTGTAAATTAAGGTGTCGAAGAGAGAATGGATCCTCTCTATTGACAGCAAAGTAAACACGATACAAAACAGTCAAAGATGTAGGGATGGGGGAGGTGAGAATGTAGGAAAAATGGAGAACAGTCGCCATGCGATCTGTTTCTGAATACCTGTAATTCAACATTAAGCCCCAGAGGGTGTAAAGTGCCTTAGCAGGAAAGGAGGTCTTGTTCCTCCAGCTTGCATTAGGCTTTGTCAGAACAGATACAATGGGGTCGGAGAAACTGGGAGAAAGTAATGGAATCCTTGCAGGAAGCAGGGTGGGAGGAGGTGTAGTTGAGATAATTGTGGGAGTCTGTGTGTTTGTAGTAGTTATTGGTAGGCAGTCTATCCCCAGAAATGGAAACAGTGAAATCGAGAAAGGGAATGGAGAGTCAGAGATAGACTAGGTGAAGGTGAGAGAAGGACGGATGAATTTTTCCAATTCTGGATGACAGGAGAGTGACACCAAAGATATAATCGATGTATCAGAGAAAGCATTGTCAGTCAGGCCGAGTAGGATTGGAACAAGGAATGTTCCACATACCCTGCAAACAGACTGGCATAACTGCAACCCATGCAAGTGTCTATAGCCGCACCTTTCATTTGGAGAAAGTGAGATGAGTTTTGTTCAAATTGAGAACAAGCTCAGCCTGGTGATGGAGGGAGTGGGGGATGGGCATGGTTCAGCCCTCTTTTGCAGGAAGAAGCATACAGCCTTCAGACCATGCTGATGGGGAATGGATGTGGAGAGGGATTGAATGTCCCTGGTGAAGAGGAGACAGCTACAGCTACAAAATAAAAACGATGCAACTGATGGAAAGCGTCAGAAAAATCACAAATGTAAGTGGGGAGATACTGAACAAGGGAGGAGAAATAGAGTGAAGATAGGAAGAAATAAGTTCAGTGAAGCAAAAACAGGCTGAAAAGATGAGTCTGTGAGGGCCTGTCTGTTTGTGGATTTTAGAAAGGACGTGGAAGCAGGCTGTATAGGGTTGGGGAACTATGAGGTGGGGAAATCTCCAGAGCAGATGTGGTCAGTGATAGTCCTGGAAACAATACCTTGCTGTTCAATGGTAAGGTCATGATCCAGGGGGAAACAGGAAGAAGTATCTGAGAGTTGGTGCTGAGCTCCTGCCAAGTAGAGGGCAGCACCAACTTTATCAGCAGACCTGTTAGTGAAGTTAGGGATGGACCTGGGAGTTATAGAGATATACAGCATGGAAACAGACCCTTCAGTCCAACTCATCCATGCTGACCAGATGTCCTAAGTTAATCTAGTCCCATTTGTCAGCATTTGGTCCATATCCCTTTAAATCCTTCCTATTCATGTACCCATCCAGAGGCTTTTCAAATGTTGTATTTGTACTAGCCTTCACCGCTTCCTCTGGCAGTTCATTCCATAAACACACCATCCTCAGCGTTAAACGGTAATCCCTCAGGTCCTTTTTAAATCTTTCTCCTCTCACTTTAAACATAGGCCCTCTAGTTTTGGCCTCCCCTGCCTTGGGAAAAAGACCTTGGCTGTACACCTTATCAATGCCCCTCATGATTTCATAAACTTCTTTCAGGTCACCCCTCAGCTTTCAATGCTCCAGGGAAAACACCCCCAGCCTATTCAGTCTCTCCCTATAGCTCAAACCCTCTAACCCTGGTAACATCCTTGTAAATCTTTTCTGCACCATTTCAAGTTTAACAACATCCTTCCTGTAGCAGGGAGACCAGAACTGCATGCAATACTCCAAAAGTGGCCTAACCAATGTTCTGTACAGCCACAATGTGACTTCCCAGCTCCCATACTAAATGCACTGACCAATAAAGACAAGCAAACCAAATGCCCTCTTCACTACTCTGTCTTCTTGTGACTCCAATTTTAAGGAACTATGAACCTGTACCACAAGGAAATGCAGTGCAGCAAGTTCAGAGGCTAACAGGTTATGGTAGGTGAGGGGAGCACAGAAATTAAGGCTCCCAACGTCACATCACTAATTCTCAATGAAGCAATCAAATACAAGTAAAAGGCCAGAGGGAGAAGTCTAGGTGGAGGGAATGTATTGGAGATGTGTGAAACGGTGTGTGTGTCAGGGAGAGGATTCCTGTCCAAAGAAGTGGGTAAGGAGGTAAAGATCTCAGAACGAGTGTTCAGTGCCATGTCATGAGGTGGAGTGTTTAGGGATAAAGCTACGTTCTTTGTTCAGCACAGATCATTCAGCATCAGAGAGGGGAGGGTCAAAGATGAAAATGAATACCCAGCAAGAAGTGGGATTAACTGAAGGGATGGAGTTGGAAGTAAGTGGATGGGAGGAAGGATTCATAATAGTGTCAAACCGTTGAGTGTTTGCAGCTTGCATTCCCAGCGTGGAATGAAAGAGAAAATGCTTCTTAAAGTGTTGAATGAGTCAAAGAAATGGAACTAGGTACTGGAAGAGCTTTGAAATAGTGTGAGGCGGTGCTAATAGAGAGAGAGGTCAAGAGTGTGCATGTGGCAGTGTATTGGACTATGAGTCTCAGGATGTGGTCAGGGCATCTGTCTGGTGAGTGGTGAATGTCTCAGAGATTCCTGTAATCCTAGGTAGATCTGAAACATGAAGGATGGAACTTGGAATCCATGCAGGGTAAGGTCGAACTGAAGACACTCAACAAGGAAGGAGAGCTGGCTGTGAAAGCAAGTTTCAGCAAACAGTTAATCAAAAACTAGGAGAAAAATAAAAAGCAATGAAGGTGAGCAAACTGAAAGATTAAAATGGGAATCCTTTTGGAGAGAAGAGCGGACTTTTTCAAGGTAGACATACCTGGAAGAGAAGTGGTAGTGAATTGAATAGTCAGAGGAAGTGCAGAAGGTAATCTACTGGATTTCGTCAATTAAGAGGCCTTCACCTGACCGCCGTACTATTAAAGATGGTGGTTGTCCAATCAGAGGCCGAACAGTCTGTAGCCTTGGCAGTGCCATCCACTTAAAGTTACATCTCTTGATATTTATGATTATATACATATGGGAGTAGATATAAATATATAACCATGTTGTTTAAAAAAAACTGATGCTGATCGTAGAATCCTCAATAGCTTGCACAGTGCAGTTCAATACTTCTTGCCAGTTTTATTATTTCATCTGCCATCGATTCTGTTCAGCTCTTGTGATCAGGAACAAGTTTGCTCGTTGCTAGTTGCGAAATAATTTGCAGGAATGTTACAATCTAACACATTGAAATCTTGAGTTATTTTTGTTATTGAAGTAAAACGGCCTGAAATTATCATGAAGGATTCTCCCTTTTAGCCTCTCGCCTGAGGCGCGATGATCCTGAGGTTAAGCAACCACCAGTCGTTTCTCTCTGAGAGAGCAGCCCCCTGGTAAGACTACAGAGGTCACCAATACGGTGTGGAGCTGGGGGAAGCACAGCAGGTCAGGCAGCATCAGTCCTAACGAAGGATGTAACCCGAAACGTTGACTTTCCTGCTCCTCTGATGCTGCTTGACCTGCTGTGTTCCTCCAGCTCCACACTGTATTGACTCTGACTCCAGGAACCTGCAGTTCTTGCTATTTCCAAGACTACAGCGATGTTACCTTTTTACATAGGGCTCTAACTCTCCACTCTAAATGTGCCCATCCTTAACTTATCATAGATTTCTGCAAACCATTCTCCAAAGGAATGAAACCAAAATGAGACAATCACATTGAATGCCACTGGGAGATTTGGTTTGAGGGAGCGGTAGGATTGATATTGTTGATGCTGCAGAGGGCGCCCCTCACGAGCAACGGCAGAGAAAGCGTTTAACCCATTGCTCTCTGGAGGCAACTTGGCTCAGGTGAACAGCTCAAAACAGAGTCAATCGCATTTACTTCCGGGGGGGGGGTTCATGGAGGAGATCATTATTTGTAAAGGATGTTATCAATTTACAGATGTTGTTGATTTGATCTGAAAAAATGAATCAATTAAAACATGGGACTACATGATCGAGCTGGGCGATGTGGCAGTGGGGCTATTGCAATGTAAAGGCAGATCAGATTAAAGCTCAGTGTCAGCAACGCCGAGGGCAGTGCGTGTTTCTTTTGCTCAGAAATACTCACCGATTGGTAAATATATGCTATCGATAATTATTATTATCGTTTTAGGCTTGTGGATTCTGAGCAATGCACACTCTGACATCAGCACTGAAAGAAACCCTTCTACCGGGGTTACTGGCATCAACTGTGTCGCAAGCAAACTCCGATTTCAGTGAGTATGAGACTTTCATTGTGCAAGCACAAATAGGATGCTTTATGGTGACAATTTTTATAGAAAAGAACAGACTGAAAATGAACATATTTTACAACTTCACATTCCAATAGGTTGCAAGCCTTACAAAATCGAACGTGGCAGGTAAAAAAATTTACTCAGGGTCATCTTTGATTGAAGACTAAGACGCTACCTACAGCAAACAGACATGTTGCTTCTTTCAATGCTGGACGCTAAGTGGTCCAATACATTGTTTTTTGTTTGCTGGCTAGTTGTGGACGAGTTGGAGTTATATCATTACACCGAGCATTACAGTGACAATCAGTGACTGAAAGAACACGGGGTCCACTTGAACACTTACAGGCAAGACTTGATGTGATGGGATATAAACAAAAAAAAAACCCTAGTCTGTGTCTCATGTATATACAACCCGTTTCTGAAGCACAGACGGTAGTTGGTGACCCTGACTCCACAGAAACCCTCTGGGAACAGGTTCCGAGGGAATTGCTCGGGAATTTTTTCCGTCCGCCTGGAGACCTCTGAAAGTTTCCTTTCAATCAGAGAATTCGAAGGATTTCTGTGAAATTAAACAAACAGTTACCGAGGAAAAGTTAGACTATTAAATGTCTAGTCTAGTTCCAGAGTGGAATTATACTGACCCCATACTGTAGGTCACCCCAATAATACACATCCCTCGACGCCAAATAAACCCCCCAGTCCCTGACCCAATACCATCCCATGGTCCCAAACACCCTCCTCCCCCTCTGCTGAAGCCAGTACACCCCGACTCCCACTCTGGACCTGAGATCTCTGCCGGGCAGCTAGAAAGGGCTACCCAGGATCTGACACTCTCTGAAGCCTCAGACTAGTCACCCCCTTCCCCTCCACATTGGACCTGATATCCCCCCTTTTCACTGCCAGACCTGATATCTCCACCCACCCTAAACTACCCTAAACATTCCATCACTTGTCTCATTCCCTTGCCATCATGTGCCCTGGCACCCTAGTCTCCTGGTAGCCTGGCCTCCTGACTTCCTGACACCCAGACCTCCTGACACCCTGACCTCACGGTTATCTTGCATACCTATCATTTGACAGCAGCTATCAAAGTGGCTGCCTGGAGGGGTTTCTTACACCCAAATGGCTGCTTTGCTTCTATGGTGATGTCTACATCTGGACAAGGAATGTGAGTTGTCTCATGGTAACTTTCAGGCCTTCTGTGACCTGTAGGCACTGTAGGGGCTGGTGTCCATTAATTCCCACCAAAATCACATTTGGATTCAATGTGGTAAGTTTCTTATGAATTTCTTTCTTATGAATTTTCTTTCCCTTTACGGTCTAGCTCTTTAGTTAATTAATTTATTTGGTTGTTAGTTTTCTATTAGTTTTTCAAAATATTGTAAGAGATCCCTCCAAAAAATTCAAAATAAATTATTTGAATCTATACCTTGTCCTGGAAATGTGGATTGATATAATGGGTCTGTATGATGTGTTGTGGGATAGATTGCTGCAATGCTGCACAACATAACAGTCGATGCACATTAGTAACAATGCAAATTAACTCCTCCAAGTAGTTTCACGCTGCTAAAATTGCCAAGTTTTGATACTGAATATTTTGCTTTCCTGCTAGGTTTTGCAACTTTGTGATATCAAAACAACTTATATTGTTAACACACCATTTAGAATAGATGTATTTCAGGATAAGCTAGTTATCTGTGGGAACTAAACTGAAAAGATACATTGGACTTTGCTTGGATAGGTTTGATAGCCTATAAGTTATACAATGTTTATGTATTAAAATATAGAGATAATTATTTGATTCTTTTATCTGGATGTCTTTTTGCATATACAAATTGTTACTACCAGGTGAGGAGGGTAACTGGTTTTGCTCTTTTCCCACTCCTTGTTTGACTGAAACATGTTTTGGAATTTTAAAATAAAATGTGGCATTGCCAATTCATCATGTACTTGCCTGTGTGAATTTGTAAGAGAAAGCCAGACAGGTATTCTTGGGTAAATACAATTGCTAAAACTCGCTTAGGTGGCATGGATTTCCCCCTTCTCAATGCTAGTTTGAATTTGGTGCCAAATCAGGAGGATGTCATCAAGGCATTGAAATAGTCTCATAGATGGAAAACCAGGCAGAAAAAAGCACTAGTTGTCCTTTGCTTTAATTACATTGTACAAAATGTGAAGTAAGTGATTGGGATGTACACATTAGGTTAAGGTATAAGCTGACAAATCGTAAAATATTCTACATATTTTTACTTTTTTAAACCTGAATGGAGAAATTTGATATTCCATAAGATGTTATGTTTGAATATTTCCAGTTATCCCAAACTAATTTTAAATCAGCTTAGTTCTTCTGGTTAGTCCATAATTTTATGTTTCATTTTTATGTTTGTTTCTGTTCCCTAAAACTTATACAGTTGAAAACTTGTTTTTTGGCTTTTGTCTCATCACTTTCATTTCAGTTGTTGTTGTTCTTCTCTAGGCTGTAGCATTCCTTCTTCATGCATTGCCATCTTCTGCTGTCCAGTTTATTTTCCTGAATGTACTCATCACGCTCTCAAAGATCTGCCTTTCTGAGGTTCAATTTTCTATTGTACTCATTTCTGTTCCTACAGTATATAATTTTTGAGAATTTGTCTGTACACGTATAAGTTTCCTTTTCATCATTCTATACCACCAACATTTCTTTAGTGCTGACAGCAGAAAGCCAGTAATAAAATTCCCTTCCTTTCCAATCTCTTCTGCATATAATCGGTTTTGTGGGCATTCTTTATCCAAGTGTAAGAACGTGAATCAGTGTTGTTCAAAAGAAGTTGCTGTGAGCTGGAGTTGTGGCTAATGTGACAGCATTTTAATCATATGGATTAGTTTTAGTTGAAAACATACACACTTACATAATGTCGGTAAATGTGTTTCGCAGGGATATTCACTGCACAGACATCTGTCACTATTGAATTAAGAAATAAAGCACTCAGTAATAAGAAGACACATTTACAGACTCCTTTTTGCCATTGTATTTTAGAAGTAAATGCACAGTAAAAGTTACACTTCTAGAAGCAGAGTGAACGTATGTATGGAGAATTCCATGCACAAGTAACGTGACTATTATTTGTTTCTTAATTTATGAATCAGAGCTGTAATTGCCGGATCTTGATTTTCAAATATCCAGTTGTGGGCAGTGGCCAGAGTCATCACAAACAGGTCTTAAACCAACCTCACCAATGTTCACATTCAAGCAACCTGATGGGGTGGTGGCTTCAGCCACCTAACAAGAGAGAACTTGGGTTGATGTGCTTCTCCTCAGCCGGAGGGAAGGAACTTCATTCCAGGTTCATGATCTGGCTGGATTTTGTGGAGATGGTCAACACTGGTATTTTGGGCTCAATTCCCTGTCAGGACCTTGGAAGTGACTGTGATGGGCTTGGAAGTGAACATAGGGACGTCTCATGATGGAGCCGCCCTTGGAAGAATTATACAAATTTAAGAAACAGAACTATGCTAACTTAATTTGATTTATTACTGTCACATGTACTGAGATACAGTGAAAAGTATTGTTTTGCATGCAATCCAGGCCAATCATACCTTACATAAGTACATCAGGGAAATAGAACAGAATGCAGAATATAGTGTTACTGCTATAGAGAAGGTGCAGAGAAAAATCAACTCTAATATATGCGAGATCCGTTCAAAAGTCTGATAACAGCAAGAAAGAAGCTGACCTTGAATGTGCTGGTGCGTGTTTTCAAACTCTTGTATCTTCTGCCCAATGGAAGAGGGTGGATGAGACAATAACTGGGGTGAGAGGGGTCTTTGATTATGACAGCTTTAAGGCCATCATTTCGGAGGGTGAGCCCCTCCCCAGGGTGACCTGAAATCTGTGACCAGGAACAGGAATGAAAGGAGAGCACGGTCTGTGCTGGATTGCGGGACCTGTGACGGTGGATCAAGTGTTTGCCCTCATCTGGTCAGATATCGCCTTCAACAAAGTGGAGAGGAGATTGCATCCAGAACCTACTTCCAATGAATAATATTCTCAACTCCTGTTCCTAATCTTGTCTCTGAAATAGGGAAAACTCAACACAATAACTTCACTGGCTCAGATCAATTACCTGAGCACAGCCGAGTCCCCATAATATAGTCAACATGATCCATGTGACATAAATACACTGTGTGCAGAGCAACGTGGGACTAAGAAATCTGCGCACAGAGAGCTGCTTTGAGATTTTGAATGTAGGACGTAAAGTAAATGTATATGGAGATTCGCTGGAGTTTTCTTTAGGGGTATGGAGAGATATTTCTCAGTATGTAAATGAGGATTCCACAATTGATTAGCATTTTGTGGAATAAGAATGATCAGTTGATACAGAATAGCAAGTAAAGGAAACTTGGCAGTTTAAAGGAATTTCAGCTCTTTCACCTACTGTGAATATATGGCTGCCTGTTGAATGATTTCTCATTATTTTTAAGATCCACGATGCTTTGATGTTCCCTTGTTTTGTTATCGAAACAAATCACATATCAGGCCAATGGATCACTTTACGGTTATATAATTATGTTGTACAGAAGGAATTTCAATATAATTTTCATGTTTAACCCTGTAAAGTGTTCTACTGTTACACACTTTCAGTTCTTGGCCAGTTGTCTTTTTATGCACTCTAACATCAAAGCTGTTTAGCTGCTGGCAAATGCTGATTTGCTTTGTAAGATTTACTGCATTTACAGAACTTTCACCTTTTAACAACTTTAACATAAACTGAATGGAATGGATTTCTTTTTACTAGTGGTTGTTAGTACTATTAAAATAAATGAACATTTTCCACATAATTTAAAATAAGATTTATTGAGCCAGCATTATTTAAATAACATTCATTCCAATAAATACACGCAATCTTATGAAATAGATTGATAATAGCATCTGACAGCAAAAAAGCATTTTAAAGCCCGACAACAGTTATTTTTGCCTGTGGCGGATTTGTCAGCGACTTCCCTTTCTTACATAACTTTGAAATTTTGCTGCTGACATAAATGGGTCCAGATCTTTCCATTGCAGAAATATGCCCCGAAAGATTGACAAGAGGAACTCTTGGAGGTCCCCGAATAGGCAAGTACATTGCATTTGAAACCGTCTGAAAATGTCTACAGCTCTGAGTTAGAGTCATAGACTTTTGAAGGGTTCTGTACTGTTTACATGAATCCTCACAAATGCTACCAGACCTGCTGAGCTTTTCCAGCAACTTCTGTTTTTGTTTGTGTCTGTGGTTGTGACACTTGTGTGAACTGACACTCCCTGACATGGCTTGAACTTCCAAATCCCTTCTTGCCCATCCTAAACCACCTCACCCATTTACGTACTATCCAACCACCTCATCCACCCAAACCTCCTTATCCCCCCTACGCACTCTGCTACCACCTGATCCTCTCTCCCACCCAGTTAACTGTCACCAGTGCCTCTCAGCATCCAGTTACCTGTCACCCAACCCTTCACTTACTCCTTTCCACCCCACCCCTCAAACAGCCACGTCACCCTGCCCGTCATCCACTGAATTTACATACTTATTTTTCCTCTGTAGTTGTCAAAGTGTCTCTGGGACTTTAAAACCCAGAATGCTGTGGTTACTGCTGTAAAGAGGGAATGTGGCTTGGCCTCCAGTGCTGATCCTGTGCAGCTCTGAAAGATTCCCAGGTCAGGTCACTTTTTAACAGGGTTGAATCAGAAATCTGGGCCAGAAACGAACAGCTCCAAGTAGGCTAAGTCAAAGGGAGCTGAGTAGCAATCCAAGTGATGATCACTTTTCAGAAAATTCAGCCCCCTGTGGCTTTCAGTGCTATGTTGCTGAAGCTAAAATGTGGAGCGAACAGATCTAGTGCTGATGGAACAAACCAGGAGAAAACATAGGACAACAAGACCTTGCCAAGTTTCAAATAACGTTCCATTGTTTGGCTATCCCAGTTGTTTTTGGTCATTGAATGCCAGCTAAAGCCTCTCCAGAGCATTTGGTTACAAGTCTCTGCCTGCAATCTGCTGCTTAAGTGCACCTTGTAAGGACCATGCTTTCACCACTGAATAATGAGTGCAGAATACTTGTCCTGAAATATCTATGTGACACCTCGGAAGATGGAATACATGTTAGAATTCTCAAGGAAATGAGACCAGAAATCAATGTGATCATGGGGTTAATATATTGAATAGCTCTGTGCAAAAAAGCTATACGAGGCAATTGCATAGTAGAACATATAGAACATAGAACAGTACAGCACAATACAAGCCCTTTGGCCCACAATGTTGTGCCGACCTACTATCCTACTCTAAGATCAAACTACCCTGCATACCCTACATTTTACTATCATCCATGTGATTATCCAAGAGTTGCTTGAATGTCCCTAATGTATCTGACTCCACTACCACTGCCGGCAGCACATTCCACGCACCCACCACTCTTTGTGTAAAGAACATACCTCTGACATCTCCCCTATACTTTCCTCCAATCACCTTAAAATTATGCCTCCTTTTTATAGTCATTTCCGCCCTGGGAAAAAGCCTCTCAGCATCTTGTACATCTCTATCAAGTACACCTCTCTCATCCTTCTTCACTCCTAGCTCATAAGGCCTACCCTCCAGTCCATGCAGCATCCTGGTAAATCTCCTCTGCACTCTCTCTGAAGCTTCCACATTCTTCCTATAATGAGGAGACCAGAACTGAACATAATATTCCAAGTGTGGTCTAACCAGGGTTTTATAGAGCGGCCTTGCGGCTCTTAAACTCAATTCCCCTGCCCAATGAAAGCCAATACACCATACACCTTTTTAACAACCCTATTAACTTGGGTAGCAACTTTGAAGGATCTATGGATGTGGGCCCCAAGATCCCTCTGTTCCTCCACACTGCCAAGAATCCTGCCATTATTTTGCATTCAAATTCAACCTTCCAAAATGAATCACTTCACACCTTTCTGGCTTGAATTCCATCTGCCACTTCTTTGCCCAGCTCTACATCCTGTCAATGTCCCATTGCAACCTACAACAGCCCTCCAAACTATCCATAACTCAACCAACCTTTGTGTCATCAGCAAACTTACCAACCCACCCCTCCACTTCCTCATCCAAGTCATTTATAAAGATCACAAGGAGCAGAGGTCCCAGAATAGAACCCTGCGGAACACCACTGGTCACCGAGCTCCAGGCTGAATACTTTCCATTTACTACCACCCTCTGTCTTCTACTGGACAGCCAATTCTGTATCCAGACAGCCAAATTTCCCTGAATTCCATGCCTCCTTACTTTCAGAATGAGCTTACCATGGGAACCTTATCAAATGCCTTGCTAATAATGGTAGGTATTATCCCAGTATTAATAAAATAAAGTCAGGTAAGAATGAATAAATTGTACAACAGATTAAAATTCACAAATTAAAATCCTAGTGGAAGCCATTTATTGACCTTCATATCGAGGGCAATTTATTCTTTTTATTTTGAGGTTACATAATTTAAATTATCTGTTTATTTGGTTTTTTTTAAGGAAGATAAACACCTTGTGCTACTTCGCTTAATTGAAATTACTGGACGGTTTAAATTTCCCTTGAGCAAAACACATATTTGAATCAACAGCATTGCATTATAGGCAGCATGGGTTTAGAATTTGTATTTCACTAACCACAGATAATGAATAAGTTCCCTAGGATAGAAGTCAAATAGATTTTCAGAGGCCAATATTTTCTAAAGTTCTTGGAAATTATATGTTGTTGAACCAATGGTAAATGTGTTCATTTGTTTGACAATAGCTAATGATATTAAGCTGCACATGATGATAAACAGAAAGATGCTGCCAGGCAGTGGTGGCTGACTAATACTTAATTCAATAATTGGAAACATGGGGATAGGATGGAGTGAGTCAGTCACTTTCTGTTCCACCTCCCTTACCCTGAGAAGCCTGAAGAACAGCTGAAAACCTTGCTACACAAGAGGCTGAAATATTCACCGGCAGGTCAGAATTTTACCATCAGATTCTTGGCAGCTGATCCTTTATCTTTTTAAATCAACTGAAGGCTTTGCTAATTGAGACTAACCAATGAGTTGGTTAACATTATGGGACTGACTCTACACTGCTACACTCCCAACAGCAAGAGCAGGTTTATACATAACCTATTGTAAGAAATTGCTTGTGCTTAATTTTCATTCAGTAATTTTGGTAAATGAAAATCATGGCTATACCCCACATGTGCAATTAATACAGCCTCATATCTGGTTAGTAGGACAGAGTTATGGAACTCTTTTCTCATCCCTTTTGTTTGTTCATTTTGTTCTATTCCCATAATTGCCTTGAATATGCACATTTGATGTGGGCTACATGACCAGATTAGTGTACTTTTACTGACAAGCAAATAAACCTTCCACCTTACTTGATTACTTAGCAAGAAATCACCCCTTTTGTCTTCTTTATATCACCATAATGCTGCTTGTACAGTATTTTTCCATATTACCCAAAAATGAAACTAAGTCAATTATATGACTTGAGAATGTGTAGAGGTATCTTCACTGTTTGTTGCCTTGGTCTAGATTGACAAAGTTTTACTTGCAACAATATTTGGTGAAAACTTCAGCAGTAAGTCATAGTACAGATCAATGACGATTTGTCTGCTAACCTGCTGTTTTCCTAAAACACATTTGTGTTTGACAGTATTGTCTTATGGTGTTGTTTTGAAAAAGGTGGTGGATTGTATGGAAAGAGAGAGTGTAGTGGATATTGGCCTGAACTTAAGTAGAAGTCAGCAACGTGTCAATTTTGGTGAATTTCAAGAAGGGTTTCTGTCTGTGAGTTCTGATGAGTTTTCTTTTGATATTCACCACAACTCACCTATCATTAGCTGTGTACAATGCCTCTAAGACACTTCTGTTTTGTTGTCCTATCTTTCACCACTGCAAGGATGTCCAGGGATTCCCAGTACCAACTCATTTTTAATGCCCTGGAGTTGCATGTCGTGGGAGAGAAACCAGAAAGAACTGCTTTTCAGGGCACATATGTGGCAAGGCTGGCGCCTCATTGCAATTACGAGTCTACATTCATGAATGTCTTGCTATTGATGAACCAAACTACACAGGTTACCCATCCTTATTGTCACCCCATCTTAGAACCCCATCAAAGAGAGTGTTATTCTTTCTCCAATGCCCACTATAGTCTAACATCTTCTCATTGTTTAGGTGGGAAAACCTTCACACAGTTGAAAATTTTCACTTTTATTCAGCAACAGTAAAGCAAAAAAAAAAATGAACAAAAGCTGAATGTGCCTTTGGAAACATACAACAACTGCTTGCCTTTCAAGCAGCAACAAATGTACTGTCAATGAATGGTCACTGTGCCAACTCTCATCTACTGGAACCTGGTGTTGATTAACTCCTGTCTGCCTTATTGTAGCTGATGCTGCAGCACTTTTGCATGCAGAAGGTGATGTTCCTCCCACTTCATTCATCGGTGTTGGTTGCAAAGGATAACTCTTGTCTCCCTGTAACCATCTGTGCAAGCCATCTAGTCTCTGCAACAAAGCGGGAGCATGAGAGTTCTCAAAGGTATAGGCATCATGGCAGCTCTCAGAGTACTCAGTACAGACTTCTAAGACATGGGTACTTGATGATGGAATTGACGGAATGGAATTCTTTTCTGTTTATGAATTCTGCTGCATTATGGTACAGCTCTCTCAGTGTGATGTGTGTACAATCTGTAGTGCCCTGTTTTTGGGGGAGCTAGTTACATTGACAAACCCAACTGTCTGGGCTGTAGCATGACCTTGTCATGCAGAAACAAGATGAAGTGATGTGCTGTGGCTCAAATTGAATTGATAATAGTCTGATTACATTTGTAGGTCAAGGATTGTGAGATCCCACAAGGTTCCCAGTGAACCCTTGGAAGGAGTCAGTTACATAGACATTTGGTGCAGCTTGTCATCTTGATGGCCACTGGGACAGGATGGCCACCTGCTTCATCAGGTCACAGCTCCGGCTGTAGCTATCATTCCGCCTGACAGTGTCCCAGGACATGCTCAGTGTGTGACAACTCTGCATCTCGCTCATCTGGAGGAAATGGCATTGAGGATGATTGACTCTGGGCCTCCTGTGAATCCTGAGGGTTCATTCAGCTGTGACGTCTCAGTGTGGAGGGTGCTGCAGGCGCATTTGCTCCTCCTCTGTTCTTCTCCATTTTCAATGCACCACAGCAACAGCATCGGTGAGCCGTGCCATTTGGTTGAAGCACATGCAGTGTGTTTGCAGTGTACATTGCTGGAACATGGCACATTGTAACATTGAAGTTGCACAGTACCATAAAACGGTGTGCTGCCCTTTGACTTATCACTGCTGATAATCATGATAAGCTGTCTGGCTTTGTGTCTGCACCAAAGAAAAGGCAAGACAGAAATTCTGAGAGCTTTTAAGCTTTGTCTGGGGAGTTGACAAAAAAAGAATGGCAAGGCAAGGTGAGCATCAATGTTGGGAAAAGCATTAATGAGCTGGTTGGGTCTATGACACTCTTCTCAGGAATTCCTGCAGAGATATCCTGGAACTGAGATGATTGAATCTGTACAACCACAACTACTTTTATTTGAGGTAGGTATGAACTCAACCAGAGGAGAGTTGTACACCTAATTCCTATTGCTTTCAATTTTGCATAGTATTCAGCACCATTTAGATGCTGTCCAGGTCAGTTGTAAATGGTGTTACCAATCTATCTATATTCTGAGATAACAAGGTGTAGTGCTGGATGAACACAGTAGGCCAAGCAGCATCAGAGGAGCAGGAAAGCTGACGTTTTGGGCGTAGACCCTTCTTTAGAAATGGGGGAGGGGAAGGGGGTTCTGAAATAAGTAGAGAGAGAGGGGGAGGTGGACAGAAGATGGATAGAGGAGAAGATAGGTGGAGAGGAGACTGACAAGTCAAAGAGGTGGGGGTGGAGCCAGTAAAGATGAGTGTAGGTGGGGAGTTAGGGAGGGGATAGGTCAGTCCAGGGAGGACGGACAGGTCAAGGGGGCGGGATGAGGTTAGTAGGTAGGGGATGGGGTTGGGGCTTGAGGTGGGAGGAGGGGAAAGGTGGGAGGAAGGACAGGTTAGGGAACCGGGTACAAGCTGGACTGGTTTTGGGATGCGGTAGGTGGAGGGGAGATTATGAAGTCCACATTGATACCATTGGGCTGCAGGGTTCCCAAGCGGAATATGAAGTACTGTTCCTGCAACCTTCGGGTGGCATCGTTGTGGCACTGCAGGAGGTCCAGGATGGACATGTCGTCTGAGGAATGGGAGGTGGAGTTCTAACGGTTCGCGACTGGGAGATGCAGTTGTTTAGTGCGAACCGAGCATAGGTGTTCTGCAAAGTGGTGCCCGAGCCTCCGCTTGGTTTCCCCGATGTAGAGGAGGCCACAACGGGAACAGTGGATACAGCATACCACGTTAGCAGATGTGCCAGTGAACATTTGCTTGATGTGGAAAGTCTTCTTGGGGCCTGGATGGGGGGGAGGGGAGAGGTGTGGGGGCAGGTGTAGCACTTCCTGCGGTTGCAAGGAAAAGTGCCAGGTGTGGTGGGGCTGGAGGGGAGTGTGGAGTGGACAAGGGAGTCCCGGAGAGAGTGGTCCCTCCAGAAAGCAAATAAGGGTGGGGAGGGAAAAATGTCTTTGGTGGGGTCGGATTGCAGATGGCGGAAGTGTCGGAGGATGATGCATTGGATCCGGAGGTTGGTGGGGTGGTACGTGAGGACGAGTGGGATTCTGTTTTGGTTGTTATTGCGGGGAGGGGTGTGAGGGATGAGTTGTGGGAAATGCGGGAGACATGGTCGAGGGCATTCTCGACCACTGAGATGGGGAAGTTGCAGTCCTTGAAAAACGAGGACATCTGAGATGTTCGGGAGTGGAATGCCTCATCCTGGGAGCAGATGCGGCGGAGGCGAAGGAATTGGGAATGGGGATGGCATTTTTGCAGGAAGGTGGGCAGGAGGAAGAGTATTCTAGTTTCAGTCCAGGGACGATGGACAGGTCAAGGGGGCGGGATGAGGCTCATAGGTAGGGGATGAGGGTGGGGCTTGAGGTGGGAAGAGGGGATAGGTCAGAAGAAGGACAGGTTAGGGAGATGGGGACAGGCTGGGCTGGTTTTGGGATGCGGTAGTGGGAGGGGAGCTTCAAATCTCCCCTCC
>JAHRHZ010000050.1:1924768-1974374 GCA_024137785.1 Ginglymostoma cirratum
CTGACCTATCCCCTCCCTAACTCCCCACCTACACTCACCTTTACTGGGTCCACCCCCGCCTCTTTGACCTGTCTGTCTCCTCTCCACCTATCTTCTCCTCTATCCATCTTCTATCCACCTCCCCCTCTCTCCCTATTTATTTCAGAACCCTCTTCCCCTCCCCCATTTCTGAAGAAGTGTCTATGCCCAAAACATCAGCTTTCCTGCTCCTCTGATGCTGCTTGGCCTGCTGTGTTCATCCAGCTGTACACTTTGTTATCTCAGATTCTCCAGCATCCCCAGTTCCTACTATATCTATATCCTGTTGTGCTTTCACAGTCTGTGTCACTATCAGCGACTCCACCAATCTTTGTGTCAGGATGTTGATTGTGGGGCATTCAGTGATGGTAAACCCATCAATTTTCAAGTTGAAATAGTTAGATTCTCTCTTGTTTGAGATGGTTATTGTTTAGCATGGTGTGGCCACTTAACAGCCCAAGGATGTAGGGATAATCCAGGAAACTATAGGCTGGTGACCTTGATGGCTGTGGTGGGGAAGCTCTTGGAGAAGATACTGAGGGATAAGATATATGCGCATTTGGAAGATAATGGACTGGTTAGTGACAGGCAGCATGGTTTTGCCCGGGGAAGGTCCTGTCTCACCACCTGATTGAATTTTTTGCAGAGGTAACGAGGATAATTGATGAGGGAAGGATAGTGGATGTAGTTTATATGGACTTTAGTAAGGCATTTGATAAAGTCCCACATGGCAGATTGGTACAAAAACTAAAATCACAAGGGATTTGGGGTGGCCTGGCTAGATGGATAGAAAACTGGCTTGGTCATAGAAGACAGAGGTCAATGGTGGAAGGATGTTTTTCAGAATGGAGACCGGTAACTAGTGGTGTTCCACAGGGGTCAGTCTTATGTCCTTTGTTGTTTGTCGTACATATAAATGATCTGGAGGGAAATGTGGGTGGTCTGATAAGCAAGTTTGCTGATGACACGAAGATTGGTGGAAGTTGCTGATAGTGACAACAATTGTGAAAGTATACAACGGAATATAGACAGATTGACGATTTGGGCACAGAAATGGCAGATAGAGTTTAATCCAGACAATTGCGAGGTGAAGTATATTAGAGGATCAAATTTAGGTGTGAATTATATTGTAAATGGCAGAACCTTTAGGAACACTAACGTGCAGATGGATCTGGGCGTGCAGGTCCACCGTTCCCTGAAAGTGGCAACACAGGTAGCCAAGGTGATTAAGAAGGCATATGGCATGCTTACCTTCATCGCCTGGAGCATGGAGTACAAGAGTTGGCAAAACATGTTGCAGCTATATAAAACCCTTGTTAGGCCGCATTTGGAGTATTGTGTGCAGTTTTGATCATCACACTACCAGAAGGATGTGGAAGCTTTGGAGAGAGTACAGAGAAGGTTCGCAGGGATGTTGCCTGGTCTCCAGGGCATTGATGTTGATAGGGAGGGAATAGAGGGATATGGATCGAAAAATGGCAGGTTTGTTTTTTGATAAATTAGGGCATGATGGTCGGCACAGCTTGTAGAGCCGAAGGGCCTGTTCCTGTGCTGTACTCTTTCATTTGTTCATTTGTACAAGACACATGCAACTCACCCAGGCTCCTTTAACAGTGTTGTCTGAACAATGACCTCCACCAACAGCAGGATGAAGTCAGAAGTTACATGACACTGGGACACTGTGACTTTGTTCACCCCAGTCCAACACTGGCACCTCCACATCATAACAACAGGACGACGGGTGTCTGGGAATACCACCACCTGAAATTGTCCTCTAAGCTGCACACCATCCTGACTTGGAATGACACTGTTCTTTAATTGTCACAGGGTCTAATTCCTGGAACTTTTGGCCGAACAGCGCTGTGGGTGCTCCTACAGTACATAGACTGCAGCGCTTCAAGAAGGAAGCTCATTATCAGCTCAATTAGGATAAGTAAGGATGAGCATTAAATACCAGTGACACGCATACCCCATGAACATCATTTAAAGAAAAGGTGAAAAAGACCATACAGGCTCAAGAGTTGGACAATCTCCCTTGGTAATATAAACTGCTTTTGTTCTACATTTCGATGGAAATACACTACCTAATCTGTCCTGAGGCTATGTTTGGAATATTGTAAAGGTATTGCCTCCTTACTATTCGAGGGCAGTTGCTTGCTCAGAATGTTTTCAGTGAAGAGGACAAAGATGATTGTTGAATTGGTTAGGAGGTAAAATTAATTTCTAGGTCTTTTGTCAGTAATCATTGATCCCCAAGCTTGCAGACTCTGGGTTGCAAACGAGTTCCATTTCTGAGTCTGTTCACAAGTTGATTTGTAGGCAAGTCATAACACAACGCACGACAATATAAAGGAGCTATTTGTAAGTACAGGAAATGTTCGTAAGTCAGGTCTGTAAAACTGCACCCCTGCATGAGATCGCGTTCACGAGTATGAGTGTTTGTTAAGTCAGACATTCATAAATAGCGGACCCCCTTTATATTGAAGTTTACAGCAGCAGATAAGTAACTATGATAAATTGATTCTAAGTATTAGATGTTGGGAGAATGTTCCATGACCCAGTGATAAGTTTTGAAATTTTGAGTGTTTTTTTAACTCCACTATTAGCAAGTGTTAACATTGCATTTCTGTGAAATGGTAGCATTTGTAGGTGGCGTCCAACTAGCTAATGAACATGTTGGATAACTTTCATTACATAGCAATTTCTCTGGCATTATCAAATCACTTGCAGCTGCTTTGTTAAACTGTACAACTGTTACAGTCAATACCACACTTAAATCTCACTGCACTTAACATAAAGCATAATTATTTTGGCTGCAAGTGTTTTGGGATATGTGATTGGCATGAAGGATAAAAGGTTTGCAGGTACAGCAAGTGATTCAGAAGGCAGATGAATTATTGGTGTTTATTATAAGGAGGATGGAATATTAACATAGAGACATTTTACTGCTGTTGTTCCAGGCATTGATGAAACCTCTTCAAGAACACTGTGTATAATTTTGGTCTGCTTATAGAAGAAAGTACATAAACGTATCGCAAGTTATATTGACCGATCTTATGAAGATGCTGAAAGGATGTTGGAGAGAATAGAACTGGAACTAGAGGACACTGTTCAAACATAAGTGATCCCCTATTTAAGATGGAGATGAGGAGAAATTCTTTCTTTCTGAGGTCAATGAATCTGTGGAACGTTCTTCCCCAGAGAGTGATGAGGCAGGATCATTGGAAGCTTTTAAGTAGTGGTGGGTAAATTTGAAATGAACAAGGGAATCTATGGTTATCAGATGTGGACTAGAAAGCAAAGTTGAGGCCACCATCAGATCAACCATGACCTTATTGAGTGGTAGAGCCACCCTGAAGGGTCAATGGCTTCCTGCTCCTAACTCGATTGCAAAGCACTTTGGCATATCCCAGATTCCTGAAAAGAGCTGTAAAAGTGCCAGTTGTCCTTTTATTTGGTTTGAAGGAAGAGGAATGAAGGAAAATGACAGACAGATAAGGTGTGGCCCTAGGTACACCTAACTGGATTTATAAGAGGACTTTGATCATCGTGGACTATCATTCCCTAGAGTGCTTATGCTGCAGGTTGAAATCTGATTAACTGGATTCTGCCGCTGGCATGGTGTCTGTCACGGTCACCATAGAATTCAACTTCCAGCACAAGCTGTCACTACTCTTTCCAGTATCTGGAGGGGATAAACTGTTAGGCCGAGTTGGACTGGATAAGTTGTCAGGCCCAGGTACATTTCCACAACGTCAGTTTCTGCCATCGGTTTTTGGTGCCTTATCGCTGGAATATATTATCACTGCTTTTCTACCAGAAGCCATTCCTTAAATTTAAAATACTCATCTTCATTCAAGAACACATTATGATGTCACCCATCTCCATCTCTAAAAGCTGTCTTAATCCCACAACCCTCAGAAATTTGCAATTCTCCAGTTCTGGCCTTCTGAGCATCCTGAAGTTACATTGTGCCAGCACTAACAGTTACGTTGTTGGCTACCTTTACTCAAAGCACTGGAATTCTCTCTCTAAATCTCCAAGCTTCTCTACCTCACATTCTTCCATTACAACATTTCTTAAAACCTGCCTTTTTATTATTTGGTCATTTCACCCCGATATCCCCTTATGAAATCCATATCAAATTTTGTTTGATGATGCTCCAGTGAAGGAACTTGGGATATTTTGTTATACCAAAGGTACCAAAGGTGTCGTTTTTATGGATAGTTTTGTCACATGCTCCCATCACTCTTCCAAATGCCTGTCAGAAATCAAGAAAAGTCTTTGGAGATCATGCTAAATTAATTTTCGCCCTGTTTCCAGTTTCACTATACCCTTCTCATCCGATTTGTCTTCCATTGAGATTGGTAGAAGGATATCCATCAAGTGATGTATGCAAGCTTCCCACTACAGTTTCCTTTGTGTTTGTCCCATGTGATGCCAAACGTTCCAGGGATAAAAGCTCACTATCAACATCAATATATCTGAAAAAAAAATTTTTGCTCAGAATTAGAAATGTTCCAATATGTTATTGAATCATTTTGAAAAGTATGATTGATTTTCTCTTATGTTGGCTCTGAAGTTCATTGCAATTCAAAATTTAAATTCTGTACATGCCAATTGACAATTTGTTTTGCTGTTATCCTAGGAAATAATTGGAAATTTAATTTATATTATCACATTTGCTTGAATTTTAAATGTTAACGGTTTTATTATGTTTTATCAAGAGTGAGTCATTGTTTGTAATATCTGCATTCTGATGATTACTTTGAATTGACAGACTGTGATGATGTGACAAATCTGATCTGACATTTGCTGAATTCGCAATTAAAAGTGAGGGAAAGCCATTTGATTTGACAATTCTGTTTAAGACATGAGTAATGAATCACCAGACAGCAAATCAGAACTTCAGTTCAGTATTTATTGCTCATCTTTAATTGCCCAGCGGACAGTTGAGAGTCCACCATATTGTCGGCCTGAAGTCACATGTAGGCTAGACGGGTAGGGATGGCAGATTTCCTTCTCTGAAGGAACAAGATGGGTTTTTCTGACAGTCGGCAATGGTTTCATGCTCATAATTAGACTCTAAATCCCAGAATTTTTTTAATTGAATTCAAATTCCACCATCTGCCACGGTAGGATTTGAACCGAGGTTCTCAACATTACTTGGGTCTCTGGAATAACTCCAATCAGCAGAGAGTTTGCCCCTTGATGCCCATTTATTCCAGTTTTGAGAGGGTTCCTTCATGTCAAAGTCGGTTGAAAGCAACATTGATATCAAGGGCTGTCACTCTCACCTCACTGCTGAAATTCAGCTTTTTTGTCCATGTATGAACCAAATGAGGGCAGGAGTTGAGTGGCCCTGGCGGAACCCAAACTGGGCATCCCTGTGAGATGCTGCTTGATAGCACTGTTGATGACACTTTCTATTGTTGACTGATGGGGCACTAATTGTCTAGGATGGATTTGTCTTGCTTTTTGTATAGAGGACATACAGTTTTCCACATTGTCGGCTGGATGTCAGTCTTGTAACTTTAATGGAAGAACTTGGCGAGGGGATCAGAAAGTTCTGAAGCACAAGACTTCAGTACTATTACTGGAATGTTGTCAGGGCCCATAGCTTTTGCAGTATCCAGTGCCACCAATCGTTTCTTGATATCACATGGAGTGAATCGAATTGGCTGAAGACTGGAATCTCTGATGCTGGGGACCACTGGAGGAGGTCGAGATGGATCACCTGAGATTGCTATGAAAGTTTCAGCCTTATCTTTTGCACTTCTCTATTGGTCTCCTCCAACACTGAGAAGCAGATATTTGTGCAGCCTCCTCCTATACTGCGTTATTTAATTATCCACCACCATTCACACCTGCTGTGGCAGGATTGCAGAGCTAAAATCTGGCCTGACTGTTGGATAATTGACCTCTAATCTCAGGACATGAGTTGTTAATGTGTTGTTCCATTGATGGATAATTTTATCCCTGATAGGAAACTGAATGGCCTATAGTTATCAGCCATATCGCTCTCCATTTTCACAACAGGGGTTTAACATTTGAAACGTCACAGTCCTCTGGCACCATTTCCATATCCTAACATATGACAGCTTGGAATGCATCCTAACTGGATTAGGTAGTTTTTCTACTTTGAGCAGTAACAACCTTTTCAGTGGGCCCCATTTATCCCATAGTCTCTACATCATACTCCAGTACATGGCATTGACAGAATTTGTTATTAAAAGTAGCTAAAAAACACTCATTTAGTTCCTCTATTTCTGCAAGATGATTTCCTTTGTGGCCTCTAAAAATGCTACCCTTCCTGTGACTATGAATTTAAACAAGTAGCCTCTTTGGTTCTTGGTTTACTACTTTTTAAATTTAATTTTTGTTTGTAACATGCAGTAGTTATGGTTTGACTTTGCAACTTCTTTAAAAAAAAACGCACTGACATACCTAACAACTGTTCAGAGGAAGGGTCACCGGATCCAAAACGCTAACTCTGATTTCTCTTCACAGACACTGTCAGACCTGCTGAGATTTTCCCACAACTTCTGTTTCTGTTTCTGATTCTGATTAAATCACATGATTTTTATTTTAAAACTTTAATGAGACTTCTTGCTTCTCAGGGGTGAGCGTGGTCACTGGCAAGAGAGTCTCCAAATTTTTCTGACAGAAGAGTCGTGCATTCAAGCACTTTTTCTGACCTAACGTAAAATATAAATGCTTCAATGTCATTTCAAATGGTGGAATAAGTAGATATTGAGTGCTGGAAACATCATGTTTTCCTTTCTTTATGTTTATGATCATTTTGGTCGTTGTTGACCAATGTACTCCTTTAAAATCACCAAAGTATCTCCAAGATTTCAGCATTCAATTCAGTTTGGGAGACATAGCACAGTAGCAATATGCATGGACTAGCATTGCGGAGGCCTACACGAAAGCTTTGAGGACATGTGTTCAAATTCCTCTGTAACACTGGATTGATTGTAACTCATTAAATTGAAGGCTAGTCTTGGGCTGTTGAGGTGCAGTGATACTGTCCCTACCTCTGAGCCAGAAGGTCTTGATTCAAGCCTCATTTACTCTCTGAATAGGTTAATTAGAAAATATCTAAAAGCTAGCCTAATGATGTCCATGAAATCAGTGTCAATTGTCACATACACACAAAAAAATTGGTTCACTAACATCTTTTAAGGAAGAAAAATGCCTTTCTCACCTTGGTCTGGCCTAAGGTGCTTCTAGACTGACAGCAATATGGCACCTCTCAAGTGGCCTAGCAAGGCACTCAGTGGTAAAAAACTGCTATTATATACATTCAGCCTGTTACACAGCAATAAATATAATATGTTCACCACCAGAAGAGTTTTTTTGCCCCACTGCCCAATCCTTTTGCGATAAAGACTAAAATGCCATGGTCCTTCCTAATTGCTTGGTGTACCTGCATGCTCGCTTTCAGAGACTGGTGAACAAGGATACCTGGATCCCTTTGGATATCAAGATTTCCAATCTCTTAGCATTGAAGAAATACTCCGCACATTTCATCCCTCCTACCAAAGTAGATAACCTCACACTTACCCACATTGTAGTCCATCTGCCATGCTCTTGCCCACTCATTGAGCCTGTTTAAATTCCCTTAAAGTCTCTTTGCATTCTTCTTCCAACACATATTCCCATCAAGTTTAGTGTCATTTGCAAACTTGGAAATATTGTAAGTGGTTCCCACATCAAATCACTGATACCCATGTGAGTGTCTCAATACCATTGTGATAGAGCAGTTCAAGAAGGTGAATTAGCACCTCTTTCTCAATGGCTGTTCGGGAAGGGCACTATATGCAGCCAACAACACCCACATCCTGGGAAACCCTGAGTAAGTTGAAGTTATTGGTGCATTTTTGGGCCTTAACATTTGTTCAGGATACTTGGGACCTTGGGGTGAACAGCACAACAAGCAACACATTTCATTAATCAGTGAGACTTAAAGACTGAGGTGGAGGGTGAATTAGAGTGAATGAATTTAAAGTCAAATTGTGTTCAGAAAGAGAAAGAAAGGTTAAAGAAGGGTAAGATTTGAATGAAAGAAAAATGAAATAAAAATCCAAAATTTGACATTTTGAAAAACAAGTCACAATTGAAGGAATAAGATTCCACATTTACCATTGGTGTTTTCTAGGCAAAAGAGATTGATTGGAAATGTTACCAATTACCATGTTGAAAGGTACATTTAATGGATATTCATTGTACAAATAATTCACTAAAGCTCCTTAGGGAAGGAAACCTGCCATCCCTACCTGGTCTGGCCTACATGTGCCTCCAGACCCAGAGCACTGTGGTTGACTCTTAACTGTCCTTTTGGTAATCAGGGATAAATACTGGCCTGGCCAGCGATGCTCAAAGTCTTGTGAACAAATAAAGAAAGACAGCATATTCATGAAAATCATGGGAGTTTAAACAGCAGACACCATTTTTGTAAAGTTAACGGTGGATTGTGCAAAGAATACACAAACATGTACCAATTCTGAATATTTTCTTCACAGTTTTTTGTTTCCCTTCTGAATGTCTCTGGTTGATTTGTGCACCTACACGGAAGTAGGTCATTTATTTGCAAGTGTTGCACCTGTAATTTCACCACTAGATGGTGCAGTATAATTTTTGCTACAGTCATGTTTTGAAGAACACAATGAGTGCTAAAATAAAGCAGTTAATAAAGTAACTTAAATATAAATTCATTGAATGGGACGTTATCACTTCAGTAAGTATTGTCATTCACTGAAATGGGACAGATGATATGGGTCATAAAAACAGAAAATGCTGGAAATATTCAGCGGCGTCTATGGAGAGAGAAACAGAGTTGACCTTTCAGGTCTGACTTTTCATTATATTTTTATTTAT
This sequence comes from Ginglymostoma cirratum, assembly GCA_024137785.1. Lineage (NCBI taxonomy): Eukaryota > Metazoa > Chordata > Chondrichthyes > Orectolobiformes > Ginglymostomatidae > Ginglymostoma > Ginglymostoma cirratum. Next base: position 1,933,670 of record JAHRHZ010000050.1, read on the forward strand.
TTCACATCGTTTACTTTAATTGTTTTGTAATTCCCTTCTCATGCTCAGTCAGGTTTCCAACAACATCTGCTTTCACAGCCTTGTTTCCTTTCTCAGCAACTTCCCTGCGACTGAATTATTTCACATGCATTCCAGCAGAAATTCCACTCTTTATGTTTTGGATCCACAGGTTTACAGGCTTTATCTTTTCAAGTATCTCCTAAATATTCATCCCTTCATGAATCGCTGTTTTTGTCTTATCCTGAGATCACCATTCAGTGCCATGTATCACCACATGAACGCTCAAGAACCTTTGATAAAAGATCACGACCCAAAATCTTAACGATGTTTTTCTCTCTCTGCAGAGACCATCTGTTTTACATGGCATTTCAAATACTTTTTATTATTTCAGATTTGCAGCATCCACTTTGATTTTGGAATACATCAGTGTAACGACAGGAGTTGGCCAGGGAAATGCTTAGCTCTCTGCTTGAAAGAAAGAATGAAGAGGCAGTAGCTAGTAGGATGATTCTGATTCAAATGAGGGATTTGGTTTAACTAGAATTTTACAGGTAGAGCCTAAAGTTACTAAGGATGGAATGGAGAGTGCCTATGTTACAGTGAATGATTATCACAGAAAATTAGAACCGTATATGATCTATCAAGTCAGACTTCATTCATGGATTTTCCTTGACCAGTAGAAACACTAGCTGGGATCATACAACATGAAACTTGACAACTGGCAGTAGGGCAAAAGGTCATTACAATTGTATCTAGGAAATACCTAATCTATTTCAAATTACACTGGAAAGGCACAGAAGCTAAAATATTGAACATAAGGTTAAGCCGTTTCATGTTGTTACTATGCAGTGGCTACCTGGGTGGTATTTGCTACTGACAGGATTCTGCCATCTGTCTAGAAAGATGTTCTGCCTACCACACAATTGAACAGGGTCACGTACGAAGTGCAGGGCTGCTGCAATGCCAGATACATCGGTCGTATGTGCCAGTAATTTGCTGACTGAATCCAACAGTATGTTCCATTATAACAACGTGTAGAGTTGGATGAACACAGCAAGCCAGGCAGCTTCAGAGGAGCAGGAAAGCTGACGTTTCGGGTCTGGACCCTTCTTCAGAAATGGGGGAGGGGAAGGAGGCACTGAAATAAATAGAGAGAGGGGGAGGCGATGATAGAAGGCTCCTCTGATGCTGCCTGGCCTGCTGTGTTTATCCTGTTCCACACCTTGTTATCTCAGACTCCAGCATCGGCAGTTCCTACTATTCTGAGTATGTTGCATTGCCTTTTCACAATATGCAGAGTGCAGACAGTATTGAACCAGCCCAAATTTGCAAAACATTGACTATTAGATGTGATTTCATGGTTGGATCGCACTAGACAGACATTCCTGAGTATGCTAATAGCTACACTGATGATTACTTTAAGCTAATCAGCCAAGCTCATAATGTGGCTTATTTATACTTGCTAGAAATGACATGCTTCATACAAGGGAACTTTTCTGTGCAGACGGTAGGAATATGTTCAGACCTTGTTTGAATTAGCAGGGAGATTGGTGAGCCTATCATCATCCCCTGCTGCTTTCACCATGGTAACACCTCAGCCAATCAAATTTTACTTGCCAACAAATCAGCATACTTTTCTCTTGCAGTGCAGTGCAATTGTGTGATCGTTTGAAATTTGACATTCTTGCGTTTGTCCAGATAAGTACAAGGGAAAAACTTCAGCAACGTGTCTGTCTTTTCAGCAGTATTCAAGCTCTGTGCTACCGAGTGACTATTTATATTATCACGGTGAGGATGTACAAAAGGAGTGCATTATTTGTAAGGCTTTCTGCACCAAATGTGGGGGCAGGCATCTTTGGGGGTCACTAAATCCCCACCCCAGCCATTGAAGAAACTGGCCAAATAAAGCTGCATTCAGCCACCTAAGAGCTAAGCTTCTGAGCTAACCTTCTAAGTTAACCTTCTGAGCTGAGCTTCAAAACTAACCTCTGAGATAAGCTTCTGAACTAATGTGTGAGCTAACCTTCTAAACTAACCTTCTGAGCTGGGCTTCTGGGTACAAGTACAACAACACTGAAGTCCCACCCCACCCCAACAGAAACTACTGGCTAATCAGAAGTTGGCAGTCTCTGGAAACTGGAGACTCAGGTCTTGCAGCCATGGAAAGCTGCAAAGGCAACAAAGTCTATGTGTTTTGTTTTCTAAAGAAATTGTAAGGCAGTAGGTCCTGGAAGAGATGATTCAGAAGCAAGGACAGGGCTGTGGATTTAAATGGTCACCACCTGCCTGTCATCCATGCCCCCAATTTCCCCCATAATGGGGCAAATGGGGGAAAGAGCTAGCAGGTCTCCCTGGTTTCCCTGTTGACTGGGCAGCCACTTTTCTCACCTACAGAGAAAGTAGGTAATTAAGCTGATGGGGGGATTGCGATCCTTAAGTGGCTATTAACTGACCATTCCTGAACATTAATTAGAGATGGGGTCAGCATGGTCACCTGTGAACCATTCTAACCAAATCTTAGCTGCTGAGATGATAGGAATTGGGCAGGTATCTCAGCAGTACCGACAAATCCCAATTATTTGCCTTTCCCACTCATTGCCCCATTACCACTCAGAAGGGTAAAATCTTGTCTTATGTATGATTTAAAATAATTCTTCTTTGAACTTCTTGGGTTCACTGCGATTCTTATTATTAGTGGCTCGTGATAGTTCATTACATTTTGTTTCAGTGAATAACTCTCCCAGTGAAAATGATTCTTTGAAAATTTCAATGGATGCTGAGGATTATCATTAAAACAAGAATTTCATACTATTACCCACCGGGGATTCTAGTTGCCGACAATAACAACATAAAGCAACAAACTAATGCAATTCTAATTTATCAGTGTTCCTGTTGAACTGATGCAATTGTTATCAAAGAGTATGTCTTTTCAAGATTAGAACTTAACGTGTTTTGATAGCGCAGGGCTATGGGCTATTTACCTGAAATTTCCTCTGCATTTGCATCAAAGAGACACATATTGTGGGTACAAACCAATTACATGGCTTAAGAGACAGTCAGGTTTTCAGCATAAGTAGACTATGTGTACATCTACAATATATACAGTCCCCTTGGCTATCCAACAAAGCCTTCATTCAAACACCTCTGTATGCACAGGAGTAGCCGCATCTCTAATCCCCAAATGTGAGTCTCATCTTTTAACAATGAAACCAGATTTCCAGGCTCACCATGGAATGAAGTCACTGCTCTGGTATTCTTTCGTAGTATTTATGTAATTTATTGTCACTGAAAAGTAACTTGTATGTCTATTTCTTCTGATGCATATTTATACTAAAACATGAATTTCAGTAGAAATTGAAAAGCTTTCCAGATTGCACTTTCCTTAACAGTTTGCACCAGGTGAACCTGAATGATGGTTAGACAAATTTAAACTTACTGTTGATACATTTCTTGGGCCCTGTTTATTTATGCTGATTCATATCCATGTCAATACAAAAAGACAAGCTGACAACCTGCGGCTCAGTTGGTAGAAATCTGAATGTTGAGTGGAAAGGTTATGGGATTTAAGTCCCATTCGAGGTCTGGACCAGAAAAGATCAGGGCTGATACTTTAGCGCAGAATTCAGTGCACTGCTGGATGTGCCATATATGGGTGAGATATTAAAACGAAGGCCATTCCTGTCTTCCCAGGTGGATGCAAAAGATCCCATGGCACTATGTTAAGGAAATGTTGGTGCCACTGTCCTGCACTGACTATCCAAATGAGCAATTTACTTATCACCGTCCTCCTGCCCTCTCCTTGTAACTCCTCACGTTCTTCTTTTCTAGATAAACCCTTTTTGACTGCTTCAATGGAAACAGCTCCGCCACATTTTCAGGAGATGGGGTCCAGATTTTAACCACTCACTAGGCGAAGAAGTTTTTCTCATGTCACTTTTATTACTTTAAATTTGTTCCCCCTTATTTTTGATTCTTTCATGAATGGGAACTTGTCTCCCTGTATACACTGTTCAGATGCCTTTAGATTTTAAATATTATATGCGCTATCATTGTATGTAAAGTAAAGGCAAAAGAGCATCAGACTCCACCTTAACTTTGGATCACTTGAATCCTGATGCACTGATGGAAGCATGGTAGCATAGTACTTCAATAACTTAATGCCATCGCAGGCACTGAAGTGACTGTGAATATAATATTTGCATATATTAGTGAGCTGTGATAAACATCTGTTGGATTTTTCAATACCTCATTACCTGAGTCCCAGTATTGTATTTTGCAAGGGATAAATAAGCATTACTGCACCAAGTAAAGATACCCCGCCTGAGGCAAACTGCATATCAAGGTTAGCAGCAATGGTCAGCTATCAAAGATAGGGGGTTGAGAAGTGTTCTTATAGAAGTTTATAAAATCATGAGGGGTATAGGTAGGGTTAATAGTAGTTATCTTTTCCCTAGGATTTCAAGATGAAGGGGCACATTTTAAGGTGAGAGGATGGAGATTTAAAAAAGGCACGAGGGGCAAATGTTTTAAATAGAGTGTGGGTTCACGTATGGAATGAACTTCCTGAGGAAGTGGTGGATGTGGGTACAACTACAGTGTTTAAAAGACGTTTGGATAAGTACATGAATAGGAAAAGCTTGGAGGCGTAAGGGCCAGGTGGGACTAGTTTAGTTTGGGATTATGTTTGGCGTGGACTGGTTGGGACCAAAGGGTCTGTTTCCATGCTGTATGACTGTATGAATCTATGACTATGACTCAATGACTTCAAGATCTTGTTGGCAGATACTTGAAAACCAAATTGAATCATAGAGTCTCTACCATGTGGAAGCAGGCCATTCGGCCCACCAATTCGACACTGACCCCTCTGAAGAGCATCCCACCCAGACCCACCCCCCTACCTTATCCTTGCATTTTCCATGGCTAACCCATCCAGCCTGCACATCCCTGAACATTAAAGGCAATTTAGCAAGGCCAAACTACCTAACTTGCACATCTTTCAACTGTGGGAAGAAACCCACACAGACACGGACAGAATGTGCAAATTCCACTTAGACAGTTGCCTAAGGGTGCAATCAAACCCAGGTCCCCGGTGCTGTGAGGCAGCAATGCTAACCACTGAGCCACCATGCCAGCTATTGAAGTTCAACTAGGCACCGCTTTGGAAATCAACAAATTCAGGCAATCAGCAGTATCAGCCAGAAGATAGAGCTGGTTACATTCTGATTAAAATCTTTCAATTTAAGTTCTTTCAATTTGGAAGACCTGTCCCTTCTTTGAAACAGAAGCAACAGATTAATTTCTGAAAATTAAAAATGAAAAGGTATTTGAATGGTGTTCACGGCAAAGCTACAATTTTCCTGAAAGAAAACATAGCTAAAATACTCAAAGAATGGTTTGCTGCCATAAGTAGGCTTACCCATGTCCTGGTTCATTTAATCGCTTTGTTTCTACAAATTTAAAGGTGGAGGGAAGCCCCCATGATATCATCATTCCTTAGTTGGCACAAATGCCACCTAGAGACAGAAAACTGTTACAACAAGTCTCGTTTCTGAAAGAACAGATTTCAAGGGATTTCAAGCCCAGCAGCATCAAGAAAAACAAAGGGAAACAGAGCAGAAAAGTGAAAGGAGAAAGAAGCAAAGCCAGCAGAAGAAATAAACAAACGTTGCGCAGTACCCCTTTTAAAAAAGGCAAGACCTTCACTGAGAAATGGAAGGCAAGCTGGTAATTGTAGAGTCACAGTCATAGAGTCATACAGCACAGAAACAGACCCTTTGTTTCAACTTGCCAACCAGATGTCCCAATCTGACCTAGTCCCATTTGCCAGCATTTGCCCCACATCCCTTTAAACCCTTCCTGTTCATATACCTATCCAGATGCCTTTTGTATGTTATAATTGTACCAGCCTCCACCACTTCATTATGGACTGGGAAGCCAATAATCCTTTACTGAACTGCAAATGTGCAAACATTGCATGCCTGACTATTTTACACATATTGAGAAAAAAATGCTTGGAAAATCTCACTTACTGCTCGCAAGGAGAGTGTCTAGAATGAACACATCTGGTCTTTCCATCAGAATCAATAAGTTGGAAAGGCCTAGAAAAGATCTGCAAAATTCTTAAAGACCAGTCCAAGGATGGAATTAACTTCAGGATTAACAAGCATCAATTCATGTCATGGGGACATCAACCTCAAGAGCTGATGCTGTAGCAAAGAGAGTGAGTGTGACTTTTCTGAAGAAGAAATGTCAGATGGTTGTTGTGCTAGTTATTGTCTGTACATTAATTAAAGCCCCTCAGAAAGTATCTTCTGGGCAAGGGCCATATCATTGGCATTTTACCAGAAGATGGACACATATATAAAGCTGTAGTGGCAGGCCAATGATAACTGTATGCCATTGGAGCACCCAGTATTATTACTCCAGTCAACAAAATCCACCAGACCAACAAAACCTGTAATAGGTGTAATTTGTCACAGCTACAAAAAAGCTGTCCACCTTTTCTGGCTATCTGTAAAGCATGTGGCACCAAGAGACATTGAGCACGTTGGTATAAGATGCCTGGTTCCAAAGGGCAAGCCAGACTCCAAACAAAACAGAGGCATCCCACAGGATGGTACAACAACACCACAACATTGGCAACAAAAAATGTGTTCAGGAAGTGCAGAAGCACAAACACTCAATGAGGTTCAGAGTCACCTAAGTGAATGGCAAGTTTTGGAAGATGATCAAGCTTTTCATGTAGTTAACCTTACATAGCATATTGATGGTATAAGTGATAAGAAGCTTTTACAGCCATTAATATCATATGTCCTGAAAAGGCAGGACAATGCAGCCTAAAGCTAAAATTGACAGAGGAGCTTGTACAACCATATGAGCACTGTGCATCCTGAAAGACAGGTTCCTAAGCAAGTGGTGCTGTGTGTTATAGATCTTTAGAGACATCTTGTGGCATATAATCCATCATCACTTCCATGTATTGGCACAGTCAGTCTCCAGGATGCACCAATCTTGGTATAATTACAATTTGTATGCTTCAAGCCACACCCCTTGTAGTGAAACCGACCACATGCATGATGCACTCATTTCAGGTGAAGTTGAAGACATTCTCAAGGTTGATCTGCTTCTTTTGGCCAGAGCCACTGTAGACAGTTACAATTGACAACAGTCAAATATGTGCAACCGGAAGAGCTGCAAAAGATTATTATCCAGGGATGGCCATATAGGGATGAATTTGGTAAATCACAACAAATCAATTTCAAAGGTAAATAAGTCTTAATAGTAAAAGCATTACACTAAGCTATCATGTCCATGTGAAGGAACGTTTGGGTATTGACCACGCAAGGCAATTAGCACTATATACTGGTCTATGAAATGACCAGGGATGAATCATGTTATTCAATGGCTTGTGAGTGAATATCAGACTGCAAACATACTAATCTTAGCAGGGGAGGAAGTATCTACATCCACATTCTTTGGACAAGTGTAGCAACAGACCTAATCACTGTGCCCAGGGTAGATTACAACCTTATGATGAATTACTTCTCTGAATTTCTCTGAATTGTTTTATGACTGAGCAATGTAATGAGTCTGACTGTTGCTGACACAATTATTGCTGTTTTCAATTTATTTGGTGACTGGAATGGAAAGTGTCTTAAAATAGATTGTAATTCACTGGCAAACCATTTAAAGATGTGTGCTCAGTGGGGCGTGACCCACATTGTCACCTCACTATCCATTCTCAAATAGTTCAGCAGAGTGTATGGTGCATACTATTGACTCAACGATCATCAAGCGTTGCGCAACAGAACAAGATTTTCACATTGGTACAAAGGCAAAGTGTTGCAGGAGCATAATGCTTTGAGTCTGGTATGACTCTTTCTTCAGAACAATTTTGAAGTTTCTGTTAACTGTTTCTCTCTCCATTGATACTGCCAAACCTGCTGAATTTCTCCAGCACTTTCCGTTTTTCTTTTATTTTCATAACACAATGGAGAAGAGAACCATCCTCTCCAGTGCTACTCACACTCAGAAGGCAAGTGTGAATGACTTTGTCCAGAACAAAAAGTCTAACCTCCTGAGAAACAGCACATTGTTCTTTAAAGGGAATGAAAGAGATACAGAGAATTACAACATCTGTGAACTGTGTAGAAAGTGGAAATTAGAGGTACAAGTACAAAACTCAGTAACCCAGTTCTGACCAATTTACAGCATGCCAGTCATACACAGAAAGAGTAAGGAAGAAATCTCTGATGATTAGGCAGAAATCTTGAGTGATAACAACCTGCCAGGTTGTGAACCAAGTGCGACAGAGAACACTGTGCACCTCTAAGATTGGTATACAATCACCAGATCAAAACTCCAAAGTGTTACTTTGAAGTTTGAAATATTAATCTTGTAAACTCTGTTTATGTAATTATCAAATTGACAGCACTATGTCCATAAACAACCAGATATATCTGTTCATGATAATTATTTAATTTTGAAAAAGGGGAATTTTATATTATGTCTTAGAACATAGAACAATACAGCGCAGGAATGGGCCCTTTAGCCCATGGTGTTGTGCTGAACATAATGCCAAATGAAACTAATCCCTTCTGCCTGCCCTTGGTCCATATTCCTCCATTCCTTGCAAATTCATGTGCTTCCCTAAATGTCCCTCAAATGCCCCTATTGTATCTGCCTCCACCATGACCCCTGGCAGTGTGTTCCATACTCCTACCACTCTGTGTGTAAAAAACTTGCCCCTCACATCTCCTTTGAAATTTACCCCTCTCATCTTAAATGCATGCCCCCTAGTTTTAGACTTTTCAACTCTAGGAAAAAGATTCTGACTGTCAACCCTATCTATACATCTCACAATTTTATAAACTTCCATCAAGCTTCCCCTCAGCTTCAGCAGCTGCAGAGAAAATAACACGAGTTTTCCTAGCCTCTCCTTATAGTCATACATTCTAATCCAGGCAGCATCCAGGTAAACCTCTTCTGCACCCTCCCCAAAGCCTGCACATCCTTCCTGTAATGTGGCAACCAAAACTGAATGCAATACTCTATGTGTGGCCTAACCAAAGTCTTATAAAGTTGCCACTTGACATCCTGATTCATGTACTCAATTCCCTGACCAATAAAGGCTAGCACAGTATGGACCTTCTTTACCACCCTATCAGCTTGCATGGCCACTTTCAGGGAGCAATGGAATTGAACCCAAAGATCACTCTGTAGATCAATACTGTACAGTTGTCATTAACTGTAAACCTTTCCTTAACATTTGATCTCCCAAACTGCAGTACCTCACACTTACCCAGATTAAACTCCATCTGCCATTTCTCCATCCATAACTGCAACTGATTTATATCGTGCAGTATCTTTTGACAACCTTCTACATTATCCACAACTCCACCAATCTTTGTAACATCTGTAAACTTACTAACCCACCCATCTAAGTTTTTATCCAAGTCATTTATATGTGTCACAAACAGCAGAGGTCCCAATATGGATCCCTGCAGAACACCATTGGTCACAGACCTCCAGCCTGACAAACACACTTCTACCACTGTCCTCCGTCTTTTGTGGGCAAGCCAATTCTGAATCCATGCGGCTAAGTCACCATAGATCCCATGCATCTTAATCTTCTGGATAAGCCTACCGTGAGGGACCTTGTCAAAGGCGTTACTAAAGCCCACGTATACAAATCTACTGCCCTACCCTCATTGATCATTTTCATCACCTCATTGAAAAATTCAATCAAGTGAGTAAAACATGACCTGCCCTGTACAAAGCCATACAGACTGACCCTAATTAGGCCATACATTTCCAAATATGCTTAAATCCTATCCCTAAGATTTCTCTCCAATATCTTCCCAACCACCAATGTGAGACTTACCAGTCTGTAGGTTTCTGGATTATCCCTATTTCCCTTCTTGAACAGAGGAACAATATTAACTACTCATCAATTCTCCAGGACATCTCCAGTGGCTAGTGAGGATACAAAGATCTTGGTCAAGGCCCCAGCAATCCCATTTCTTGTCTCTTTCAATAACTTGGAGTAGATACCATCGGGCCGTGGCGATTTATCCACTCAATTCTCTTCAGGAGATCCAACACCACTTCTTCTTGATTTCAAAATGCCTTAGCATATTAACACGCTTCACACAAATCTCACTATCCTGCATATCCTTCTCCTGGGTGAATACCAATGCAGAGTACTCATTTCGGATGTCGCTCACATTCTCTACCTCCAAGCACAAGTTCCCTCCTTTATCCTACAGTCAGTAAGTCAGTATCCCTTTATGAGATATTACTATAGCAGTTCACCACTGAAGTGTCTGTGAATGTAATATTTTGATATATTTGCAAGCTGTAACAAATGTATAATGGATCTTTCATGCCAACTTCATCGCCATTTCTTATGTTACAAGGGGTTACATTAGCATTGCCACATAGAGTTCCAGTGTTTGTATGCAGGCATCCTGCTACAGGTGTCTAATCAAATACCTCTATTAAGTCTCCTCTCAGCTTACTTTTCTTAAAAGAAAAGTCATAACTTTTCCAATCATTTTCATCACTGATTACCTCATCCCTAAAACCCTTATTGTCACTCATGTCTTCAATTTCTCTGATCCATTCACATCCTTCCGAAAATGCAGCACTGAGACCAGACAATGTATATCAACTGAGGTTGAACTAGTGATTTTTATAAGTTCAGCATTATCTACTTGTCTTCCATATCCATTTCAGTAAAGCCTAAGGTAATGTAGGTGTTGTTATTGTTTGAATACAGTTTTTTCTTTTTATCTTAATTTTTATCTTCTCTGTCCTCCGGGAACCTCTGGAACTTTCCCTCCCTACTTTTCCCTTTTGAAGGAATATACCTTGGCTGTGCCTAAGCTATTTCTTCTTTGGAGGTCAGTTCAGTTATCATTTCTCAAGCCAACCTTTGATTCTAATTTAAGCTACCAGATCCATTTTTATCCTGTTGACGTGGATTTCCGATTAATTGGTCTTATTCAGAATTGTTTTTTGCCTTCTTCTAATGTCAGCCCATATCTTATGATGCATTTGACATCATTAAACCAGATTATCGAGTCAAGAGCACATGACTGTCTGTGGGAGCTTTCTATGCACAAGTAGGCCGCCATATTTCCTCCATTGCTAGTGATTACACTTCAGAAGTACTTCAGTTGCTGTAAAGTAGATTGGGATATCTAGTAGACATGAAATGCACAAAATATGCAAATCTTTATATTGTTTTACTTCCATGTAGCAAAATATTGCTTGAACTAGTTAGTTGGGGATGAATGGTATATGAATCTACTTCAGGATGATACTTCCTTTTCGATATTTTCTTTGGTTTCTTCAAGATACTTAGACACAATGGTGTGTTGTTACTTGTTGAAAACTGATGTCAAACCTGCCCAAAATGCCATGGGTGCACACACTGTGCAATCGTCCACTGTAATCTCACAACACAACCATTCATGACAGCAGTTGAGTGTTCTGAAAAATACTAACACTGGAGAGAAAATTACTTGCACTTTAAAAAATAAGGGATATTAAAAGGACAGAGTTCAAGAAACCTTTTGAAAGCATCAAGAAAAGATTTGAGATGGTTAAAAGCTTCTTTCAATTTGGTTTGATTTGATTTATTTATTGTCACATTAACCAAGGTACAGTGAAAGGTTTTGAATTGTGTGCTAACCAGACTAATCATACCTTATGTAAGAATATCAGGGTAATAGAACAGAATGCAGAATATAGTGTTACAGCTACAGAGAAGGTACAGAGAAAGATCAACTCTAATATGAGAGGTCCATTCGTAAGTTGATAACAGTGGGGAAGAAGCTGTTCTTAAATCTGTTGGTATATGTTTTCAAACCTTTGTATCTTCTGTCCAATGGAGAAGGAGCAGGAGATTACGAATGGCAAAATGAAAATGATGCAAGAGGGAAGCCCACAACCAAGTAGGCATGCACATACAGGTAAGTTATGGAGTGGTTCAGTACCCACTCTTCTGTTGTATGACTACAAGAGTTGTGGTTGTGCTATCTGATCTTCCTCTGAAGAAAAGTTAATTCTCATGTCATTGTACAGGACCATTTCTTAGGTCAACACTGTCGCAGACTTACAGGGAGGAGCAACCAGAGTTTAGGGCACCCATAACTGATTATCCCAGATATTTCCTAGAGGCCCTTGTAGCAGCAAACAGCATTGTCCCTGTGTTATTCCTGAACTTACACAGTCAGTTTCCACCATCGTTGCCTTGTATATATGTTAAATTTTGCACCTTAATGGGTTTAGATCTTAAGCAAACGCATGCAGCACCACCAGAATTCTGACATGAATTGGAGCACTTCTGAAGAGCCATCTAACATAACAATTAGTAAAACACTTAAATTTGTGGTGATGCTATTGTAAATCTTTTGGCACAGTTTTTGTATGGGACCAAAGGCCTGTTCCAACACTCCACCTATCAAAGCAAGCCTGTTTTATCTCATTGGATATGGCAGTCTGAATGCCATAAAGAAGGCATTGAAAACCTCACAGGCAACCTGCCTTGCCTCAAATCTCCCCATTGCATCTTATATAGAATTATAGAATCCCTACAGTGTGGAAGCAGGCCATCCAGCCCATTGAGTCTACACCAACCCTCTGAAGAGAACAAATAACAAAGAAAATTAGAGCACAGGAACAGGCCGTTCGGCCCTCCAAGCCTGCGCCGATCCAGATCCTCTATCTAAACCTGTTGTCTATTTTCCAAGGATCTGTATTCCTTTGCTCCCTGCCCATTCATGTATCTGTCTAGATACATCTTAAATGATGCTATCATGCCCGCCTCTACCACCTCCACTGGCAACGCATTCCAGGCACCCACCACCCTCTGCATAAAGAACTTTCCATGCATATCTCCCTTAAACTTTTCCCCTCTCACCTTGAAATCGTGACCCCTAGTAATTGAGTCCCCCACGCTGGGAAAAAGCTTCTTGCTATCCACCCTGTCTATACCTCTCATGACTTTGTCGACCTCAATCAGGTCCCCCCTCAACCTCCGTCTTTCTAATGTAAATAATCCTAATCTACTCAACCGCTCTTCATAGCTAGCATCCTCCATACCATGCAACATCCTGGTGAACCTCCTCTGCACCCTCTCCAAAGCATCCACATCCTTTTGGTAATGTGGCAACCAGAACTGTACGCAGTATTCCAAATGTGTTCGAACCAAAGTCCTATACAACTGTAACATGACCTGCCAACTCTTGTACTCAATACCCCGTCCGATGAATGAAAGCATGCCATATGCCTTCTTGACCACTCTATCGACCTGCGTTGCCACCTTCAGGGTACAATAGACCTGAACATCCAGATCTCTCTGTGCATCAATTTTCCCCAGGGCTTTTCCATTTACCATACAGTTTGCTCTTGAATTGGATCTTCCAAAATGCATCACCTTGGATTTGCCTGGATTGAACTCCATCTGCCATTTCTCTGCCCAACTCTCCAATATATCTATATTCTGCTGCATTCTCCGACAGTCCCCTTCACTATCTGCTACTCCACCAATCTTAGTGTCATCTAAGAGAATCCAACCCAGAGTCAGCCTCCTACCCTATCCCTGTAACTCTGCATTTCCCATGGCCAATCCACCTAACCTGCACGTCTTTGGTCTGTGGGAAGAAACCGGAGCACCCGGAAGAAACCCATGCAAACACGGGGAGAATGTGCAAACTCCACACAGACAGTTACCTGAATCGAACCCTCTGCTTCTTTGTACCACATTAGCTTGGACTTCCATGATCAAATCCAATTAAATGCAGTAAAGGCTGTGGGAAGCAAAGTTTAATGACAATTGGCATCAGTAAAAGACATAAAACAAGGTTAGCTCATCGAAATGTTTACTTATCACATTAAAGCCCCATTAAATAAATTCCTACCTGATTGTGTGTCCAAGGAAATTTGATAACCGGGAAGTGAGTAGTTTGTTCAGTGAGTTAGCACATACGTGTAGTTTCCTTCTGTGCTGTATAAGTTCGTCTCCGGCGTGAACTGGAGAGAGCGATTCTCGTGTGCAGTTAAAGCACATTGGTAATTTTATAGTCTCCTCAAGCATTTCTTCTGGATAGAGGATGACTAACTCCCACCCTGGTTCAGCGGGTTCTAAGATAGCCGATAGTCCAATGCATGATCTGCCAAATCTGCCACATGTGGGGAAGGTAGTACTTAAAGGGTTGGGTAAATGGGATATTTGGAGGTTTGCGCACTTCCTTTGATTCCTTAACTTCATTTGTGCATGCTCCTGACAAAGTCTGTCAATGTGTTTGGTCCTTTCCCAAATGAGCCTTCACAAGCCAGGGCCTCCCGTGAGTCAGTGGATAAGTTTGACCACTTCAGGAATGGCTCGAGGACATTCCTAAAGTCTTTTTGCTGCCTTCCTGGGAATCTTCTTTTGGGACTGAGGTCCTAGTAAAGCAATTGCAATCAGTCTATTGTCAGGCATATAAATACCTTAATTGGCCCAATGGAGCAGGTTTTGAAGGATTAGAATTATAGAATCCCTACAGCGTGGAAGCAGGCCATTTGGCCCATCGAGAACACACTGACCCTCTGAAGACCATCTCACCCAGGCCCACTCTCTACCTAATCCCTGTAACCCTGCATTTCCCATGACTACTTTGCCTAGCCTGTACATCCCTGAACACTACGGGTAATTTCACAAGGTCATTCCACCTAACCTGCACACCTTTGGACTGCGGGAGGAAACTGGAACACCCACAGGAAAACTGTGAAGACAAGGGGAGAACGTGAAAACTCCACACAGTCGCCCAAGGGTGGTATTGAACCCAGGTCCCTGGCATTGTGAGGCAGCAATGCTAATCACTGAGCCACCGTGCCACCCCATCTTAGCATCTTAGTTCTAAGCAAGTTGGCTTGGACAGGGTACTGCTGTTGGACTGAATTACTTGCCTGCAAAAGGATGACTAATAATACTTGCTGATGCTTCTTTGGGTGCCTGGTTTTCCATGTTTCCAAAACATATAGGAGCACTAGGATCCCTGCTGCCCAATAAACCATGACTATAGTATTTATGAACCAGGATCTCAATCCCGACATATACTTCCTCACTGCAACAGTGACACAAGAAACAATTGATTTATGTCAGTCGCAACAGGTGATTCCCAGGAAGACAGCAGAAAGACTTTAGGAATGTCCTCAAGCCTGTTTACTTGAATGTCCTAAGAATGTCCTAAAGTGGTCAAACTTACCCACTGACTCATGGGAGGCCCTGGCTTGTGATCAGTTCTGGTCCAAAATGGCAGCCGTGTCGGGCTCCTGTGCTGGAGCTCATCTGCTCGGACCGCTTTTCTTTGCCTTTCTTTTTCTTCTTCTCTCTTTTCTTTTACTTACTTACCTTGTCCTGAGCTTGGATGACATGAACGGCTGTGGGAACCCAGTGTGCGGACCTCAAGAGGTCTCGAGCCAGGACAGTGTACGGACGTTGGGCAGGCCTACCGCGGACCTTGAGAGGGCACAGGGCAGAGAAAAGTGGGCCTGACAGGGACCTTGAGTGAGCCCCCTACTTTTCTGGAGCAGGCACAGGACCTGGAATCGGTGACTTCGTTGTTGGTTGGGTCTGGCACCAGCGACGGTGAAGCAAAGGCGGAAGAGCATCATGGCAACGTCGATGAGCTGGGTCCAGTGGCGAGAGACGCAACTCTGGCGTTGGTTGGGTCCGGTGCAGGCAGTGGCAAGGTGGTGTTGGAGGGGTATCGGCCCAGGGCAAAGATGGCGCCTGAGGATCAGTGATTTTGATGTTGTTTGTGTCCAGTGTAGACAGTGGTGAAGCGGTGCCAGAGGGATGGTAGCACAGGTATCGTTGATGGCGATGAGCTGGCTCAGAACTGACAGATGGTCTCTCTTCTAGCTATATCTTTCTTTTTCCCTTATTCTTAATGTTGCATAGTATCGTGGTGACAAATGAAAGCTTTCGACTGTATTTTATTGTATTCTTATGAAAAATGCTCATGACAATAACATCAAAATCAAATCAAATCAATGCATTTCACCTCCAATAAGTTATGCAGTCGAGTGGAGATAATCCATACAACTGACGGCAAACTTTGTCATGTGCAATCCAAAACCAAAAACACTCCAGTCTCAGCTTTAGATTTTTCAAATGCAGTTTGTGTGTTCTCACTCAGAAACTGATCTCCAGCTCATTGCCAACACCTTCTCTGGAACATTTGAAACAAAAAACGAGCCTTTCACTAAGCGCCAGGAAAACTCAGGTCCTCTTTCAACCAAGCTGACAGGAAAACACCTCCCTCCTGCCCCCACTGACAAAGATGATGGTGGATCAATTTCCACATCTTGGGAGCCTTGTCTCATCAAAAGCAGACATCAACAACAACATGCATCCAATTAGCTCGTTCAGCATTCAGTTATCTGAGCAAAAGAGTATTTCAGTGGCTAAACATAGACCAATCAGCCTCAGGAAGGATCTCATGCCACTCTCCTCAGGCCTAGTTAGGAAAACTCAGACCAGAAAATGGCCGGTATCAGGCACAAGCAATTTCAGCTAAATTCATTTTGCAATAACTGACCCTATTTTTGGAAGCAAATTTATATGTAACATGAGACAAAAATCACTCCCACTGTGTTAACTATTTATATTTAAATTCTTGTAACATACTTCTGCGGCCATCTTGTTTTTCCTGCTTATAAAGAGAAACCAGATTAAAGCAATGTGAAACAATGAGGTCTTAATGTGATGCTGCTAATGAAGCTGGTCATCTCCTATGACTAATTCTCCTCACAATCAGTAGCAGAATTAAAAACAAAGTATTTCACAAACTGTTAGGTACGTGTCTTGCTGAAAGTATTGCTGCCTGAACTAGACGTGGTCAAGTTCAGTCATTTACATATGAAGTGATGATGGGGTTAGTGATAATCATTCTATTAGTCTTCCTTTTATTTAATATAATTTTTCTAGTTACCCACGTATGTTTAGTCTTTCAATCACCATGTTCCTCATTCAATCCATGCAGGGAGAGAGAACTGATATAAATTGTAGACTTCTTAATTACTTGAATCACTGCTCCTACACCATTGTCCAACAGTGAATGTCCTTTATTTTTACGTAGAATACAAGTCCTAGCTGTCTTTTTCTTCATGCCATGAGCTTTCAAATTATGCATGTTTGTCTTCATAGCTCATAAAGATGATTAAAAATATGGAAATTTTATGCCAACAAAGAAACCGTCAAATCCCCAGAACAGCTGACATTCCAATAAACCTGTCTTCACCACAGTTTCATGTTTGCAGCTTAACTATTCATAACATTTAGCCAACACAGGAGGGGAATGATACTTAAATTGAAGTGCCAATAACATTTATTAGACTTGCAAGCAAAATGTAGATCAGCAGAATACACAGTTTTAGCACAATACAGGCATGGAAAATATTCATAGATTCTCTTCAAAAACCATTTGGAATATGCCTCAATCTGCTCCTACCAGCAGTCAGCATTGTGCTCAGTTTTATTTGGAGTGCGCTCATTCAGGTGCAAACATTCAAATGTGAGCCATAAGTAGGAGTAGGCCATTCAGCTCCTTGTGCCTTCTACACCATTTAGTAAGATCTTGGCTGATTTGACTGTAACCTTAATTCTACATTCCCATATACCTCATATAACCTTTCACACCCACCTGCCCCCTTGCTTAACAGGAATCCGTCACGTTTACAGTTTCAAGGATTCACAACCCTCTGCGAGAAATCATTTTGCTTAACCTCTGTGTTAAATGGGTGACCTCTGAGTTTTAAACAGTGATCCCAGGTACTGGATTCTCCCAGAAGATAAAAAATCCTTTCTACATCAACTCATTCTTGATGTTATAGATTTTAAATAAGTCATCTCTTACTTTTCTGAAATTCAGCAGATACAAACCTAGCCTGTCCAACCTTACCTCATAAGGCAGCCTGCCTATTCCAGGTATTGGTCTAGTAAACCTTCTCAGAATTGTCCCAGTTCTTGAACAGAAATCCTTCTTGAACAGAACCATAAAATCCCTGCAGTGCAGAAGCAGGCCATTCGGCCCATCGAGTGCACACCTACGCTCTGAAGATCATCCCACCTAGACCATCCCCCTAACTATCCCCATAACCCTGCATTCCCCCATGGCTAATCCACCTAACCGGCACATCTTCAGACTGTGGGAGGAAACCCATGTGAACACAGGAAGGACGTGCAAACTCCACACAGGTCGTCACCCAAGGCTGGAATCAAACATCGATCCCAGGCATTGTAAGGCAGCAGTGCTAACTGAGCCACAGTGCCATCCTAAATAGAATGACCAATACATACATAGCACTCCAGATGCAGTCTCACTAATGTCCTGTATAATTGAAGGATAATCTCCCTGCTGTTGTAATCAATCCCCCCCAAACCTTTGCAACCTTCTGAGCAAATGGCAATTAAACAGGTCTTTCCTGTGACAGCCACAGCAATGATGGAACTGCTGAAGAACCTTTTGCAACTGGTTAGTACTGAAGAGGATTTGCCATAGCCAGGAGGCTTGCTGCCCAGAAATATTCAACATGTTCAGCTCCCAAGTCTTTTTTGGTTGTGGAAAAGTGACATTTTACAATCATTAGTAATATTATAATCGCCTGAGGCTAGTGAAGCCATCAGTGGAACTAGCCAGTGGACCTTGGAAGTTTCCACTCGTAAGGTTATACTTTTAAGCTCATTGGGCTCATTGTTTGTTTTACCTGAACCGTCAGGAACAGGTTGGGGTCAGAAACTGGCAGGAACACAAAATTTACAATTCTAAACAATTTTATCGTTTAGAAAATATGGAAAATTACACAAAATCTTTGTCAAACCTTGTTTAGGCCCCAGCCCAAAGTGTTGTGTCCAGTTCTGGTCACTGTGCTCTAAGAGGGACATTAGAACCAAGGAAGGCGCAGAGGAAATTTAATACAATGGTACCAATGAGGAAAGTATTCAGTTACGGGGGGAAGATTAGAATAATTTAAGGGGAAGTTTGATAGAGGTACTCAAAATCATGAAGGACTTGGTTGAGTAAATAAGGAGAAATTGTTTCCAGTGGCAGGAGAGTCAGGAACAAGAGGAGACAGATTTGTAGTAATTGTCAATGAAGTGCCATGAGGAAAAACAATTTTGCTCGGCAGCGTGCGATCGGGAAGTTCCTGCCTGTTGTGGGAGCAGATTCATTCTTAACTTTCTAAAAAGGGCATTGGCTAAATACCTGAAAAGCTGTTAGCATGGTGATGGGGAAAGAACAGCAAAGGGAGACTAATCAGATAGCTGTTTCAAAAGGGCTGGCACAGGCATGATGGGTCAAATAGCCTTCTTCTGTGCTCTATCATTCCATGAAGCTATGAAGATGTGCAGACAAAACAGAAGAACTGATGGAATTGATACGCTTCTGCTGAAATCTTGAAAATATCTGACTTTCAATTAGCCTTCTGGAGAATTTCTGAAGCAAAATCATTATTTTGGTTCAACTCACATTTTTCCAATAATTCTCAAAATTAATAAGAGAATCAAACACAATTAGAAAAAGGAAAAAAAATGCACAAAAAAAGCAGTGGAACGCAGAAAATTGATATGAAACAAGTGCCGTGAATTCACCTGCAGTATTTCAGTAGTTTAGATGGTTTGGTCTAGCAATTTGCTGCTCAGTGTAGAAACAATAATCTGACAGCTGTACGTGTTTTAGTGCATCACCAGCAAGCAATAAATGGACAAATTAACCAATACTTTTAGTAAATGTCAGGAAAGAAAACATTAAACAGTATTTAGCTACCACTCAATAGAATCACAGCAGTCTAAAAATATTTGATTGTGGAATTATTGCTGTCTGTCATTAAAACCACAGCAACAGTAACGCTTCCACTAGTTCTCTTTCTAATTGTTTTTAGCTCCGACCCACTAATTCCTGGTCCTTTGTTGGCACCAGGTAACATGATTGCTAGTCTTTTGTTGACAGGGTTGTCAAGAAATCGTCCACTTTTCATTTCTGTTTTGATTTATTTACTTTTCCTTCTGTGTTAGCACTTTGTTAGTGGCTTCTTGCGTATGCATTTTCTGTCAATGTGTTTTGGCTAGCTCTCACAAGGCTAATTGAAAGTTAAATCCAGAGTACATGGTGCGGCTGCCACGTAACATTCGGAGGGCATTGTCACGGACAGGGGTAATGTCCTCAGACTGTTGGGTGGGATCATAATGTTCATAATTATGCCCCTATTCATAATCCTTGCATGCTGTGTTCTACATAGCTGGAGCAGGAAAATAGGGAATGTGATAGAGGCTGACGAGCTGGGAGAGCGTAATCAATCTTCTGAGGAGGACGATGAAGACATCAAACAGGAAGAACTGCTACATGCATGACAATACACAGCAGCATAAGGCACTACATGCCAGCCAGGATTTAATTGATACCTGGTTCAGTTAGATGAGTGCTGGGTGCAGTGATCATACATTGCCTGTAAACTGTTTGGTCTTGAAAGGGAAGCTTATTTGGTTTGAAATTTGGTTAGCTGGTTTGAAATGTTTAAAGGTTTTCTTGCGTGTAATGGTTACAGAAACACAGAATGAGAAGACGCTGGGCTACAGTGGGCACTGAAGAAAGACTAGCTGTGACTTAATGTTGTAAGATGTGATTAAGGACCAATAAGATGTCTGACAGCGATACATGTAGGAATATGCAGTTGTATGTGCAATGAATTGTCAGCTATGCCATCGATGTGGCCTGACAAGCTTTGGTTTGTGGTTGCTGTCTCACCATGTGCATTTTGAAGGCACCTGCACATTGCCAATGCCAACAGATTGCTAAGGATAGGAGTAATGCATATGGAGACAATGGCATTTCTGTGTAGGATTGTGAACATGTGAGCAGGAGTTACTACAAGTAGAAAGTTACAATATTTTTATTTTTTGAAATGTATTTTATTTGAAAGGTTATTTCATTTAGCAATGTAGGAATTTAAAAATGTAAAGTATTTCAACTTATTGTGTGTAATGTTTTATTCCCCCTTGAAAAGGAATGTTCTATAGATATTGTCTGTCATTTCCCCAATCCTGGTTTTTTGAGGGTTGGGCCATGGAATCCCATTGGATTGCTCCACCACATACAGACAACGTATAGGCATTGTCTTCTGTGGGATAGTAGTCTGGGAAACTGTCCTATTCTCGTCATTTACCATCAGGAATTTTGGAAGGATTTTCTATCTGAAAATGAACTCACTTGGCTGGAGTATGAATGGTCCTTGCATGGGTTTCAAACCAGAGCTTCTGGTGCAGGGCTCTACCACTGTATCACAAGATCACCTGACCCTACAGAACTTAACTCTAGCTTTTACATTAATTCCTGTGGGAACTAAGGATTCACTAAAAATTGTATAATTCAAAAGTAGCAATTTTCAGAAACATAACAATATCCGAGTGAGATAACACAGTGTGAGCTGGAGGAACACAGCAGGTCAGGCAGCATCAGAGGAGCAGAAAAGTTGATGTTTCAGGTCGGGACCCTTCGTCAGAAATAGGGAGGAGGAAGGGACCTCAGAAATAAATAGAGAGAGGAGGGGTAGGGCTGGGGAAGGTAGGTGGGATGGTGATAGGTGAGTACAAGTGGGCAGT
Source organism: Ginglymostoma cirratum (assembly GCA_024137785.1). Lineage (NCBI taxonomy): Eukaryota > Metazoa > Chordata > Chondrichthyes > Orectolobiformes > Ginglymostomatidae > Ginglymostoma > Ginglymostoma cirratum. The sequence continues at coordinate 1,955,325 of JAHRHZ010000050.1, forward strand.
GGTGCGGATTGGTCAGTGAGGTGGGTGGGTTGGATAGGTGGGAGAGAAGATGGACAGGTTGTGTCAGGTCATTGAGGTGGGGATGAGAGGGAGGGTTGGTCATGGGATGAGGTTGGGGTGGGGGGAGATTTTAAAACTGGTAAAATCCACGTTTGAGGCATTTGGCTGTAGGCTCCCAAGGCAGAATATGAGGTGCTGCTCCTCCAGTTTGTGGAATCCCCCATAACTAAGTGAGGACTTTTTGACTAAAATTATTCCATGTTTGATGGTGATGTAAGATTTGTGACTTATATATGTTGTAGAAATTGGAATTTGAACAAGTGGCATGTGGGTTAAAAACTGAAAATGATGGTGAAAATCAGCTGGTCTGGCAGGATCTGTGGTCAGAGAAACAGACTTAATGTTGTGAGTCCAGTATGGCTCTTCTTCATGTTCTGTGTGTATGAGGAGGTTTAATTATTAACTTGTCAGCATTTCCAGAGGCATCATTTGTTTTAAAAACCTAACATGAGAGTGTCCCTTGAATGATAATCAGAAGTAATTTTCATTGTGAGAGTTTCATGATTGGGCAGTGTAAACATTGAAAAACATTAGCTTGTGTTTAATTCAGAAAAATGAGGAATTAGTTTAGAAAGCTTTTGATTGGTTTGCAGAATTGTAAGGAACAGTTTCTCCTGAAGAAAGGAAATGGTTCAGAACAGTTAGGAAATTGGTAACCTCAAGAGCTTTTATTTGAACATTCCAGACAAGACGTGTTGGTTAGAATCCAGAAGGAGGTATTTGAAGCTGAAAATGTCTAAGCTCAATTGTTTGTGTAAGTATGAAAAAGGCTATCAGACTCTCAAGACAGGAAATTGAAAGAAACAGTTACGTCAAAGCTATAGATGTGATAAAGAAGGGATTTCTTTCTGGTGTGTAAATATTGTAAAGTGATAGTGTTTGGAGAAATGGATTGCGTTTTTGCTGTGTTTCAAATTTTTTAATTTGTGTTATATATAGATAACTCATCATTCTATTTGATCCTCATCACTTTTGTGAAATAAACTCATGCATTTTTGTTAAAAACAATTTTACAGTCATGAACGCCTATGTTTCAGTAAAAGATCACCTCATTTAAAAATGATTTATCAAACCAGGTTTCAATCTGGGATCTGACTTGTCCTGTAATAACATCAGTGGGATCATAGCATTATCTAATGGTACCAGTGGGAGGGCCAGAACATTTTCACAGTTGGATCTTATCTCCTTAATTTCGGTGAACTGCGAGGATTTTGTAATTGAGGGAATGGAAAATCTGAAGCTCCTTTGTGAAGCCAAGTTTCACTTCCAAAGAGGGCAAACAATTCCAGGCAGAAACCATTGATGGGTGGGAAGGTTTTTGTAATCCTCATGGCCACAATACTTAGTCCCGATGCAATTTTTTTGCAGCTGAAAATGATGTGAAGCTAGGAAGACCTTTTAAAGGGAAAGTGGATTCTGGCTGCAGCAGGTACTGAGGAAGCATATCTGTGCAGGTAGAGCACATAATACAGGGACAGGTTAAAGGAGCCTGATCATGTATTCAGAAAAGACACTGTGAAGGCAACTGGAGCAGATAGCAGCAGCTTAGCCCCAGGAACCTAAATATAGTGTAGGAGGAACTTCAATGACCTCACTCAAGTGGTGGAAGTCATTGAACTCATTTTTAAATGCCATATCTTTACAACTGAAACCATTAATCTCACACATTATTTCATTTAATGAACCCCGTTAATCCTATTCCACTAAACCCTTTCAGCCACAAGTCATTCCTTACATTCACACTTCTCTGTACTCCCACAGCCTTAGTACTGATCCAAGCCTCATTCCCACGTCTCACAGTTTGTACACACTGCCAGCAATTCAAACGTAACACACGTGTCATCAAAACACGTTGGGTCACACTCACTGACACATGTGCCTCCCTTTTGAAGTACAAGATGGCACACATTTGCAGGCAGCAGGCACTGATCACCCAATCACACACTTACATCCTGATCAATCAGACAGAGTTTCTGATCATTAGCTATGAATGTAGCTGCAAATATGTTAAGCTAGGGGTGAACGTGTATGTATATCTTCGTTTTAACTCTCTTGTTTCTCTTCCACATCTTGCCCGTGCAAGCCTGCTCTATGGCAGTTGTTTCTCAGTCTCTAAAGGGCAGAAAGTCTAAGGGCAGGGTTACAGTGAGCTCTAAGCTGCCCCTCACTGTAAATCACCAGACAAGAATGAAATGCAGCAGGACAGTAGGAATGGTAGCTGAGGTACTTGCCCCTGCTGGAGGGGAAGGTTACACGTGAGCTCTGCAGAGCAGTACTCAAGTGAGGACTTTGATGGGTTTGTGTGGTGGGAAAATGTGGACTGGTATGTTCAGTGCTTGGTGCATTGGCAGATCCACCAGTAAATCCAGTACCAAACGCACACAGGGCTTTGATAAAAGACTGGAGACCATATTGTGTAGAAGTGGTGGCCACGTTGATTACTGCAACCATAATGTTGGCTGCTTCTCAGTGTCTGAGTGTTGCAGTGAGGGCCCAGACTGAGGTCATCGAGACTTAGTTTGGTACCACAGCGGCTACAGAGATGACTCGATCTCATTGCTGGGATTGCTGTGCAACAATCCCAGGAAACTGCCAGTAACTCCATGGCACACAAACCTGCTGCCCTCTTTCAGGATGGTAGCTTCCACCCTCTCACCATCCTGCTCTGTCAGGGCTCCTGCCGTTACCCCCTGTCTGCAAGTCAGTCCAGACTGCTGTCGTCAGGCAGGGGTAGCACAGTCTGAAGCAGGACCTTCCAAACCATCACGCGGGGCTGTGTGCAGTCTCCCCTGAAGAACGTCAGCAGCTTCCCACCCACTTTACTGCTGTAACACTGAACAGGAGCACCAGGAAATACAAGGGCACAGGGAAGATTGGCAAAAAGGAAATTTGAAGGCAATTACTTTGTGTTTGTCTGAAATATTGGATGGTTTGTTGTGAAAAATTGTTTGGATTGTTAACATTGTGATGGCTTTCCATGCAGCATTGTGTCCAAAGACACTGCTAGAACACACAGATGGAAGGCAAGCATCTGGATTGTTAGTGGGAATTAGGCTCATGTTCTCTCACCCCATGGTTGAGTGAGTTGATCTTGGATAGCTCATCCATTAAAGAGATGGTGTTGATTGCTCCCTGTCTCCCTTTTGCAGTTCACCCTGTACCTTGTTGCCTTCTGCGGCTTGCTGTATAGCTTGGGCTAAGGGCTGTGTGCTCATGATAGCGGGATTGTGGAACATGTAGCAGATCACCTTGCCACTCTCTGCCAAGTAGTGCCAGTGTTCTCCAAAGTGGTCCAGGCAGTGGAAACGCTGAATAAGCACACCCAGAATCTGCTCGATGAGGGGTGTGATGTATATATATAGAGAGAGAGAGTGAGCCTGTATGTGCAGGGGTTGTGCAGTCAAGTCATAAACCACATCAACAAATAAGCCCCGATAACAAGCATGGGGCTGGATGAACACAGCAGGTCAAGCAGCATCATAGGAGCAGGAAAACTTGACGTTTCGGGCCTAAACCCTTCATCAGAAATGAGCCCCTTCACCGAGTAGTCACTTTCTCATGGTGTGTCAAACGTTGATGGTGCAGTCACATGGGGCACAATGAATGCATCAAGATTGCTGCCAGGATACTGGGCACTGATCTACCTGATGGATGAAGGATGAGAGCACACCACTCTGACATTGATACGGTAGAATCCACTCCTTTAATGGTATAATCTGAATATACAAGTGTACCTGCAAAGTAATGTACTTGTAGTCAACGGCATCATGCACCACAAAGAAACATGCAATCCGTGCAAACACATGTGCTCACTCATTCTCTGTCCTGAAAGGGAATGAATTTTAATTCTCTTGTCAAACAGAACATCATGACCTCTCGCACACAGCTATAGGTAGTAGGCTGGGAGTTGTTGTAATTATTGCCTCATCCATTCCTAGCTTTTGCCCATCAGAGCCACTGAAAATGCCACCTTTATCCTGCTAAGATTGTAATCTGTCTGCCACAGTTCCAGTGAATACCTTCATATTGAAAAAGAGACATTGCACTTTGAGATTGAGATAGGAGAACCATTTCCCAAATGTACTAGGGTAAGTATGGTATCCTATTGAGTGTTTTCTGTCCATCCACCTTGTTCAAACCAGTGGAAATTCATTGTGCCACCTCTGTATGTCTTCTCTCACACTGCAGTTCCATGACTGGGAGCATTGGGATTGGTCTGAGGAGAAACCTTCACATACTTAGTCTGTGAAATGGCTGAGGGAGTTTAATCCAGACAAATGTGAGATCGTGCATTTTTGAAGACCTAATGCAGAAGAGAGGTATACAATAATTCGTAGAACTCTTAGCAGCATCAACCTACTGAAGGATCTAGTCATAGAGGTCCCTGAAAGTGACAACACAATTGGATAAGGTGGTGAAAAAGGCATATAGCATGTTTGCCTTGATCAGTTAGGCACAGAATATAGAAATTGGCAAGACATGTTGTAGCTGTATAGAACTTTATACATTTGGAATATTGTGTACAGTTCTGTTCGCCACACTACAAGAAGGACGTGGAGGCTTTAGAGAGGATACAGAAATGTTTTACCAGAATATTGCCTGGTTTGGAGGGTATTAACTATGAGGAGAGATTGGACAAACTTGAATGTTGAAAGCATGAAGGGAGATTTGGCAAAAGTTTATAAAATTATGAGGGGCATGGATAGGATGGATAGTCAGAGTCTTTTTCCCAGGGTTGTAATATTAAGTACTTGGGGACCTAGGTTTAAGGTAAAAAGGAGTAAGTTTAAAGGAGGTGTGAGAGGCAAGTTTTTCACACAGAAGGTGGTAAGTGCCTGGAATGTGCTGCCAGAGGCGGTGGTGGAGGCAATAGCATTGTTTAACAGGCATCTTGACAGATATATGGACGGGAATAGAGGGATAAAGTCCACGTACAGGCAAAAGATTTTAGTCTTGGTGGGCTGAAAGGTCTGTTCCTGTACCGTACTGGCCTTTGTATCTTTGTATCTAGAGCCAAGTCCTTCACCATGAGCCAAACCACTCCTGGTGGATATCACTAAATCTAAGTTGCAGTACAACACGTCCATCTATTTACTCAGAACAGTCAGTGGAATGAGCGACTAACCTGCAGATGGTTGATGATTCCTTTAAAAATCACCAGTGGAAGGGTGTAGTAGGATCCTACTCTGTTGAGTGCATTTTCAGTTGTGTGAGGTTGAGAGACAATGATAGTTTAAATATATAGATAAAATATGGTGCTGGCAATATTAAATAAGTATCAGATACAGACTCAAGTCATGATGTGCCTATTGTGTTGGCACTTTCCAATCTACTTCTACAGAGATGTAATTATAAGTCTTTGGAGCAGTTGGGACTTAAACCCAGGCCTCCTAGTTCAGAGGTAAGGATACTACCATTGCATCACAAGAGCTCCACATACATAGTCTGTACACTCATGAGCGTTGCCAACCCAATTAATGGCCTACCCAAAGTGCACCTATATCAGACATTTCTGGGTAAAGCATGGGTGCCAGTTTGGTACCAAACCACCACCTGTGGTACAAAAATATGTGTACTTTCCAATTGAACGCTGTGGCATTGATAACATGAAATAAATTACAGTAGTATTGTTCAGACAAGAAATGGATGACTTAATGAGAAAGCTTCATTACTGTCATTTTCCAAATTCTGTAACCTTTTAACTATTTCTTTAAATAAACCTTTTGCATCCATTCTGAAATCTCCTTATGTGACAACGTGTCAAATTTTGCTTTGCAATACTCCCGTGATGTGCTTTGCCATGTTTTATTACATTCAATACACTACATAAATAGAAGTTGTTGTTGTATTCAACATGTTTCTACTTTTCTAACCTACAGCTCAATATTCATCTGGGATACTACTATTGTGCAAAGTTTCTGTTGTAAATCAATCCCTTTTGCCCTGAGAATTAATTGTAATAGATCTATTTTCAATACAAAGAGCCTTGCATTTGAGGTGAAGATGGATGGGAAATTAAATTTTACAAAGTCAAGTTTCCTTTACATGGTGGTGTGTTACTCTTTGCTCATTTATTAAGTTGTCATTTTGTCAAATTCAGGTGCTCAACTGCTTCCTTAGCTTCCTAATCAACAGAACCGAGACTTTGAATGGGTCAACAGAATTCTGACACAAAGAGGTAGAAATTAGATCTTGTACCCATTTTATCTGTGTAAAATGGAAACACCGAAGATTGATTTGAACCACAGTTTGAACCGCAGGGGCACCTGCAAAACAGTCCATTTGAAATTGGGTCAGGACATGTTTCAGCAGTTTTCGTCTGGAACAAGTATCACATTTCTATGAGGGAGTGATGTTTCAGCTCCTCTCACAGAATCTGGCACATAGTCAGCATTGCTCATGAATGTATATGAGGCTCTAAGGTCAAATTCTGCATCAGCCAAGAGCCTAGTAATTTGGATGGGTGTTGCTGCCGCATCACTGCCTTTGTCACTGATTTCCCATTACTTATTTTCTACTTTGCTCAGAAATCTCTAATTGGCATTCTAACTGGCTGCCCCTTCCATCTCTTCCATACTTACTTTTCTCAATTATTAGGCAGGACATTACTATGTAACAATTCTGTAAAAATTAAGAAATGCTACTTTCATTGTTGACTGGAAATTATCATAGTTTTTTTCCTCAACACAAAATTACCATTCTCATACTAAGTTGCGTTGGTCAAATTTGCTTGGATATCTCAAACAGATTTGCTTAATAGACAAACTGATAACTCACCATTACAGAGTACCTTATATGTACATCCTTACTGTCACTTGCTGCTGCTTGGAGTCTTCCTATGGCCATGTGGTGTCATCCCATTCCTTGGCTTGTTAACACACGCAAGCAACACAGCTCTTAAAAATAATGCGGTAGGATTGATCTGAGCTTTTTTAGAGTGAAACTCTTATCAAAATATAATGCTTGAACCAAGACTATTTCCATGAACTAGAGGGATGCTCACCTGATTTTAATTTTCAAAATGGGGATCAAGGCAGAACTATAAGTTCACTAGTTTGCCATCAGTAATATGTATGTTTTCAAAGGGATTAATAGGAGATGCTGTATTCGTCCAACTCAATAAAGGAATCACTGGGGAAACTGAACAGGACTTCTGACAATGAAAGGCTGTGTTGTGAATTCGATGGAGTTGTTTTGAAATGGAACATGGGTTGGGGATGTGGGTTACCAAGTACACGCTGTCCACCTGGATTTTCAGAAGCCTTTGCTGTTCATTTTGGCAACGAGAACAAAAGAAGAGAATATTGTTTAAATGGAGAGAAACTGCAGAAAGCTGCAGCACAAAGGAACTTGGGGATACTTGTGCATGAAACACAGAAAGCCATCAGGTAATCAGGAAGGCTAATGGAATGTTGGCCCTTATTTCAATATTTCTATGGCTGGTCCGGCTAAGTTTCTGGTCAGTGGTTATTGACAAGATGTTGGTAATGAAGGATTCAGTGGTGGTTAATTACCATTAAATGTCAAGGTGAGATGGTTAGGTTCTCCCTTATTAGAGATGGTTATTGCCTGGCACTTGTCTGAATGTTGTTTGCCAATTATAAGTCCAAGCCTGAATGTTGTCCTGATCTGGCTAGTTATGGACACAGACTACTTCAGTATCTTGAGGAGTTCTGAATGGTGTTGATTATAGGGCAACCATTGGCAAACTTCCCACTTCTGGCCTTATAATGAAAAGAACGTCATTGGTGAAACAGTTGAAGATGGTTGGGCTACCATTAGGAACTCCTCAATGATGTCCAACTGCAGAAATGATTGTCCTCCCACAACCAAAACCAACTTGTGCTGTGTTAAATGTGACTGCAATCACTGAAGAGCTTTCCCCCAATTCACATTGATTTTAGTTTTACCCAGGTTCCTTGATGCTACGCTTGGTCAGATATTGCTTTGATGTCGCATTCACCTCACCTCTGGAATTCAGCTGTTTTGTTGATGTTTGGATCAAGGTTGAAATAAGGTCAGGAGCTGAGTTGCAGAATCCAAACTGAGCATCAGTGAGCATGCTTTTATGTCACAAATACTGCTTGATACCACAGTTGACAACCCCTTCTGTCACTTTTCTCATGATTCTGAGTAGCATCATGGGCTAGTAATTGGCAGGGCTGGATTAGTCCTGATTTGTACGCGCAGTGTATACCTGGGTAATTTTACACAGTGCCAGGTAGATGTCAGTGTTGTAGCTATACTGGAACAACTTAGTCGAAGTTGCATGTAATTATGAAGCATAAGTCTTCAGCGCATTATTTGTACAAGAATAAGCGGTGTAAAATGCTTGAACTTTGTGTTATTGGTATTTAAGTGCCTGGATGACATTTTTATAGGGTTATGGGAACAGCAGAAATTTTTCAAATGCACCGTCCCGAATACTTGTTTATTTCCTGAGCAGTACCACACATGCCTTTAATAGGACATGCTTACTGGCTCTGCAGGTAATTTATACTGGGTGAATGGGCATGGTGAGTTCACAAACTGGGAAGGAAACATGAAAAGGTCATAGGGGAGAAGTTTGAGCCAGCATGAGTTGGAATGAAGAGCATTTGGGGGCCTGAAAAGGGCATGTGGCAGAGTAAGACCTTTTTGAACTTGGCTCACAAAAGCTTTCCCAGTGCAGACTACGGTTTCTGACTCTTCCTGAGGGACTTGACTCATGAACCATGGAAGAGCTATGCTGAATCCATGAAGAGAGTGAAGGGTTAGCAGGTGCCTGTCTCACTGTGAAGCCAGCCAAGTCTGGAGCACAGTGTATGGGCTTACAACTCGCAATCTTATCTCAGGCCAGCAAAAATTAGGATCTTTGGGAGTGGGGATGGGAATCCCTGAATCATTGTTGCAACTCTCTAAAAAATCCATCCCATTCTCTTATTATTAGAAGCATTATTTTCTGTACTTGCACTTCTAACACAGAGCATTGCCAATAAGAGCCCTTCTCTGAATTTTGACTGCAGAAATACTCCTAATGCACAGCCTGCTCAATACTCTCATATATGTCCCTGGTACATAAGAGTTGAGCTTATACTTGTTTACATTAGTTACATCAGCATAATACGGGTGGAATGAGGCAAACCAGACGCTAGTGAATTATGTGCAAAATTACGAATGATCGTAATTCTGGTCTTTTAATCTGACATTCAATATGCCTGATTTCGAACCTGCCTACAAACAGGCTGCATGACTGACTCAAAACTGTAAGTCTGCCTTCATTCAGGAAAGCACTTCAAACTGTACTGATTTTTCTGTCTGCGTAGGGACTACGAGACACATTTTTAAAAAGAAATGCAAATCAAAGATTATTCAATTTCCTGAGAAACTGATTCTTGTAACCAATGAAACAATTAAATTCTTCTGTGTAATATTTTGAAATCGTTTTGATTAATTTTAAGTTGAGTGAAGAACTGCACACCCTTGTTAGTAATATTTATTTTTGGTGGTAATCGCATTTTCAATTGGGTTACTAAAACAGCACCATATTATATCACTTTTAACCACATCAAAGAATACTTTCTGCTGGACTAGAGAAACAATTATTTTCTATTACATTGTCCCAATTGACCTGGTGCAGGAAAAATATAACTAATACAAATTCAAATAAATTGTGGGCACAATTTCCTGAAACTTTACCTGGTAAAGTTCTGCACAGAAGGCACAAAAATGAAAACTTACCCTTTCTGTTATTATATCAGAAGGATTCAGTGGTCATCTCAAATGAAATGTGTTGAATAAAGGCAAAATTTTACTGAAGATCTTCCCACAAAAATAAACGAAATAGTAGGTTTAATTTATCTTGAGACGTCGTATTTCAGTGCCAGCACATTGTTCAGTATTACCACATTAGCTTAGGGCAAATTGGAATTGTTAAATGTAATTTGTTTGTATTGTCTGACGCTTTCATTGAAGAGTGAGCTGTTTTCACCTTCCAGTGATATTGTGAAAACTGTGATTGCCTTTAAGGACTGAGCTGCAGTTATGATTTTCATTCATTAGAGACATGGGCTGAATCTAAAGTTTTTCTGGTTAAGTCCAAACTGAGTTAGGTTTTTTTCGAAGGTTTTCACTGTGAGGCTTTATCGGTTTTCTCAGTGTAGCTTACCTAATGCACCATATTAATTACCTCCCTGCCTCTGTGGTGTCTTTCACATTGATTTCCACCGTACCTTACCATGCAACATTCCTGAACCGACTCACTGTTCAGCAGATATCAGCCAAATGACCAGCACCCTTTGCATCCACACCATCTTCAAAATGCTGCAGTGCACAAGGATGGACACAAAATTTGAAGCTACCCAGAGTGTTGAAGGACAGATCAGAATATGTCCGAGAAGGGGAAGATGTCACTGCAATCCTCTGATAGGGACCTGGAGGTTCTAGTGGATATAAGACTCTGAGATCACCATGCAGGACAGTGCTATCTCCAGGGTGTGGAGAAATAGTCAGCAGTGCACAATAAGGTCAACTACCTTCTCTATTCCACCAAGGTAAGTGCTACACTCCTCTCTGCTATCTCGCACTCACTCTATCTCTGCTACTGCACCCACCTCCCCTCAAGGCTCATGCTGTACCTGCAACTGTCACAATTACCTGCAACATCTCCCCTCACTTGTTGTCATCCACCCCTCACCACTAAGCCAGCATGCCCTCTGTGCTGCCTACTCACTACAGCTCACCACCTTTCTACCACTTGCATCAGCACTAACAGCCACCTTCACCTCACTGAATTCCTTCCTTAGTCTCATTATAGCAGAATACAGCCCTTATCAGGAGAATGGGCCTATATAGGGAAGGTGTCCAATATCAGGCTCCTCATTTCCAATAAGAAGAAAATCCTAGTCCCTACAGGAAAAGACCGGACTGCTCCTGCAGGAGTGCAGGGACATCCATGTTCCACCAACCGAGTAAGTCCCACTCATCATTCCATTGCCACTTTCCCATTAACTGTGCTGTCAGTCTCAGTCATCGCACATCACTTCTAAACGCTGGCCACAGCACCATCTTTCTCTTGTCTCTCGTAGGTACAGCCAGCATTTCGACAGCATCTACAGAGATGTCCATCTCCCCCTGAAGCTCACTCCTGGATCTCTAAGGACTGAGCCCTCAGAGGCAGCATTAACAAGGCTTCAAACCTCACCAGCTCAGAGACTGACACCTCAGGGGGAGCATTAACTCTAAAGAGTGTGCGAGTACAAACTGCTGAGTACCTCACTGTGTATCCCTCCTCACAAGCAGACAGAGGCTACATCCAGACAAGATGCCACATACAGGCCCTCTGGCAGTTTCCACTCAGGGCCATTCAAGAGGTGGCCAGGCCCTCCAGCTGCCTGCCCACCTCGTGACCCTTGGCAGTTCAGGCTGTGTAGGGTTAACTTGCCTCTGGCAAGAAAATCCTCTGGCGTGTGTGGTATGCCCGGGAACAAGAGCACCCCATGCACTCTCCCAACCCACCCCTGACACACACACACACGTGCACATGCACGCGTGCGCACAAACACACACGCACACATGCATGCACACACACACACGCACACATGCATACGCACACATATACACACACACACACACGTACGTGCACGTGCACATACACACAGAGGCACGCAGACACATGCACACGCACATGCACGTACGTGCACACACGCGCACACACACACACATACTACCACACACACATGCATGTGCACACACACACACACACACACACGCACGCATGTGCACACACACACATATGCACATGCACAAATTACCACTTGACAGATCCATTCAAAAGTCTGATAACAGCAGGGAAGAAGCTGTTGTTGAAACTGTTCATACGTGTATTCAAACTTTTATATTATCTGCCCAATGGAAGAGGATAGATGAGAGTATAACTGGTTTGGCAGAGGGTCTCTGATTATGTTGGTTGCTTTCCTAGGGCAGTAGGACATCTAGATGGAGTCAGTGGATGGAGGGCTGGTTTGCGTGATGGACTGGACTGTGTTCACGACTGTCTGTGGTTCCTTGTGGTCTTGGGAAGAACAGTTGCCAAACCACACTATGATGCATCCACATAAGATGCTTTCTATGGTGCATCTATAAAAATTGGTAACTGTCTATCTGGACATGCCACATTTCCTTAGCCTCCTGAGGATGTAAAGGCGTGTGCTTTCTTGACTGTCGCATTGACGTGGCTGGACCAGGACAGGTTGCTGGTGATCATCACTCCCAGGAACTTGAAGCCCTTGACCATCTCCACCTCAGCACCACTGATGCAGACAGGGGCTTGTGTTCCACTCTGCTTCCTGAAGTCATTGACCAGCTCCTTTGTTGTGCTGACATTGATGGAGAGATTGTTGTCTTTACATCATGCCGCTAAGCACTCAATCTCTTTGCTATATTCTGTCTTGTTGTTTGAGATCTGATCTACAATAGTGGTGTCGCCAGTAAATGGAGTTGGGCATTATTTGGCCACACAGTCATGAGTGTATAAGAAATATAGTAGGGGGCTGAGCATGCAGCCTTGTAGGGCACTGGTGTTGAGGATTATAGTGAAGAAGGTGTTGTCGCCTATTCTTACTGATTGCAGTCTATGGGTCAGTAAGTCGAGGGTCCAGTTACAGAGGTGGGGAGCCATGACCTAGGTCTTGGTGTTTAGCTATAAGTTTGTTCGGAATTATGGTGTTGAAGAAGGAACTGTAGTCAATGAGTAGGAGCCTGATGTAGGTATCCTTGTTATCCAGATGTTCCAGGGATGAGTGTAGGGCCAGGGAGATGGGCGTCTGCCATGGACCGATTGCTCCAGTCGGCAAGTTACAAAGCATCAAGATGATTTGGTGGGTTGGAGTTGATGTGAGCCGTGACTAACCTAGCAAAGCACTTCATAATCATGCAGGACAGAGACACCGGGAGGTAGTCATTGAGGCACGCTGCACAATTTTTCTTTGGCATTGGGATGATGGTGGTCTTCTCGAAGCAGGTGAGAAGTGCAGATTACAGTAAGGAGAGTTTAAAGATGTGTGCGAATACTCCAGCCAGCTGGTCTGCTCAGGATCTGAGTGCACTTCATCTCTTGGTTGGGATTGACTAATAAAGGAACTTTAATGATTGCTCTAGATTGTGCTCTGAACATCAGCTTGAACCTCGTCAGACGAATCTAAATGTTAGGTTTTCCAAAGCTCCAATCCCTAAATCAATGATCACTCAACACAGTCTAAATTGAAGAATTCGGTATAGTGTTCAGGGATGTGTAGATTAGGTGGGCTTGGGAAATGGATCTGGGTGGGATGCTGTGAGGGTTAGTGTGGACTTGTTGGGCCGAAAGGCCTGTTTCCAGACTGTAGGGATTCTAAGACTCTAAAACTCTAAAACCATATAAAAACCAAAATAACTGCAGATGATGTAAATCAGAGACAAAAACAGAAGTTGCTGGAAAAGCTCAGCAGGTTTGGCAGCATCTGTGAAGAGAAATTAGAGTTAACATTTCAGGTCCAGTGACCCTTCCTCAGAACTGTTGGTAGTTGGGCAAATGTTGGTTTATATGCAGAAGATGGGGTGAGGGGAGGGGGTAAAAAGTAAACAATAGGTGGGAACACAGCCCAAAGAGGGAGAAGTGCAGTTGGACAGACAAAGGAGTAGATAATGATCTGGTTAGGAGGGTGAAAGCTGTTAATGGAGACTGTTAGTGACGAACAATAGGTAGTGTGTAATGGTAGGCTATGTGATAACAAGGCCTGGTGTGCGGTGTAGGGAGCTAGGACAGGGGAGAGTTTAGACCCTAAAATTATTAAACTCGACATTGAGTCCGGAGGGCTGCAGGGTCCTCAAGAGGAAAATGAGGTGTTGTTCTTCCAGCTTGCGCTGAGCTTCGCTAGATCACTGCAGCAAGCCAGAGATAGAGGTGTTGGCCAGGGAACAGGGTAGCGTATTAAAGTGGCAGGCAACTAGAAGCTCAGGGTCTTTTTTGCGGGTAGAATGTAGATGTTCTATGAAGCTTTGTTTCCCCAGTGTAGAGGGGACCACATTGTGTGCAGTGATTTAAGTAGACTAGATTGTGGGAAGTGCAGGTGAAGTGCTGCTTCACCTGGAAGGTATATTTGGGCCCTTGGATACTGAATAGATAAAACCACATTTGATTAGCATTCCTATTATTTTCCAGCAATAGCTTTTAATGACTCTCAAAGCAGGAGCATTGCAAATTGGTGCACTGTCCTTAAATCCTTATTCTTTAACTTGAACTCTTTCTGGATGATGCTTAGTGTTGGTTTCAGAGTCTCAGAGAATTTATTCAAAAAACATGCTTAAGGTACAGAGCTGCTTTTGAAAAAAAAATCTGTAATCGCCTTTGTATTATGAAACTCCACCAACAATCTATACACTAAACTGAAATAAAGCAGCTTCTGCTGATTTGTCACTCGTATTTCTTTTCAGCAAAGCAGTAGTTTGATTATTTTCAAATTTATAAAATGGTTACCACTGTTACAGAGGGCAAGTTGACACTTCTCTGATGATTAAAACGATAACCCCCAGAGAAAGTTTACCTCACCTTGCAATCTGTTTAAGGAAATGTGAAAAGTGGTATAACGTGCCTCTCACCTTGTAATCTGTTATAAAGGAGAGGACAAATAAAATGAACTCCTGATAGTCACTTCACAATCAACAAGTAACAATTTATTTTTCTAACAGTTAACAAATTAACGGAACTACTAACAAACTGAACAATTCCCCCTTAACTACTAACTATTCCCGAATAAAACAAAATTCTAATGGTATGCTATTACAATAGACATAAGGCCCACTTATATAGATCAAATTAAAAAAAAATTAAAACCTAATCTCCCAAAAATACAGTCAGGATAAGTATTCCAGAATCTTCTTTGCCTTCTCTGCTGTCCTCCAGTCAGGACGCCTTCCTCCGTCGAATTCTTGTGTCAGGAAAGATAGCTGAGAGTGCCACTGAAACGTTAGTTCAGATAATGGTTTTCTGAGAGCTTATAGAATTATGTGAGAGCCAGTGATTTTCCCTTTAGGGATCAGAGCTGTCCTCTTGGCAGATGATGGTCGACTGTCACACCAATTTTCAAATGCCCTCTTCTTTTATACCCTTGATGACCTATTAATTTTTTATAATAGGATTGGTCCTAGCTTGTCAAAACCCTCAGATTTAAATTGAATAGGGTTTGGATATCTTGGGCCTTGTTTAAATTAATAGGGTAAATTCAAAAACTTGTTGTCTTGGTAAAAATGCTGCTTTGCCTGCTAACAACAGAGTAGCCTTTTGATACAATGTTTCAATTTCAAGAACTCTCTGTGCATCTGCTGCTGCCTGCAAACATTTATCTTTATCTCCATGCCTAAAAAAAACCCATGATCTTTGAAAGGGACCATGCACTTTTCCCCCATCATTTTACCGTCATCAAATCATAATGTCCTGCCTTCCAATCCATAAGTACTGTACTAACTTCGCAACACCACCCATATATGCCCATCATCTTGAGCTACTGAATTGGCATTTGTAAATTGATTCATGTCTCACCTGTGGGACAGATTATTTGGATCTGGAGTCCAATGAAACTGAAAGTGTGAAAATGTGTTTGTTCAAGAAGGCTGTTCAAATCATGTTGCATGGGCACGAGTGGGCACATTATATGAGATTTTTCAAATTGAAAACTAAGGAAACTATTAATATATCAGTACAATTTTAAAAAAAATGAGTGTTTTAAAATTGTAGTGGAGGACAGTGTGCTGTCATTAATCATGCTTATTTTGGTAATAATCCTATTGGAAACAGGTTACTAAAACTGCACCGTGTTACCACACTTAAGTACATCAAAGAATACATGTTAATGGGCCAAAAAAGATAATTATTTTCTGGTAAATCACCTCATTCCACTGGTTCAGGGAAGACTTATGTTTGTGATTATGCAAAAATGCATGTTTTTGGAAACTTGAAGCCGAACCTAACCATATTGAGGACACAATTTTCTGAAACTGCGCTTGGGTGAGGTTTTGCGCACTGAAAGAGGGTCAGATGTGGACAGTCATTAGAATTGGATCTGTTAAGGTCTGCATCGTGTTTTACATTGTATATAAAGTATTATGGCAGGACTACTGGTGTTGGAGCCTTGTATGCTACCTCAAATGTAAATTTTTAAAACATTTGTGCAACTTATAAGTGATAAAAATTGGTGAACAAGAAAACTGATATAAATCATAATTCCTTATGAACTGTTCCAGAAAATGGTGTTCCAAATAAATTCCAAAACCAAATGATGTAAAGTTACTCTCATAAAGACTCATTATTCTAATATTCCAATTCTCAAACTTGGTTTGTTTAAAAATAGGGAATTGAATTCAGTTTTAGTTCCAATCTCATTATTACAAATGATTCAAATAACTTAGCCAATACACACTTTCAATTTATTGACATTGAATTTAGGGGGTACCCCTCAGGGACATGAAGTGTTACTTCAGAGAGCTGACCATTTCTTTCCATTGATTTATTTTACAGATAGCCTCATTAGGAATGTTCATAACACTTATATTTCACCTCAACTGGAGTACTGTGTGTAATTCTGGACACTATAATGTTGGAGAAGGTGCAGAAAGTTTTTACAAGAATGGTTTCAGTGATGAGGAGCTCTTGTTGTGTGGCTCGATTGGAGAAGCTGAGGTGTTTTCTATAATAATGAGAAGGTTGAGATATTGGATAGGTAGAGAGAAACCATTCCCAGCAGCAGAGGAGTCAGAAATGGAGGACACTGATTAAAGGTACCTGGCAAACAAGCAAGAGGTGACATGAGGGACAACTTCCTGTGCAGCAATTGGCATTGATGGAGAATGCACTGTTTAAGAGGAAATTGCATAAGTAGTTGCTGGGCCATGGGAAATGGCAAGGGAGTGAAACTAGGAGAGTTGCTCTTGGACATGATGGGCAAAATGTTCTCCTTCTGTGATGTAATCATTATACGATTCTATGATCATATATCAAATACTTTACAAAATAATAATGAGAACCTCACAAATATGTGTGGCATATAAGTAGCACTCCATGCTGTTTACTTGTCAAAGAGATCTGTGCAACCCATTCACATCTTCATCATCTACTGTCTTTCCCAGAACAAACATTTAAAGAAATTAAAGTGCTTAAAAATTTCCGTGCATTTTCCTGTGTCCATTGTTTTGTGCAGTAGATGTAGTTTTGAACCCAGCAGTTCACTAGCTGTTGAAAAATGATTAGTAGTTTTATGGATTTTCTTTCTCTAATGTTTACCTACAGGGCTGTAAACTAATCCAGATGGACAAGGTCCTGAAGTATTTACAATATGATCTCCTCTGTTTAATTTACAGAACATGTTCATTCTCAGCTGCCAGTACTTTAGATGTGTATTTTGCATGTCTGGAATTCTAACTGGCCTTAAATATGATTTATAAACAATTATACATGCTCAAAGGAGTGACAGCTAATCGAAATGCTTTGAACAAAAATATTGCTTCAAAACACCTGTAACTTTGTTTCCAAAATCACTTCCCTTTTCATTTACTTTGTTTGTTGCTGTAAAGAAATTTGCTACAATGGTCCAAAGCCTACAGAAACTAGCATCATGGTAATGTTGTATCTATACCTCATGTCAAAAGTTAAATTGGAGATACCAGGAAATTATGTCATAATTATTTTGTAATTTCTTGCACTTCTCTCATTATCCCTTGCCAAAAATAACTAGGATGCAATTAAGATAACTCCAATCCCATTAAAAACACTTAAATGCAATATTTAAACCATTTATCATGCAACCACCAATTAGACTAACGCATAAGGGGCTAGAATTTACTGCAAAAATAAAGGCAAGGCCATAAACACTTACCAGTAGGTACGTGAAAATCAAACTGCAACTTCAGGCGCCCAATTAGATATGAATTTTGGAAGTTGAAGTGCAAGTTATAGCACTGGGTAAATTGTCTGAAAAAAAAACTATTTCTTTGTCTGACTCCCTAGTTAAGCTTAATGCATATTGTGAAATTCCTGTGTTCACTATGTATACACAATCTAAATGCCAAGACATACAAGGCTATGTGCCAAGTGCTAGAAAATGGGATTGAAATAGGCGGTTTTTCAACCAGAATTAATGTGGTGGGATGAAACACATTTTTCTGTGCTATACACCTCTATGACCCTACGACTTAAGGACATTAGGACTTGTCCATTTTGGCCTACATACTCTTTTTAATGGTGTAATAAGTGTTAGTTTTCATCAAGTGATCCCATTTATACCCAATGTTAAATTTACCTGTGTGGAATCTCATTCCATCAGCTTGTTGGAGATTTTATAGAAACACTTCATTAAATTTTCTTTCCATTTCCTTTTCTCTCTTTTGTTTTGATCAAATCTTTGTTTTCATTTTCTTATTTTTATTTCTATACCTGATTTGACATTGAATTCTAACCGATAGTTCCTTATTCAGACTCTGCTGTGCGCTGTCATTTCTCAAGTCAGAGTGGCTAGGGAGCTTTTGTTTGCTGAAACTATTGAGAGATAAGGAGTAAAGATGTGTGAATGGAGTTTGCTCATAGATCAGATATGAACTGATTGCATTGTTGAATAGGCTTGGATGTGACTAAATGGCCTAATCCCTTTAATGATATTCCTATTGTTATGACTGAGATGGGCGGAATGCACTGTTTACCTCTGGTTCCATTACTCCATGCTCACAACATGAATTTAATTTGCTATATTAAAATTAAGCAATAAGGGTCCATCACCAGGTTTTATTAATAAACATGACATAATTATCTTTTTTTATGGACAATATTTATTCAGTGACAATTCAATACAAGTTGACACTCTTAGTTTGCAATATGAAAATGTAAATGTCTATTCTTGTAAATAAGCCAGTACATACACATAGATACTGTCACACACAGATACTCTCACACACAGATACTCTCACACACAGATACTCTCACACACA
>JAHRHZ010000050.1:1974617-2008748 GCA_024137785.1 Ginglymostoma cirratum
ATACTCTCACACACAAATACTCTCACACACAGATACTCTCACACACAAATACTCTCACACACAAATACTCTCACACACAGATACGCTCACACACAGATACGCTCACACGCAAATACTCTCACACGCAAATACTCTCACACGCAAATACTCTCACACGCAAATACTCTCACACACAGATACGCTCACACACAAATACTCTCACACACAGATACGCTCACACACAAATACGCTCACACACAAATACTCTCACACACAGATACTCTCACACACAGATACTGGGTCACTGCTGATAAAAATTGATCTCTCTCTCTGTAGGGTTTGATTTTGGAAAGAAAACACTTTTGGCCAATAAGTCCTAGCTCTTCAAGCGAAATCAAAGGATAAGGTGTGAAATGTTCAGTTGGCTCTCAATCTGATATTCTGGTGCACTAAATTGGATATAGCCAAATGACTCTGGAATCTTTGCCAATGCAGCCTGCTTAGGAAACACAATGTCAAGGAGTTTTCTGAATGCTTTTGAAGAGGACAGTCAGGGTTCAGTTTGAACTGGGATTTCAGCACCTCACAGGGTCCACAACAAACTGTTTTTTGGAGAGAGGAGAGCTAGGCAGGGAAGCCCCTTTCCTTTCCTAGACTCACCACCAACACTAAAATCCAAATCATCTCCAAAACAGAAGCTTCAACTTGACAGTGATAAACCTAGGCAGAGGGTCTGGAGTCAACAAACAGCTATCATTAGATGTCTAACTTCCATGTGACTGGTGAAATAGTGGAGTTTTGCTGATGGCTACTTGTGTAGTAAGTTTGTTAAGTCTTGACCTGTGGAGAGCTAGGCTTAGTGCCCGATTATACCAATCATTTCACCACAGCTCACATCGCTCAAAGCCTTTTAAATTGGATAAAGGGGAGAAAAATGGATTTCTCTCTTCAAGGATGCTGTTTCAGAGAAGAAATCTCTTTTGGCCAAAAGGCTTTCATTCTTGCAGGCAAATTATAGGGATCAGGTGTGGAATATTCAATCTGACATTCTGGGGCACAAAGACAGATGTCATCAAACACAAGCAGACGGCTCTGGGATCTTTGCCAATGTTGCTTGTTCAGAAAACACAATAAAGAAAATTCTTCTGAATACTCTTCAGGAGCATACTCAGGGTTCAGCCTGGGCCAGGGCTCCAATACTGGACTGGATTTACAACAAAAGCTTTTTTTTGAAACAGGAGAGCTGGATTGGGAAGATCATTTCCTACCTCAGGCTGGCCGCCAACTGAAAACTACCTCCAAATCAGAAGCTGCAATCTGAAAGTCAGTCAGTCTACAGTTAACAAAGAGTTATCATGAGACACGTAACTTCCAATAAGTGCATTGTTAAAAAAAGCTTCCACTGTCTTTTAATTGATCTCTTAAAGATAACAAGCCAGGTATCCACAATCTTTCAAACTCAACTCCAGAGTAACTATTAAATATGAATCATTCAAAACGTTATGATACATATTTGTCCCATCACACAATTCTCAAGACTCGTGTGAAATTCATTGAACTATTCCCATCTCCCACTTCCAGCAACAATTTGTGCAAACGTTAATGGGAAGTGTTTTAATGGGAAGGACAAATTTAACAAATGGTTATACTCCATACACTTACGAGTTTCAATAAATTCAATTTATGCATTTGATTTTGAGGAAGCAAGTTATTTTATTTCCCATAGTTTGGAAGTTTTTTGTGGACTTGTGCACAGGCACATAATAACTCTTTCCTGTTGGACCAAAATAGCACAGAATAAACATTACAGGAAATGACCTAAGCAATTGAATCTTCAGTTAGTCAACGCAGAGCTGATGACTTTGGAATCAGTCTGAGGCTCTATCAGATACATTAATATCTTCAGACTCCATGGACCCAGGCAAAACGGCAGCATGGTGGCTCAGTGGTTAGCACTGCTGCCTCACAGCGCCAGGGACCTAGGTTCAGTTCCACCCTCAGGCGACTGTTTGTATGGAGTTTGCACATTCTCCCCGTGTCTGCGTGGGTTTCCTCCGGGTGCTCCGGTTTCTTCCCACAGTCCAAAGATGTGCAGGATAGATGGATTGGCCATGCTAAATTGCCCGTGGTGTTCAGGGATGTGTAGATTAGGTGGGTTACAGGGGGATGGGTCTGTGTGGGATGCTCTGAGGGTCAGTGTGGACTTGTGCCAAAGGGCTTGTTTCCACACTGTAGGGATCTTATGAGCAAACCTTGATTGTGGTCACTGCTGTGTGAGTTGCCCTTAAAGAGGCTGGAGGATTTAGACAGAATGCTGTAGTGACTCTGGTCCACACCATTGATTGCCTGTAGTGTCCTCTGAGTCAATTATTAAACAATTATCACCACTCACAGTTTGCAGCAGTTCAAGGAGAATTCTCATCATTGCTTTCTAAGAACAACTATGGCTGGGCAATAACGTTTGGTTCTTTACTTAAAATAGGTAAAATAAAGAATTAGACTTAGGCAAATGCAGTTGGGAATGTTAAGTGTGGGACTAATTGAAAACCTCTTTCGGAGAGGTGGTACAGGCACAGTTATCTGAAAGCCTTCCTTCTGTGCCGTCTGATAGAATGATTCTGTATTATTCGTGTATTCATCTAGTCATTTACTTCCACAGAATAATATGCATAAAACACAACATAATCTGAAATTGCACTGAATTCAGAATTCTAACCATCTACATCAATGGAACTGAGTTTGAGAGGATGGAGGCCGTCAATTTCCTTGGAGTGATGATAACTGACAACCGGTCCTGGACGTCTCACGTAGATGCAATGGTCAAGAAGGCACAACAATGCCTCTTCTTCCCCAGGCAGCTCAGGAAATTTGGCATTTCCATAAGGTCTCTCACCAACTTCTACAGATGTATCATTGAAAGCATACTGTCCGGGTGCATAACGGCCTGCTATGACAACGGCTCTACCCAGGACCGTAAAAAACTACAGACCATCAAGGAAGCCAACCTTCCAAGCATTGACTCCATTTACAGGGCCTGCTGCCAACATCATCAAAGGCCCCTCCCACCCTGGTAATGACCTCTTACAAGCTCTTATGTCAGGCAAAACATACAGACAGAAGCTTGAACACACACGAGCAGGTTCAGGAACAGCTTCTTCCTGGCCGTTATTCAACTGATGAATGGACTCTCTAGCCTCAAATGATGCTTATCTTGCGAACGTTGATCTCGCCTCGTGCACACCCTGTAGGGGGTCTTTTTGAACTTTAAAAGACACACCAGGAGGATGAGAGTCTTGCTTCAGCAGTAGCACTTCTTTATTCAAGCTTGCAATCGATTACAGCAGGGAGAGCTCCAAGACACAGTCACACAGGATGGTCAGGAAGGCTCTGATTATATCGGGCTATTCTCGACTTCTTATGACTTACAGAGTATGAGTAATTTTTTAACCGCGTCATCGCTGGTCATGTGTCTGTCTTTGTTCCTCATCTGTCTGTTTTTCTGACCCTTGGTCCTGGTATGTCCTAATGTCGTTGCATTATCTGGTCAGTATGGTTAAAGATCGACCTCCTAGGTTAATCATGCCAATGTTCCTATTTCGTTTGCTAACAAGGGGCACCGTTTTCATGCGAGATAGAGCATCGTTACATGCTTGTGGATATCAACTTTCCTGTTATTTCGTTATACTTGTGTAATAACCTTGTTGCTGTGTCAGCCCAAGTGGGTGCACTATCTTGGTCTCGTGGTTTGTAATTTATTTAACAAAATGGTGATGCATTCATTCAGGCCTGTTTAACTGTCTTCTTTCTTATGCATTTCGATGGTGCCTCTATCCCTTCCCTTCTCTCCCTGGTACGGCCTAGGCTATATACGGGTTTGTGTATAATATCATGAGGGCTTAGGGTTAGATGATGGTAGGGGGTTCCTTCACGCCCTGTGCAATGTAACCAGTATGCCTCTGTCTAACTCTTTTTGATTTGTACATCCTTGCTTACTATGATCTGCCTGTACTGCTCATAAACAAAGCTCTTCACTGTAATTCGGTAATAAATTAATAAATCAATCAATCTTTTTATTTGAGACTGGAACATGTAGCACATCTGTATTGGACATGAGGCGGGACTCCTCACCGGCATTTCTCTTGGAGTCTCTGCATGACTCACCACTATTTAAATGCAGCGGGGTGGTCAAAGGGTGGTTATGCTCACTTTGGGTGCTATAGCAGCGGAAACACCCATGTCTCAGAATGACTGCCACCACAAATAACCATTAAGGATTGACAAGTTCTGTCAACCAGACTCCTGAAAATCGATATTGCTGTGGATACAATTTGCTACAATAACTTTTGAACCATTTTTTCTTAAGTATCAAATGAAAAGTCGAAATAAGTTTTAAGTACAACAATTATTATTTTGCTAAAATAACACATTTTTATTTGCGTTGGATTATTGATCAGATTCTTGAGGAATACAATGCACACTGTCACTGCTTACTGTTTCCACAAGGTTTGCTGGTTATTTACTGGTTATTTGCACAGCTCAGAAAAGTCAGAAATATAATATTTCAGAAAGGACCTTGCTGGCAGGTTGTATTCTTTGTTACTGCACCGAGGATTTACTTGAGGATCTATTCACTAGTCCACTCACGATATTTGACATAGGTCAGTGGATGACACCATTCTGGACTGGTCAAAGTGGACAGCTTGATACTTGGGTCAAGAATAAGCTGAATCTGTTTCAAATTCCTCAGGATAGAAAGAGATGTGGCAGTTTCCAGGGTACCATGTACATGTATACAAGGAGACCTTACAGTCAGGGAATAAAAGGATTTCCTGTTTACAAACACGCTAGGCTGATGAGTCGGTGCTCAATAGCAATGTGGGTACAGCTCCCTGTACATGAGGAAAGCTTGTTAATTCAGGAAACTTCTACCTCCTTTGTTTGCATCGCCACATCCAGCGGGATGTTTATGTGTTCCTCCAGCTGGCATCGGTGAGCGCCTTGTTGCACCTTTGTGTAGCCAATTGTGAGCTGCTGCAGGGAGCTCTGGCTGAGCATTAGTAAGAGCCAGTGCATACAGAACATGGTGTCACAGTGAGAGCCACTGGCTGGGCATGATGCTTGGCAGATTGTGGTTTGAAATGGTGTTGGGCCAATGGCACATAATCGCTGGTTTACCCTGAGCCACCTTCTGCTTTGGCTGTATGTCATATCGAGAAATGATCTCTGCTGAGGCCTGTACATCAGGATCAAACCTGATTGTACTGCCTGGTACATGCTACGCTGCCTTTAATTCCAGACCTGGACCCTTCCCCCTGGCTTCATGCTCTTCCACCCAAATGCCTCTATAGCACAAATGTCAAAAGTATCAAGTTGATTGTGCAGCTTCTTTGCAACAACATGCACTATTCCTTTGACTAGTGAAATATCCTTCATGCCACCTGGATACCTGAGTCATAAGGGTCAAAAAATTTCTGCCCTTTCTAGATGACAGGCCTAACCCTCTAGCTTGCTCAGGTTTTAGTCGTACACCTGTGATCGGGTTCTGTGGCACCAACAAGAATTTTATAGCAATCCAAAAGGCTAGCTAAACTCTCCAAAAGGGTACGTGATCTCCCTTAAAACTCCCGGAAGTTTCGACTTCCTCCTGAGTATGGTCTAGCCCATCAGTCATGTTCCAGAAACCTGGGTGAAGAAAATCATATGTAAGTGAAAGCACACACATGTCAAAGGTCACACCCTCTCCCCGCGCATCCGCTGCCCTGTTCCCTGGCAGTGACAGCGGGTGCCTGGTTTACTGTGGCATTTGAGTGGAAGACCATGAAGCCAGAGGGAAGGGTCCAGGCCTGGAGTTAGAGGCAGTATAGCATTACCAGGCAGTGCAACCACGTTTCATCCTGATGTACATGGTGGTAAACCAAAGCAGAAGGTGGCATTTCCAAATTTGGGCCTGCAGTGCCATTTTGGCCAGAGTGGCCTCCTCCCATCATAGTGAAAACTCAGCCCCAGGTAATTCACTGCAGGATCACCCTATGAACAACTTGCTGAACCAGTTACATTTTCCCGAAAGTAGCAGTGAAATCCATAGAAAAAAAACTGAACTGTGTAGCCTTTACACCTTTACACGTACACCATCGTTCACTGAAGGCCCAATGGGAGTAATAGACACAGAATATTTCTTCTTCCTTGGCATTAGGAGCTTTTGGATAGATTAGAATTTCACATTGTAAAGATGTGCGTGTGGGTTGAACAACCTGGTACTCTTTCAGATGTCTAGACTTAACTCCAGACATGTGAGGAAACAGTATTACATGAAGCATTATTAAAACCTTACTATAGTTAAGATAATGATTGACTTCAATATCAATGCATGATTTTACTTACAAGCATCAAAAGATTAAATCTAGTGCAGTAAAGACAATACAGCTATAACCTGCAGCCAAAAATGTGGTTGAATATTGAGCTGGTGGAAATTTTTTTGTAACTATATCATGGGAAAGAATAAGCTACTGCTTATTTTTGAAGGATACAAAGCATCTGTTTTCATATTGATTCCTCTTGCTCTTCCCAGCACAAATACCTGATACAGCCCAGAAGCAGAATGTTGTCTGCCTATATATACCTGGCTCCAGGTCTCTTCAGCAATAGCCACTGTGAGATATATCAGTAGTGATCCAAGTGTAACTCTCCCTCAGATACTGCAGTCTCACCCAGGACAATTGAATAGCTGAGAATCACAACAATTGAAAAACCGCTTCCTACCACATTTGTGACACTGTGAGTACTGACTCAGTTTGTACATTAGTTTCAGTTTTATTTCATCAACTATAGTTTCAAAGAAATAAAATTGGATTTATCTCTGTTTTGTTTATAAAATGCCAAAAATCAATCAAAATTGAAACCTACTTTTGATATTTTGAAGTAGTTTCTGGAAATGTCATTTTTGGCTGCATTATTGAGTAATTACACTTTAAAACTACCTCATTGGCCTCTTTAATTTGGGCCGTGAGAAAGTGGAAAACTGCTATGTTGTATACATGAGATAAAAGGTACTGCAGATGCTGGAGAATCCGAGATAACAAGGTGTGAAGCTGGATGAACACAGCAGGCCAAGCAGCATCATAGGAGCAGGAAAGCTTGACGTTTCGGACCTAGACACTTCATCAGAAATGGGGGAGGGGAAGAGGGTTCTGAAATAAATAGGGAGAGAGGGGAAGGCGGATAGAGGAGAGGATAGGTGGAGAGGAGGCAGACAAGTCGAAGAGGCGCGGATGGAGCCAGTAAAGGTGAGTGTAGGTGGGGGGGTAGTATTTTACTGGCTCCATCCCCGCCTCTTAGACCTGTCTGCCTCCTCTCCACCTATCCTCTCCACTATCCATCCTCTATCCGCCTCCCCCTCTCTCCCTATTTATTTCGGAACCCTCTTCCCCTCCCCCATTTCTGATGAAGGGTCTAGGCCCGAAACGTCAAGCTTTCCTGCTCCTATGATGCTGCTTGGCCTGCTGTGTTCATCCAGCTCCACACTCTATGTTAAATACAAGTTCTTTCTTTCCATTAAATCCTACATGGAATATTTTCTAGGGTTTGAGTACAAAACAGGTAAGTAAGTGTACCTTGTAAGATGTTTTCATAAAACTATACAGTGACTCAAAGAATAGACAAAGGAAGTGCTGCCATTAAAGAGCTGGAGAGGCTGGGTTTCATGGAGTTTCTCCTGAATCTCTGTAGTAGAATCCTGTAGATTAAATATAATCCATTTTGCCTGTGTTTCTGCAGACTTTCTACTGAAGAAATGCAATGATTGAGACAATCCGACAGAAATCTAACCCTCAAAGTCAACATGTTGCAACTGGGTAGATTTTGCTAAGCTCTTGTGCCGCCACTGTGTGCTGTGTTGTTTAGGGGAACAGAGAGTGGCCATATTGCAGTCTCGTCCAACTCTTATTCTATAGCATTTTGACAGAAATTGGACTCAGTGCCAAAATGAATTATTTTAGGTAATTTCATTCCACATACCATTTGTGCATAAAATAGCGGTATTGGGAACCCCGGAACTTGTTGAAGGATGTGAGAGAAAGACAGCTGAGAGTTTATGTATATTTTGTTATTTAGCATTTTATGCAATGTGTCATTTTGAATAGTCTTATATTTTTATAATCTGTTAATAGAGTAACTTCTGACATTATTTCTAATTGATGCTTATGTTTTAGTAGTACATCCAGATGAAGAGGATGAGAATTGTTTCAGGGGTTCCTATAACATTGATTGATTAAATTAGATAGGAACACAAATGCACATGTGGTAACACATAACACATTTAGTCAGCTTCATAGAACAGAATTCTTACAGTGTGGAAAGAGGCCATTTGGCCCAACAAGTCCATACTGGACTCGGAAGAGCATTCCAGCCAGACCCACCCAATCCCTGTAACCCTGCATTCCCCATGGCTAACCCACCTTGCCTGCACATTCCTATACACTATGTGCAATTTAACATGGCCAATCCACCTAACGCACACATCTTTGAACTGTGGGAGGGAACTCACACCGACACAGGGAGAACATGCAAACGCCACACAGATAGTCACCTGAGGCTGGAATTGAACCTGGGTCCCTGGTGCTGAGGAGCAACTGTGCTAGCCACTGTGCTAGCCACTGTGCCACCCAGCTCAAGTCAGTAGCTGTGACCAAAGTACAGAGCAGACCTGAATATGTTGGATAAATACAACTTTTACCTTCCCCGTTTCTCAGCCAACATGTCAGCTGCTCCAGGATACCCTGCCAGCAGAACCTGGAACAGGAATGGACTTGAGAAATTGGGATTACTTCAGTATGAAGCTGTCATCCATACCAAATCCTTTCAAGGCACTACAGTCCACGCAATTAACATTCAGGTGGTATTAAATCACAACAAAATGTTTATGAACGTAAAAGGTCTGGAATAGCATCTAAGATAGTTCCTGTTGCATGTACTTTTGGAAGAAAATACGATGCAGTAGTGTATCTATTAACAGCTAGGAACTAATCTAGCTGGAAACATACTTCAGGTGTAAGTGTTCAGGAAGGCCACATTTACAGCTGCACTGGAAGGTCAAGTTTGTGTTTAATCCAACAGAGAGCAGTAGGGGTAGAGTCCGTGTGTATATTTAAGGCTGAGAAAGATAGAACATAGAACATAGAACAGTACAGCACAGTACAGGCCCTTCGGCCCACGATGTTGTGCCGAATTTTTACCCTAAACCTAAGGTCTATCTCACCTCCACCGCTACCTTATACTATCATCCACGTGCCTATCTAATAGCCGCTTAAATGCCCCTAATGAGGCCGACTCCACTACTCTCTCCGGCAATGCGTTCCACGCCCCTACCACTCTCTGAGTAAAGAACCTACCTCTGATGTCTCCCCAATATCTACCTCCTTTCACTTTAAAACTATGTCCCCTCATAAAAGCTACCTACACCATAGGAAAAAAGTCTCTGGCTGTCCACTCTACCTATACCTCTGATCATTTTGTACACCTCTATCAAGTCACCTCTCATCCTTCGTCGTTCTAAAGAGAGAAGCCCTAGCTCTCTCAACCTTTCCTCGTAAGACCTTTCCTCCATCCCAGGCAACATCCTGGTAAATCTCCTCTGCACCTTTTCTAACGCTTCCACATCTTTCCTGTAATGAGGCGACCAGAATTGGACACAATGCTCCAGATGTGGCTGAACCAGGCTTTTGTATAGCTGGAGCATAACTTCACGGCTCTTGAATTCAATCCTGCTATTAATGAAAGCTAACACACCATACGCTTTCTTAACAACTCTATCCACCTGGATGGCAGCTTTCAGGGAACTGTGAACATGAACCCCAAGATCCCTCTGCTCCTCCACACTGCCAAGAATCTTTCCATTAACTTTGTATTCTGCTTTCAAGTTTTTCCTTCCAAGATGAATCACCTCACACTTTTCAGGGTTAAACTCCATCTGCCACTTCTCAGCCCAGCTCTGCATTCTATCAATGTCCCTTTGTAAACTAGAACAGCCCTCCGCACTGTCCACAACGTGACCCATCTTCGTATTGTCATAGATTCTCAATCAGTCACAGATTCAAAGGTTACAGGGAAATTGCAGGAAAGTGGATGTGAAGCATGATCCTATTAAATGGCAGAGCAGACTTGAGGGGCTGAACGGCCCACTCTTGTTCCAATTTCTTATGGTCTTATGGCCTAATAGGCCTCAGGCAGGTGTTAGGCAAGTTTCAAGAGTTCAATTATTCACATTATTTATTAACAACTTGGATAATTGCATAGAAAGTCATAAATCCAAATTTACTGATGACACTAAGTTTGGCGGCATTGTAAACAGTCTGGATGATAGCATAAAATTATAAAGTGATATTGATCGACTAAATGAATGTGCAAAACTGTGGCAGATGGAATTCAATATAAGCAAGTGTGAGGTTATCAATTTGAACTGAAAATGGATAAATCAGAGTAGTTTCTAAATGGTTGGAAGTTAAATGCAGTTGACATCCAAAGAAGCTTATGGGTTCAGGTGTATAGATCATTAAAATGTCACAAACAAGTTCAGAAAATGAAAGCTGGCCTTTATATCTAGAGGACTAGAGTACAAAAATGCAGAGGTTATGCTGCGGTTATACAAAACACCGATTGGACCCCTCTTGAAGTATTGTGAGCAGAACTGGGCATCACATCTTAGAAAAGATATATTGGCCTTGGAGGGATACAACCCCAAAGGATATAAAAGAATAATACCTGGACTTCATGGATTAGATTATGAGGAGATCTGATACGTGTTAGGCCCATTTTCTGTAGAATTTGGAAGGTTAAGGGATGATCTGATCAAAATCTTCAAAATATTAACAGGAAAACACAGGGCAGATAAAGATAAACTACTCTCACTGGTTGTGGACTCTGGGACTAGGGGATATAGTCTGAAAATTAAGATCGCACTGTTCTGGAAAACAGTCAATCTTCTGCAATGAAGATGACAGTAACGAATGAATCTGCCTAGCAAATAGCTTTAGCTCACTGAGAATGAAATGATTAATTCCTTAATACTGTCAATAGTGTACCCAATATATTGCTCGAAGGCAAGAGTTGCAAACTGTGGAATATTTTCTGTTGTTTTAAACAGTGGAGCATAGCAATAACCATCAGGTGGCCAAGATTTACAACTTTGAAAACATGACATCCAATCTTATCTCTTTACATTGGCCAATTTTGGCAGGTCCTGTATGTTTATATAATAAACTGTGTGATGACCAAGAAAATAGAACGAAATTCCAGTTACTTTGCTGCCTTTAAAGCCTCTTTTTTACAGCTGTAACGGCATAATTAAATTCAGGTAAACTCCTTGATTATGAATAATATTCATTCAAATAATGCCACCATTATGCAGTTGAATAAATGCAGAGTGATATATTAACCTTAACTTTAACACTTGGTTGCAAAAGTGGATATATTTTGGAATAACACCAAAAAACTGCCCCTTTTCACTTGGCTGCCTTAAATCATGTGAAGGCAGTGGAGAGTAACTGGCCCAGTTCATCATGTGATTCTCCTATTGCTAATTTGGACAAATCTCCCCCAGCCATCAGAGAAACTCTGGAGGGCAAGGATAAAAGTTAGAAATTGTAACAAATGTAATCTGTGCAGGTACATCAGGCAATTGAATTCCTTGATCTTCATGTAAATGGAGCAACTCCTAAAGCGCTGAGATTGTATTCCAGTACAGCACCGAGGAAGAGATGTAGCTCACTCAACTCAACTCAAATGGCAATCCCCTTTGGTTGACAGGTTAAACTAAGGACTCTTTAACTCATTGTCATCATTCAAAGTGAATTTTAAAAACATAATGACATGCCTGGAAGTTAAGCAGGGAGCCTCTCCAGTGCCTTGGCATGTTCTTCCTTAAGTGAACAACTCGATAGGAGAAAGGTCAGGTTGCCATTCACCTTGTTGTTTGTAAAATGCTATTGAATGAAGAATGGGCATTTCACTTAAGTGTTGGCTCATTTAGTAGTTGTGGCTGACTCTGATGATTGTGGGTTTAAGATCCACTCCAGAGACCGGAAGACAATCTAAACTAACACTTCAGAACAGCGCTGAGGGAAAAGTGGATTGTGTATGTGCCATATTTTTGGATTAGTCATTGAACCAAAGCCTTTTCTGACCCCTGTGCCCTATACATAAAAATTCCGATGGCCCTATTTAAAGAGGAACTGAAGAATTATCCTGCTTTTTTGAACAAAACCTACTCCTCAAACAACAAGACTGCTAGCAAAGGTAAGAGCCCATGGGATCCTAAGAAAGTTGACAAATTGGATCCATAATTGGCAAGAAGCACATGGTAATGGGCAAGGGTGTTTTCAAACTGGAAGTCCGTGTCCAGTGGGGTCCCACATGGGTCAGTGTTGACCCTCTTGCTGTTTGTGGTTTAGATTTATGATTTAGACTTGAGCATAGGAGAGTAGATCAGCAAGTTCGCAAACGATACAAAAATTGGTGGGTGGTAAATAATGAGGAGTATAGCGTTAGATTACAAGAGGATATAGACGGGCTGGTCAGATGTGCTGAGCAGTGGTAAATGAAATTCAATCTGGATAAATGTGAGGTGATGTGAGAGCAAACAAGGCAAGGGAATATATGATGAACTGTAGGATCCTGGAGAACACTGAGGATCATCGGGATTGGTGTGAATTTCCACTGGTCCTTTAATGAGGCAGTGCAGGGAGATACAGTGGTTAAGAAGACATTTGATTTTCTTGCCTTTATTAGTTGAGGCAAAAAATTAAGCGCAGGGAGGTTACTGATGGAAATGTATGAAAAAGATTGGTTAGGCCACAGCTAGAGTGTTGTGTGCAGTTCTGGAATCCATGTTAGAGGAGGAATGTGATGGCACTGGCATGCTGAGGAGATTCACCAGGATGTTGCCTGGGCTGGAGGATTTCAGAGAGAGATTGGATAGGCTGGGATTGTTTCCCACAGAGCAGAGGAGATTGAGAGGGAACATGATTGAGATGTATAAAATTATGAAGGTCATATAAAGAGTAGATGGGAAAAGAAGACATTTCCCCTTGATAAAGGGATCAATGAGCCAAGGGGCATAGATTTAAGACCATAAGACATAGGACTGGAAGTAAGGCCATTTGGCCCATCGAGTCCACTCCTCCATTTAATCATGGCTGATGGGCATTTCAACTCCACTTACCCGCACTCTCCCCGTAGCCCTTGATTCCTTGCGAGATCAAGAATTTATCAATCTCTGCCTTGAAGACATTTAACGCCCCCACCTCCACTGCGCTCCGTGGCAATGAATTCCATAGGCCCACCACTCTCTGGCTGAAGAAATGTCTCCTCATTTCCGTTCTAAATTGACCCCCTCTAATTCTAAGGCTGTGCCCACGGGTCCTAGTCTCCCCACCTCACCACAACTTCCCAGCGTCCACCCTTTCTAAGCCATGCATTATCTTGTCAGTTTCTATTAGATCCCCCCTCAACCTTCTAAACTCTAATGAATACAATCACAGGATCCTCAGCCGTTCATCGTATGTTAGGCCTACCATTCCAGGGATCATCCGTGTGAATCTCCGCTGGACACGAGCCAGTGCCAGTATGTCCTTCCTGAGGTGTGGGGCCCAAAATTGGACACAGTATTCTAAATGGGGCCTATCTAGAGCTTTATAAAGTCTCAGAAGCACATCGCTGCTTTTATATTCCAACCCTCTTGAGATAAATGACAACATTCCATTCGCTTTCTTAATGACGGACTCAACCTGCAAGTTAACCTTTAGAGAATCCTGTACTAGCACTCCCGGATCCCTTTGTACTTCGGCTTTATGAATTTTCTCACCGTTCAGAAAATAGTCCATGCCTGTATTCTTTTTTCCAAAGTGCAAGACCTCGCATTTGCTCACGTTGAATTTCATCAGCCATTTCCTGGACCACTCTCCTAAACTGTCTGCAGCCTCCCCACCTCCTCCATACTACCTGCCTGTCCACCCAACTTCGTATCATCGGCAAACTTCGCCAGAATGCCCCCAGTCCCTTCATCCAGATCATTAATATATAAAGTGAACAGCTGCGTCCCCAACACTGAACCCTGCGGGACACCACTTGTCACCGGTTGCCATTCCGAGAAAGAGCCTTTTATCCCAACTCTCTGCCTTCTGTCAGACAGCCAATCCTCAATCCATGCCAGTAACTCACCTCGAACCCCATGGGCCCTCACCTTACTCAGCAGCCTCCTGTGAGGCACCTTATCAAAGGCCTTTTGGAAGTCTAGATAGATAACATCCACTGGGTTTCCTTGGTCTAACCTACTTGTTACCTCTTCAAAGAATTCTAACAGGTTTGTCAGGCACGACCTCCCCTTATTAAATCCATGCTGACTTGTTCTAATCCGACCCTGCACTTCCAAGAATTTAGAAATCTCATCCTTAACGATAGATTCTAGAATTTTACCAACAACCGAGGTTAGGCTAATCGGCCTGTAATTTTCCATCTTTTGTCTTGATCCTTTCTTAAACAAGGGGGTTACAACAGTGATTTTCCAATCATCCTGACTCCAGTGACTTTTGAAAGATCACAACCAACGCCTCCCCTATTTCCTCAGCCACCGCCCTCAGAACTCTAGGATGTAGCCCATCGGGGCCAGGAGATTTATCAATTTTTAGACCTTTTAGCTTTTCTAGCACTTTCTCTTTTGTAATGCCTACCATACTGAACTCTGCCCCCTGACTCTCCTTAATTGTTGGGATATTACTCATGTCTTCCACTGTGAAGACTGACGCAAAATACTTATTAAGTTCTTCAGCTATTTCCTTATCTCCCATCACTAGCCTTCCAGCATCAATTTGGAGCGGCCCAATGCCTACTTTTGCCTCTCATTTGTTTCTTATGTATTGAAAGAAACTTTTACTATCATTTCTAATATTACTGGCTAGCCTACCTTCATATTTGAACCTCTCCTTCCTTATTTCTCTCTTTGTTATCCTCTGTTTGTTCTTGTACCCTTCCCAATCTTCTGATTTCCCAGTGCTCTTGGCCACTATATAGGCTGTCTCTTTTTCTTTGATACATTTCTTGACTTCCTTTGTCCGCCATGGCTGTCTAATCCTCCCCCGGATAATCTTTCTTTTCTTTGGGATGAACCTCTGTATTGTGTCGTCAATTACACCCAGAAACTCCTGCCATTGTTGCTGTACTGTCTTCCCCGCTAGGCTCTGCTTCCAGTCGATTTTCGTCAGTTCCTCTCTCATGCCCCTGTAATTACCTTTATTTAACTGTAACACCATTACGTCCGATTTTGCCTTCTCTCTTTCAAACTGCAGACTGAACTCTACCATATTATGATCACTGCCTCCTAAGTGTTCCCTTACTTTAAGGCCTTTTATAAAGTCTGGCTCATTACATAGCACTAAGTCCAGAATAGCCTGCTCCCTTGTGGGCTCCATCACAGGCTGTTCCAAAAAGCCATCCTGTAAGCATTCCATGAATTCCCTTTCTTTGGATCCACCGGCAATATTATTCACCCAGTCCACCTGCATATTGAAGTCCCCCATGATCACCGTGATCTTGCATTTCTGACATGCCCTATCTATTTCCCGGTGCATCTTGTACCCCTGGTCCTGACCACTGTTAGGAGGTCTGTACATAACTCCCATTATGGTTTTTTTGCCTTTGTGGTTCCTCAGCTCCACCCACACAGACTCCACATCATCTGACCCTATGTCATTCAGTGCTATTGATTTAATTTCATTCTTAACCAACAAGGCAACCCCACCCCCCTCTGCCCACCATTTAAGGTAAAGGGAGGAAGGTTTAGAGGAGATGTGAAGAAATTTCTTTTCAACCAGAGGGTCATGGGAATCTGTAACTCACTGCCTCTAAGGGTGGCAGAGGCAGAAACCTCCATAACATTTAAGAAGTATTTAGATATTAACTTGCAATGCCAAGGCATACAAGACTATGGGCCAAGGGCTGGAGAATAGAATTAGAATAGTTAAGTGGGTGTTTTTGACCAATGTGGACACATTGGGCCAAATGGCCTTTCTTTCTGCTGTGAATCTCCAGAAGTCTATGAGCAAAAAGGGTTTATGAGATCATTTACTTCACTGCCATTAGTGGGAGCTTGCTGTGCACATATTAACTGTGGCATCTCCTTAAATGTCTATATTTCAAGTTTAATTAATTCTTGCATAGCTCGTTGGGATAACCTGAAATCATGAAAGTTATTTATGTAATATTAATTTTTTAAATATCATAACAGTTGCTATGTGGAGTATTTTGGATGTTCCTGAGAGACAGAAAGGTTGTTGGGAAATCGTTTGGGATACATTACAATACTGCGTGCACTTTTGCAAAGGATTCCTTTAATTTCACTTATTTGATTGGGTGGTTACTTGTCACATGTGGGGAGTTGAAGGACATGAGGACAAGAGCCATTTTAAGGGGGTGGGACACAGGAGAAGGATTAATGCCAGGGGTTGCCTCATTGTCTGGATATGTAAAGCTGAACATCAAAGATAATTCTGGAGTTTCTTTGGCTCTTCTCCATGTTTATAGAGCAAAACAGGAGCTGAGTTCTCAAAACAATTCAGAATGTCTGGTTACCAGCTGTTAGCATCACTATTCCAAAATTAACATGGTTCAGAATAAGTTGAATTTGCTTTTCTTTAAATTTGCTTTTTAGACCCAACATAGGTTTAATTGTGAACATTTAAAGAAGCAACTTTAAAAATTTGTGCTTGGGCTTGCAACTTTGTTCATTAGAGGATCACTTTGGACTGTCATTATTTGAAGAGTATCAATGTTAATGGATGACGCTGTCTATGGGTCTTGAAAGTTCTGAATGGGCTAATACTGTGGAGTACCATAAGCACTTCCCACCATGATGATGTCTTATGGACTTGTGGGCTAAAGAGCTTCGGATCTCGAAGGAGTGAGCCCAGGCTGTCAAACTGTGTCCACCATATCAATGTACCCTGGAACTAGTTGATCACATGCAATCATCTCTAACTTGTTAAACATGAGAGACTCTTTCTGGTTATACCTTTCCTCTGTCACATGAGAACTGGCAGATCCTGTAGTTTTGTACAATTACAGAGAATGGTGGCAGAAATTTTCATCATGAACAGCAGTTCTCCAGTGTACTGACTTGGCGTGCCCGTACAACAGATGGAACATAGTGGAGTTTGTACACTCAAATTCTCGGTTATTTGCTCCCCAATCTGTTTAACAACACACCTGAAAGATGGCAAGATGACACTCAGACAGGGCAGATTTCCCTTTGTACTCGTCACCACTGGCAATCTCTAGAGTTCAAAATTGTTCTACCTTGCGGATTGCTGGGTGAAAGCCAGTTGTCAGCATTTGCAATGATTTCTTGATGGCTTATTAGCCTTACTTGAGCATCTGGGACTGTCCTACAGTGAAGAAAACATTAGATGTCATTCAGTGGAGGCGGAGGTGGATTCTTGGCTTCAGCAGCTGCCCTCTCTCTCTCACAAAGCTTCTCTTTTGATTGGAAAGCTTTCTACCATTTTTGATAATGAATCGACGTTTTAGTTGCAATTGCACACTTACTTTCTCCATTGTTGATGTTTATAGAACAGACTGTTGTGGATGCTTTGTGACTGTCGTTGTAACATTTTCTTTAGTCATCACATGAACAGACTCCCTGGCTTAACTCTAAGTGGAGCACTTGTTGAGACAGCCTTGAGTTGCAATTTGCGACAACATTTCCCTTCAACCTCAGTTTACATGAGATTGTAATGGCCACAATACTTCGTGCAGGATGTTCATGATAATTCTTTTGTTCCACTTGTTTCATTATATCCTTCTCCGTATTTTCCAACACTTCACAATGAATCTCAATTTAAGGCAACATTTTTGATATATTTTATCATTTTTGAAAAGGGTGTGGTCATTGTAGTATAAATAGAGAAAATGCTGTAAAACTAATACATCTAGCAACAGCTGGGGAACAACAGAGACAGAGTTACCGATTCTCTCCGCAGATACTGCCAGACCTGCTGAATTTCTCCAACACTTTTTGTTTTTTTTAACTTCAGATTTCCAGTGTTTTGCTTTTGACTTCGTATCTTTGTGGTGTTTAAGGCAAGTCCCATGCTCTTTGTAGTTTCTTAATTGTTGCAGTACTTCAGAATAAGCTCTACATTGTGCATTGCTAATGTACTGTAACTCAATACATAAACGGTTGTTGTCTGGACTTTGACCTTAAGCTACTTGAGACTGAAGAGTTTAGAGATTTTTAATCCACCTGTTCGAAGATTTTATGACACATCTCTGGAGCAGGTAGGGCTTGAACCCAGGTCTTCTGGTCTAGAGGTAGGGACACTATGGCTGCACCACAAGACCCAGATTGAACAGTTTATTTAATTTCTTTTTTCTTTACTTATTTTTATTTCTTTATATCCAAAGGTGCACTTGCACACAATTGAATGGCTTCAGCTTGGCAGGTCGGGGTGGGTAGCATGAAGAGTTTACTGTCAGCGTGGTAAGTGCAGGTTTGCTTTAAGAAAGATTGAGACAAGTGTAGGCACAATGACACAGACTTGTTTAACACATCTTTTCACTTGAAGGGAATCTGTTGTGAAACCATTCTGCAGTCCATGTTGTTTGCATACTGTCACACAGGAAACGGGCAATGTCTGTGAACATTAGCTGGGCATCTGTATCACTGTTGAAAGCCACATACAGAACAATGTTCACGCTCTCTGATTTTTCCTGAGGCTGTTTCTCCAGTGGGTCAAATACTGTACTGGAACTGCAAAATTGGCGAGAAAATTTAGCTAGGATTTTGCTGAAATTTGAGGACAATGCTATGCCTCAGTAATTGTTACAGTGTGATTTGTCTCCTTTCTGGAAGATTGTGATCATGGTATCTCTGAGGCCACTTGGAATTTCTTTATTCTGCACAGTCCACTTAAAATAACAATTAAAATCAGTATTGGACTGGAGAGATCATCTTTAGAGTTAAGGTCGTAATATAATTAGAGGTAGGTTGGTGCTGTTTCTCCTTTTTGAAATGATTTTATCCCTAGCCATTCCTTTGTCCCTGCGAGATATTCCAGTGAACTAAAATAAACCCTGTGGCTTTCAGGATAGCTGAAAGATCACAGGATTTTGATTTAAGCAACATACGTGTGGCCAAGACGTGGAAACCATACAATTTAAACATTATAATGAATGGGTTTTAATTTAGATATTAATTTCAGAAATGTTTTGTTTGCATTTTCATGCTGGATTGAGATCCTTTTACATTATTACCAATCGCTGGGCTTCCTAGTTGGATTTCGGTGCAATTTGAGAATGTTTTTGAATGTACAATCTTTCCCATCAACTATTGTGAAAAATATATATTAAGAAGAGCTGTCCAGAAAAAAAATGAATGGGCCTAAAATGTGATGTGGTGTATGTCAGTGTAATCTTCGAGAGTGATTGACATGGCTGCTGTATTTGTGCAACTGAGTGATCTTTCACATTCATTTATATGTTTATAAGTTAACCATGCCCTGTAAATAGCAAATCATGGAAGATTTTTTTGGGCTCCAATAATTACCACTGTGCGATGGCACAGAGTTGATCTTAATTTTATTTCTTACTTTTCCTAGTTGTTGATCAAACTGTGAGGAAACAAGCTGGAGGACTCGTATTATTGTAAGTCACTCTGGTTTTAGTCAGCAAAGTCCAACTTTGATTCCCATAGGCTATCTCATTTCATAAGGGTGGTGAATTCATACCAGTTCTGTTCAGGTACCATGTGAAAATCAATCTCTGCTGCAACTAACATGAAAGCCTGTGATGGAACAATACATGCTGCAGATTATCCAGTACAAAGATACAAGGTGTCAACATCTTGTAAAGCAAATTAAACCAGAATTGGTGGAGGGGTTCTTGAAACACATTGTGTTTTATCCTAAAGTCGATTTTGTATGATCACTCTTGTGAAACAAGTGAAGGGAGTGCAGTAGGACAGAGTCAATTACTGCAAGTTTGGTCAGGGAGTATATTTTTAAATTTCAAAGGGATATTCTCTTTTTCTAAGATCTATTACTGAAATTAGCATCTTAATCAAATTTATCGCTGTTAAGTTTAAGTTTATTCTACGCTTATATGGGACAAATCAGGTTTTGTCCCATTCAAGGAGAGAAGTTGGGATCAGCTCATTAGCTGGCCTAAACTCGTTCTGTAACTGCTGGATAGTAGACTTCACAGAATCTCAGTGTAAGTAAGAGGGGTTAAGTGCAGTGTACAGACTGCAGTGGGACTGTATTAGATGACAGTTAGGTAGGGCGTTTGGTGAGAAAGGGAAGGAAGGTGCTTTTTGTCTTTTTCTTTTTCTACCTCAGCCCCCAGGAGACCAGAACTTGCCACAAGAAGATTGCCATCTTTAAGTCTTCCCACCTAGGGAGGTGATGGCATGGTGGTAATGTCACTAGACTAGTAATCCAGGACAGGGCTAATGCTCTGTTTCATTCGAATTCCCCCATGACAGATGGTGAAATTTGAATGAAATAAAGATCTGGAATTAGAAAGCTTGTCTAATGACAAGTATGTCATGATTGTCAATTTTTATTAATAGTAACAATCTGGCTAACAATCTGGCTTCAGGGAAGGTAACCTCTCATCCTTACCTGGTCTGGTCTGTGTGTGTCTCCAGACACACTACAATGTGGTTGAGTCTGAACTGCTCTCTGGGTGATTAGGGATGGGCAATAAATGCATGTTTAGCCAGCAGCACCTACATCCCTTGAATGACTTCATAAAATATCTCTAATTCTAGTTTACACTAAATAACACAAAATTAATCTTAAAATATGGCAGGGCAGTTCAGCCATGTGGAGTATCCATCATGTGGTAGAGTTGCGCAGAAAGTGATGCTGGTTACAGAAACTTGAACTTCAGGTTTAAGAACTCCAGTTGTGGCTGAAGTCACAACAGAGTCACATCTGTGAGGCTGAGAGATATCTCCAGCTGTATCCTGCACCTGCAGGAATCCGGCGGTAGCTGAGAATCCAAATGCCCAGTTGTTTTATGGGCCAATCAAGAGTGAAAGAGATGCCTCTAGCAAAACATAGTGTCAGTGACATCCTGTCTTCACTTATGAGTAAAGGACTGAGAAATGCCACAGAGGCCCCTAGGTGCTCCCTGAAATGATATGCTTGCCAAAACAAAAGGCAGTAATCTTTGGGGTTATTGGGGTAGACTACCATCCTTGCGAGCACATGTCCCTCTCCAGAAATTGGTGTTGGTGAGGAAAGGAGATTTGGGTCATCCTTAGTCACCTTCTGCACTGGCTGTCACTCACTTGTAGATAGCTGCACAGACATCTACAGTTAGGGTTCCATGCCAGAACTCTGCATCCATGGAGAACCTTGTCTTGCTGCTTCTCCTTCTGTGGCTCTCTGATGGCTGGCTGTTGTTCTTGTTGCGCCTGTTTTCTCTCAGGATTTTTACATCTCTTTCTTTGTAGTTACACTGCCTGAAGAACAGCTGGACTGATCTTGGCCCTTGTATCTTCACTATAAGTAAACATGTGTAGTAAGTAATAGAGATTACAGCGTTTTACAGCCCAGACATCCTTCACAATGAAGCTGCATATTGTGACATTGCAGAGAGTAGTGTAGTGCCTGCGTAAACATAATATGCTGATCAATAATTTAGAGTGAGATATCCTTAACTTATGTAAAGTAGACCAATGACATGAAGCAACTGCCAAGATGCCCTCCTCCAATACCATCCCCTCATTCCGGTGTACCTCCATAGTTATGTCCCATCAGGCTTTCTGTTGAATATCAGAATTGGCAGCTGTCATGCATTGACCTGCACTTCTTGGGACTGTTAGGAAGATGAGGTTGTCATTAAAATCCCTTTTTCAATTGCATCCTTTTGACCTCAAAGATCACAAAGGGACAATCAGTGAGAGCAGTGTACTCCTATTGATTACTTCATCTGTGCATTTCAGAATTGGGCTGTTGTGGTGTAATGGTAGTGTCCATAGCTCTGAGTCAGCAATCCTAAATTCACATCCTACCTGCTCCAAAAATGTGTCATAACATCACTGAACTGGTTGATTAGGAAAATATCTACATTTCCAAATTGTGTGCTCTGACAAACATTACTATTCAGGTAAACAGTGAAATGAAGGCACATGGAATCCTTACAGTGTGGAAGCAGGCCTTTTGGCCCATCACGTACCTAGAGAAAACCCACACAGACAGGGGGAAAGAATGTGCAAACTCCACAAAGCAGTCCTTTAGGGATGGAATTGAACCCAGGTCCCTGGCATCTTGAGGCAGCTATTCTAACCACTGAGCTACCATGCTGCATCCATGAGTAGCACTGTTTAATCGTAGAGTCATGAAGACTGCAATAGTACCTCAGAAAGCCTCACATTCCTGTTCTGTGTAAGAGCATGATCATGACAGTTTACAATCAAAAGCAGAATGTACTGGAGAAACTCAGCAGGTCTGGCTGCATCTGTGGAGAGAAAAGCAGAGTTAGCTTCCTCAGTTCTTGATGGTGTGAATTCCAAGAGAAATCCTTTGGAATAATTTAAGAAATAATTGAGTGTTGCAACTGTGATGTCGGGATCAGTCGGGCCACAAAAGTTAAGATACGCCAAATGGACTCCCATAGCTGTAATTGTCCATAAACTTATGTGCCTTTAATGAACACATTACAGAACAAATTTTCACCTTGAACTGTCACTAGGCAGCTTTGTAAAGCAACCACAAACTTCTGCTGTCATCACATCAAATCAGAAGGGGAATCGAGTGAGTAGGGGTGACCTGACATAAGGTGATCAGTGTAGTCAGATATATGTTCTGAACTCAGATCTCTGTCACATATAGATTCCTTACTGATAGGATTTATATTAAAAAGGATTCTTCAATGGGATGGATTGGCAAGATATAGTGGATCCTGTCCTTTCATGACTGTAAGATAGAGTAAAATTGAGTCAGACAGATGGGATGACGGTTTGGCCAGACAGATGCCCATCAAAGCAAGTTCCCAGCACACAACTGGCCAGATTTCCGCAGTGACGGGCTGCAAATCAGCAATCTGGCTTGTGAGGGCTGTGGGACAAAGAAAATGCCAAATGGAAATGTCAGATGGTGAAATTGGAACTGTTGTTTTATCCCACAGAGGGATACTTAAACAAGATGTTGTCCTTGAATCTGACCTACAAAGTACCTTCTCAGAGCTTCTGGGAAAAATAGAAGCGTTTTATTTTGTCAGTTTTAGCAGTTACACCAGGTTCACTGTTTACCACTTCAGAGAGGCTCAAACATTGTGCTCTGTATTAATTGTTAAGCTACACGGAAAGGAGATGAATGCGACATATTTCTTTGTAGAAATTTTTGTTTTGCTATGTGGGTATTCCCCACGATTGATATCAGTGAGAATTACAACATTTAAAAGGCATCTGGATGGGTCCTTGAATAAATGGGGTTCAGAGGGATATGGGCCAAGTGCTGGCAAATGCGGGAGGGGGCTAGTTACTGACTCATTGAGGATAAAATGTGGGTAACAGCAATCTGACAAGGCTGCTGCCTTGCACCGTTGCTGCTTGGATACGGAGCAGGCCTGCAGGTTGAAAACTGACTGGATGGCTAAGACTGAGGGCTGAAGTGCACTCTGTGTTTGCTAACTGTGAGTTGTGTCGTGTTTCTTTTGGAGGGCGAGATTGTTGGCATGAGGCCTAGTGCGATTTTCACCTTATTTTACACAATGTGCCTGAATGACTTCCTACTCCAGCCCTCTGGCGCTCCTCGCGTCTGATTCTATTCCAGTCTTACCACATGCCATCCCTGGAACAACTTGCCACTCACCGGATATCTGCCAAAAGACCGCCAAAGATCTGTGCAATTTTTGGAAACTCCATTATGCATCTTGACATGTGTTTGTCAGTCTGGAGCTGCCGTGCGCAGTTTCAGAAATTTGCTCTGGACGTGGCAGTCAGAGGGCGATTTGTGCCCTGCATTTCAGGCCAGGCAGGATGGGGTAGTGCAGAAAGAGGGTGTTGCCTCCCTCCAGGACCAGCAGTGGAGGCCACAACATGAGACCATGCCAGCCTGGTCTCATGTTGCCTCCTGGGTGAGTGCATCACAGCCACCTGGAGGAGGAATGCCTGATGCTGTAGGTCATTGACCTTCTCCACTTTGCCAGCATAAGTGTCACCATCTTCTCTCTGATACCTCACACTCCTTCCATCTCTCCTGCTATAATCACCTTTCATTAAAAGGTCATGCTCTATCTCACCAGCACACCCTCAACATCTACTCTCACTCACTTTCACACACTCCTAACCCCCTGACAGCAATAATCCTGCCTGGCCCCTGTGCTGCCTGCTTACTCACTCAGACCATCTCCTCATCTGCACCAACAATAATAACTATGTCACCCACTTCCATGTCCCTTATTACCTGCCTCTCTCTCATTCCAAGAGGAAAACGGCCTGCAATGGGCCAGAACGAGCCAAGATGGATGGTGGGCTGCCTGCCATTCAGCTCCCCACCCCTCATGTGGAATGGATCCTGACTGTGACCCCCTCTGGACTGGTATTGGAGGCTGTCCTTCATTTACTGTACAAACACCTCTTATGTGAAGGCTGTGTCCCCTGACCTGATGGATACCTGCTAACAACCATGGGAAGCTTCCTGCCTTTGTGTCAGCACTAAATCATACAGCAAGACAGAAGCAATATGAGCCTAGTATCTCCTCTGAGGGGGCAAACCTCAAAAGGACAATGCATGGAGTTGATGGGGGGGAAGAATGCAGTAATTGTCCAAGAAGGCCCAGAGTGAGTATGCAGTATGAGAGCAAGTGAAGAGGTGCAAGATATTGCCAGGGTTGGAGTGTTTGAGCCATAGGGAGAGGTTGGAACTAATCTTCCTAGAACATTAAAGACTCAGGGCTTACATTATAGAGGTTTATAAAATCATGAGGAGCATGGATGGGTAAATAACCAACATCTTTTTCCCAGGGTAGGGGAGCCTAAAGCTAGGAAGCATAGTTTAAGGTGAGAAGGGAAAGATTTGAAAAGACCTAAGTGTCAACTTTTTCATGCAGAGGGTGGTGTGTGG
This sequence comes from Ginglymostoma cirratum, assembly GCA_024137785.1. Lineage (NCBI taxonomy): Eukaryota > Metazoa > Chordata > Chondrichthyes > Orectolobiformes > Ginglymostomatidae > Ginglymostoma > Ginglymostoma cirratum. The sequence continues at coordinate 1,999,715 of JAHRHZ010000050.1, forward strand.
ATGGAATGAGTGGCCAGAGGAAGTGGTGGAAGCTGGGACAATTACAACATTTAAAAGGCTTCTGGATGGGTATATGAATAGGTGTGGTTGAAAGGGATATGGGTCAAACGCTCGCAAATGGGACTAGATTTTTGTCATTGATATAAATGATTTGGATATGGACAGAGGAAGTATAGTTAGTAAGTTTGCAGATGACACCAAAATTGGAGATGTCATGGTTAGCGAAGAAGGTTACTTCAGTGTGCATTGGGACCTTGATCAGATGGGCCAATGGGCCGAGGAGTGGCAGATGGAGTTTAATTTAGATATATGTTGAGGTGCTGCATTTTGGAAAGACAAAACAGGGCAGGAACTTATTCATTTAATGGTAAGGTCCTGTGGGTTGTTGGTGAGTGAAGAGACCTTGGAGTGGAGGTTCATAGTTCCTTGAAAGTGGAGTCACAGGTAGATAGGACAGTGAAGAAGGCGTTTGGTAGGCTTGCCTTTATTGGTCGGTGTATTAAGTATAGGAGTTGAGAGGTCCTGTTGCGGCTGTACAGGACATTGGTTAGGCCACTATTGGAATACTATGTGCAATTCTGGTCTCCCTGCAAGAGGAAGGATGTTATGAAACTTGAAAAGGTTCAGAAAAGATTTACAAGAATGTTGCCAGGCCTGGAAGGTTTGAGCTATAGGGAGAGGCTGAACAGACTGGGGCTATTTTCCCTGGAGTGTCGGAGGCTGAAGGGTGACCTTTATCAAGGTTTATAAAGTTATGAGGGTATGGATAGGGCAAATAGACAAGGTGTTTTCCCCAGGGTGAGGGAGTCCAAAACCAGAGGTCACGGGTTTAAGGTGAGAGGGGAAAGATTTAAAAGGGATGTAAGGGGGGACATTTTCATGCAGAGGATGGTGTATGTATGGAATGACTTGCCAGAGGAAGTGGTAGAGACTGGTACAATTACAACATTTGAAAGTCATCTGGATGGATATATGAATATAAAGGGTTTATTGGGCTAGGGCCAAATGCTGGCAAATGGGACTAGATTTATTTCGGATACCTGGTCAGCATGGACAAGTTGGACCAAAGGGCCTGTTTCCTTGCTGTGTATCTCTATGACTCTGTGGCTGTAGTAGTTTCGCATATCTGGTCGGCACGGACGAGTTGGACCAAAGGGCCTGTTTCCGTGCTGTGCATTTCTATAACTCTATGACTCTATAACTTGGTCCAGTCTATGAGTTAGGTGTCCCTGAGCATGCAGTCTCTGTGCTGCAGCATTACAATGCATTGTAGCCCAACATGCTGCACTGAAGCGCAGGAGAGCTGTGTAAGTGGATCAAAAATTCTGCTTGAATAAGGTTTTTCCGAGACATCTCAGCATTAGATTTGGATCTGTCATAGCTGTTTGCTCATCACACTGTGTTGCACTCTGACTTATAAACTCATCAATTGGCTTAAGTGGACAACGCAGCTCTTTAGTTCTCTCATTGTTTGGTTATCCTCACAAACATCACGGCTTTTTTACTGCTTGAGTCCTCTTCATTGTTAATAACAGTGGAAAACGTTTGTGCCAATCCAACATAGTCCCTATTGTTGACAGAATGAAATTAATTTCTTATGTCAACACAATTAAAGTCAGTAGATTCCATTTAAGTTCCATCATGAGTGTAGAAAGGTGTTTGAAATCTTCTATTGGCTATCTGTTGACCAGTTATTCCTCAACGAGCTGTAGTTTCATTTTATCCAGTTTAACTCCTTCTGCTATTCGAAGAAGGTTAAGAGCAAAACATTCCTTCCTGCTCCAGAGTGAAAATTCTAGATTGTGAAGTACATTATCTATTATTTGGTGTTCCCTGTATTGGAGACTTGCAGTTAAAATGAAAGATGCTCCCCCTACAGATAAGTGGAAGGTTCCCACCTTTTTGTGACTTCACTGTACGAGTCTCACTGTTTATGTCTTTAATCATCAACCCCTACGAGTCATTGTTTCACTGAATGATTCCTGGTCTTTGCAGCTAAAATTTGATGGATGTTGGAAACTTTTAAGACATGTGGACAAGCAATGGGTGTTGGGCTAAAAATGCATGGTGCTGGACCCCTGTCAAGCACACAACTATTCAGCACTTGTATTGATGAGCAGCTAAAGTAAAGTTTGCATGGTGCCTGCCTTAATAGGGAGTGCACACATAGCAATTATACATTGCAATCCCCTTACATTGCCCATCAAAATCCCTGACATAAGGCAAGGGCTTATTATTGTAGAAGTGTGCTGGAATGGCTATGGATTTTTCACTACCTTTTCAAGATATTGAGGACTACTTGAGCATTAAGAGCAGGTAATCAGAAAATCCAGTTTCATTGCTTATAAGCTTAGTCCAATTGTATTTTAAGAAAAGCCTTTCAAGTTCTATTATCAAGTACTTAATGAGTCTAACAAAGGAGATCTACATGAAGGGACTGTTTTATTGATCTACTCCTCAAAACCACGGTCAAGGCAATAATTGGGTCACATCAAATCAGGCTTATAACCTGCTGTTAATCAGATCTACGACCTGTAAGATGCTGTTCTTTGGAAATGTAGTTCTGATACTAAGATGTTTGGCAAACCTTTCTTTTGTTTTCTATATGAGTAGTGCAGGAGTTTTAATCATATTTAAAAATGCAATTCATTGGAGAAAATCCCCTTGTGTTACCTTCAAATGATAGAATCACAAGTAAGATTTATGCAATAGACAACCTCTTTTCAATCTTGATGGAACACTTGCAAGTGGTTTTAAGATCGAGTAACTAATGTGTCTCCCCTAACTCCTCCTCCTGAACACCTGTGTTTGTGGAAAACAAGTGAGATTTTTGTCAAATTCTGCCAAAAGGGAGTGATGACATTTGGGAAGTATTCCCAAAGGCCCTAGACAGGTGCCTTTGGTATTTTCACTTCAAAGTCTTGCTTAAAGTATAGCCCTTACTAGTTTATTAAACTGTCAAGACAATTACAAAGATAAATGTGATCAATAAAAGGCTCAGGTGGCTACAGTGTAATATGAACTATATAGTTCCGTCTCATTGTTTTGCTGCAGTGCAGAAGTGACACAAAACAGATAAAGTCAAACTGTGAAATGAGTCTTGTTTTGCATGAACCACAAGACCCCAAAGTGCATTCAATTTATGCATTTGACTTACTAAAAGAAAAGTCCCTTAAGTTTGAGTGAAATCATATTGCATTTTTTCAAGTAAACCCTGTAAATACCCTTCAATTTCATTTTTTAATGGAGGTAACATATTAACTGTGTTATATCTCATGTTGAGTAAGTCAGTATATATTTCAGAGTCATGTTCATGATATTATCACTTTATAGCATCTGACCTGAGCGTATGAGAAAGTCTTAAACACTGTCTTACTTGGGATCACCTGAAGCATAACATGCTAATGAAAGCATATTGTCCCTCGTAACCAAGTACCTAACATGAATCCAGACACTCTTGTGCCTGTGAATGTAATATTTCTATATATTAGTGAGATGTAATAAATGTCTGTTGGATCTTTCAATACTATATTATCCATCCCTAATTTCTTATAACACAAGAAACTGCTGCATCAGGTAAAGGTACCCTACCAGACGCAAAACCCACATCACAAGCTGGCAGAATTAGCCATTAACAAATAAATGCTTCACTATATTGTTGATAGATATGAGGAAAACTAATTGAAGACCAACTTCCCTGGACATCAAAGAATCCAGACAATGAATAATATCAGCTTCTGTGAATACAGACAATGCACGCATCTGTATATGGAGCAGTGTACACCCAGAATCAGAGATAATTTGTTTCTCATTGAAGTCTAAGCTCCTTCAAGTTACAATAAATTTCTAACATTCCCATTCCTAAAAAAAAAAATCAGCAATACAGGGCTTTGTAACTCAACTTCTGGATTACTGTATCAGAGATAATAGGTACTGCAGATGCTGGAGAATCCGAGATAACAAGGTGTGGGGCTGGATGAACACAGCAGGCCAAGCAGCATCATAGGAGCAGGAAAACTTGACGTTTCGGGCCGAGACCCTTCATCAGAAAATCTCTGTTTCGTTTTGTTGCTGATGTGCCCTGTCAGAATGTTGTGCAAAGGGCTGCCCCCAGTGTTTATTACCGGATAAATCCTTGATAGCCACAATAGATCAGTTTTTATCTCCAGTTTCATGACAAAGTAGTGGGAACCTTGATTTAAATATAGATTCCTCCCACGAGGCTCACTAACACACATAAATAGCCCTTGATGACAGAGAGGTTAGGCACACTGGAGCTGATAGATTGGCAGAACTAATTTGACAAGCAGACACGAGCTCACCTGAGTTTGCTGACAAACCTCCAGCACTATCACTGCCCAGGTTGGCACTAGTCCTTTTTTTTTGAATGCTGTATTTCTGCTTTCCCTTGAATGGGATGTGGGCATCGTTGGCAAGACAGCTATTTGGTGACCATCAACTGCCCTTGTAAGGCAAGCTACCCTCTTGAGCCAGTGCATTCTATGGGTGCAAGTACAGAAACAAAGAAACTAGAAGCAGGAGTGGGCCATTCAGCCCTTCAAACCTGTTCCGTCATTCAATACGATCATGGCTGATTATTCAGCTCAGTCCCCTGTTCCTGCTTTCTCACCCTCCCCTTTGATCCCTTTAGCTTTAAAAACAATGTCTAATTCCTCCTTGTAAACATTCAGTGTTTTGGCCTCAACAGCTTGCTGTGGCAGAGAATTCCACTGTCTGGGTGAAGACTTTTCTCCTCATCTTATTCCTAAACGGTTTTACGCTGTATCCTTAGACTGTGACCCCTGGTTCCGAACTCCCCATCAGTAAGGAACATCCCTACTGCGATTATCCGGTCTAGTCCTGTTAAAATTTTATTGGTTTCTCCAAGACTGCTTCCCTCATTCTTCGAAAATCTAATGATTAGGTTCTAAACTCATTCAGACTCTCTTCAGTTCTGCAATCCGAGAAATCAGCCTGGTATTCAGCTCACAGTACTGCCATGGAGGGAACACCAAGGTTTTCATTCATTGTTACTGAAAGAACGGCAATATGTTTCCAAGTCACGATGGCGTGTAGCCTGGAGGGGAACTTGTGAATGGTTGTCTGCTACCCTCGTTCTTCCAGTTGGTAGAAGCTCACTTGGCGCTGTTAATGGACACTCGATAAATTGCTGCAGTGGGTTTCCTACACACTGCTGCCACTGGTACACAGTGAAAGTTCAAGGGCGTGTGGGCATTTAAGAGTGCCAATCAAGCAGGTTCCTTGGTCCTAGGGACGGTGCCAAGCTTCTTGAGCATTGTTGGAGCTGCACCCGTCCAGGCAAGTGGAGAGTATTCCATCACACTGCTGACTTGTAGATGGTGGGACAGGATTTGTGGAGTCAGGAGATCAGTTCCCATCACAGAACTCTCACTTTTAACCTGCTCCTCCAGCCACAGTATTTACAAGATCTGATCCCCTTGCCCAGGCCCTGGGGTATATCTAGGTGTCGGATTGCTTGCAAAGCTCACAGTGACTCAGTTCAGCTTCTCCTTCAGTTTACTTTGGAGGCTCTTCATTACAACGACGGGTGGTGGTACAGGCTGAGAAACTCACTTTACCTGGAGCCAAGTCCCTGCAGAATCTGACGAGAGAGAGTCGATCAATCCACCATCAACGGACTGGTGTGACTGACTAAACAGGCAGTCAGTGACAGAGATGGCTGGCTCTCATCCTGCTGCTTCCTTCCCTTTGCAACAGATGCCTTCAAGAAGTGCAGTTGATGGACTCACGAGTCCGACATTGATAAGCGAACAATGGCCAGCAACAGAATCAGTGCGGTTGTCTTGTTGCATCTCTGCAACCAAGTAGCTACAGAGATGTAGAATACTTTACAAGATTTTTTTTAAAATGCTACCGATTCCCCAGAGGCTAAATGCTGATACAGATTGTATTGCTGAAAGGCTGCACTCACACCACAGATTAAACTAATATAGCGACCCATCACTGGCATTGCTGATCAATCTCAGAGATGGTCGTGACAACCAAATAATTTACTACTGCCATCTCGGAATTGTTTACTTCAATAAAATACAGCACATCAATCTGCAAAAGTGAAACCATCAGCTCCTTTTCGCTGTAACCCTTCACTTCCCACATACTTAGATATCTATAGAAGTCGACCCTTCTGAAATTGTTCGGGGAGATACAGATTCCTGATTAAAAGTAAACCTTGCTCATGATCTTGCATTTGATCTCTGAAATCTCAGGATTTTTTTCCTCTTGACTGGCACAAGACATCTGCTTCAGCAACCCTCTCTTTCTCTCCAGGCAGTGAGGAATGATTGGAAGAATGTATCTCAGAATCTCCCTCCTCCCTCTGTATTCCCCACCCTGCCTAAACACCTCCATAAGAAATAGGAACACGAACAGGCCATTCGGCCCCTCGAGCTTGCTCCACCATTCGACAGGATCATGGCTAATACGACATTCCTCATGGACACTTTCCTGTCCTTTCCTTGATTCACTTTCTGATCAAGGATCTGTCTCAGACTTAAACATATAAGGCCTCTGCCCTGACTGCTCTCTGTGACAAGGTGTTCCAAAGACTCACAACCCTCAGAGAAGAAGTTCCTCCTCATTTCAGTCTTAAATGGGCGCCCCTTTATCCACTCTGTTCCTAGACTCTCCTGTGAGGGAAACATCCTCCAACCCCAATGAGAAGTTAAACTAAATAAATAACGTTTAAGCTACGAAGGGAGGACAGCTAGCACTAAGAACCAGTGACACTTCACAGTCAAACACGGTGTCCATTTTCCATCAATGTCACTCCCCAAATCAAAATCAAGTGTGTGTGACAAGTGGCTTGGTCCTATGCCACGTCCGTGCCAACTAGTCAGCAATGGTTGCCAACAGGAAGGCAAGACCAGCTCCGCCAAGCTTTGTTTCAATTCCTTCCAGCACTCTGCCAATTTTGAAGGGGGAGCTAGGCACAGCGCTCAGAATGCAATGTGAAGCTTTGCAGCCGCAAGTTGCACCGGATTTATTTTTGTAACAAACTTGAAGAGGAATTAAAACAGTCTTCTCTAACAAGAATGCCCTCTCTTTTCAGACAGCTCCAACTGAAATAAAACCAAACTATGCAACAAAGTTACAAGATGAAATATCATGATCTTTCAGCAGCTGTTATTTCAATCACTCATGAGCACAGATGTAAAGTAACATGCTGATTACAGGCAGGATTTCTGTTCAAGGTTTTTGGCAGTGTTATACAGTTCTGACCTACTCGAAATTAAATATTGCAGCTTATAAAACACTGGGGTCAGTCTGTGTCAGTTTACATTTGACCAACAAGAGGCAACCTGTGATTTTCATACAAAATCCCTCAAAGATTTGTTCTCTTAACTTTTGGGAAGGAGCATTTATCATTACTTTGTCAACCAAAGTACTTTGCAATTGCCTCAAGGTTTATTGTTGCTTCAGATATTCACCATTCGTGTCTTTTTTTCCTTTATCTTTGCTCTTCAGAGTTGAACAAATAGGATCCTCTGTCTGATCAGTGGAAGTCATCCAAAGCAGCTTATTAGACGGGGTGCATGTGGCAAAAGGCCTTAAACTAGTCAAAAATTTAAACTGTTCATCCATCAATCAATTCTTTGATGAGAGAGGTCTTGTAGGCCAACTGTGTCACATACGTCTCCCTAAAATAGTTTTAAATTTTTCTTTTGTCGTTCCTCTTTTGCAGCCTAAGGATATCCCTATATCTTACTGGAGTCTCCCAAGGGATAAAAGTCACTGTCTGCAAGGCAGGAATTTAGGAATCTTAAAAATAGTAACAGCAAAACATCATTTGCATTTCACAGATCTCTCAAATTAATTTAAAGCTTTACGCTTGGAATTTGTGGCATCACGATTCAAACCTACATTTTCCGGATTTTTGTTTTGGAGTCATGAGTTCTGCTCATTCTTTACACTGCTGCCGCACTCTCTCTTTCCAAACACTGAACCGCAATCATCACAACTAAACACAGAACGTTGAAAATGAGAAACAATGGAAGAGGATGGAGTTGTTCAGCTACTCAATGACAGAAGGAAGAACAGGTCGTCATTTGCAGATTTGCCAGATCACAGTGAACCTGCCTTTCTGTAAACATTAACCTGTTCTGTTCTCCCAAGGAATCAACAACAATCCTGTACACGATCCAGCATTTTTCCCCTCTCGGATTAAACACGCAGCATGCAATTTCTCCAGATCAACCACAACATGACTTAAAGCAAACACAACATGTTTACAACTAACCAGTTCAGAAACACCTATCCTGTTTTATGTTACTTTACTCCCACATTCTTCAAGAGCTAAATCATTTCTATTTTAGGGCTTTATGTCTTAGAGAAGTCAGGACTAATAAACTGCTTCTCTGCACAACAAAAAATACCCGAGCACAGCTTTTAAATTTACTCTCGAGCATAAAAAAAGTGGAAATATTTTGTTTCTGGTCAATGAATATTTGTATAGTCAACATTGCATGAATATTATGTCAAGCTGATTCCATAATGATTACGTTGCTGGAAATCATTTGAATACTTTGCTCACCATAAATGCATAAGCAAATGAGCCACTGCTTACCTGCAGTAAGTTCTTGGCAATAAAATGGGTTTAATATTCTTACCTTGTTTTGATCTGTCCAGTAAAGGAATAGTCCCTGTGGATCTACTTTCAAGGTAACAGGAGTTACAGTTGTGGAATCCTGGCAACAAGGAAGAAACAGAAAAAAAGTTATGATACTTGCTGTGACCACTTCGTGTTTATTAAAAAAAGTGTTAATGAATAACACTGATCATCTCTGGATGAAAATTTCGAAACGCATGTCACATGGTCATTCACATTTGATGCTTCTTTAACTTGTAATTCTCCTGTTAAATTACCTTCAAACACATTACTGTATAAAAAGTACCAAGTCATGGTGTTTTTTTTTTTAAAAACATGCACAACATTGAGCAGTAGAGTCAGAGATGTACAACACGGAAACAGACCCTTCAGTCCAACTCGTCCATG
>JAHRHZ010000050.1:2009148-2060454 GCA_024137785.1 Ginglymostoma cirratum
GTTTTCCTGCTCCTATGATGCTGCTTGGCCTGCTGTGTTCATCCAGCTCCACACCTTATTCTGGATTACTGTATGCAGCATTAGTCACCATATTTGGGGAAAAATTCAAATGTGTTGGAAACAGTTCAGAGAAGGTTTACCGGGCGAGTACTGGGAATAGATGAATTTCTTGTGAAGCGAGGTTGAACAGGCTGACCTTATAACCTCAGGACTTCAGAAAACTAAGAGGCAACGTTATTGAAGCATATAAAGTTCTGAGGTGTCTTTCCAGGCTGGACATAGAGGGGATATTTCCTCTTATAGGGGAACCAAGAACTGGGGACCACTGATTAAAAGTAAAGAATCTTTGGAACTCTCCCTGAAAAAGATGATAGAAGCAGACCTTGAACATTTTTAAGGCAAAAGTGGACAGATTTATTAGTAAGCAAGCAATGGGGTTGAAAGGTTATCGGGGGGTAGCTAGGACTGCGGAATTGAGGTTTCAGTCAGATCAGCCATGATTTTATTTAATGGTGAAAAGGTTCAAGGGGTTGAATGGTCTACCCCTGCTCCTTGTTCATATTTTCATAAATAAAAAGGCTGAAGTTGCAAATACAACAAAGGCAGAAAGTTATATGCCAACACGGAGGTGATGAATAGTCAATCTCACTCTCACTTTCTTTTTATAAATAAAAACCTGAGCACCTACAGTTCTGTTTGACAGCCATTGATTAAATGGTCTTAAAAGACTGTTCTGCTAAAAGAAAATACAGCTAAAAAAAATACTGTGCGTAATGTTGGCTGTTCTGAAACCATGTAATTGGTTTTGACTGCCACAATGGTTTAATACTTGCAAATATCCTCAGGTCTGGCTGTTTTTCTTGCTCAGAAAATCCATTTTATTGGCTTCAATTGGTGTAGAGGGAAAAATATTTCAAAGTGTCTCGGGGTTATTCCTCTTCAGAAAAGTCAGAATCATACCCCTTGCTGCGATATCTCCTGGCAAACTGGTCAAGAAATTCCTGGGGTTATCATCTATATCACATGAGTTGGAGTCTGTTAATCCTGAAATTAATTCTCATCTTGAACTGGTCCTTGAGAACTTTCCATATTTTTGCTGGATCTCTCTGACAATCCACACGACCATGTGTTTACTCAGCAAAATCTCTCTTTGCTCATGGTTTTCTTTTCAAATTGTCTTTTCAGTTGATCTGTAAAATAAAATTGCAAACATTGTTTACACCATTATTATTCAATAAATTGAATGTCCAGACCATAATTAAATGTTCTCTTTCTATTTCTCTCTCCTTTCGTTTTCCCTTGTTTGCCTCTGTTTCCCTACAGTGTTCTCATTGCTGTGAAATTACTGGCCCTGATCATATTAAGAGGTTTGGACATAGATAATTCTTCTTAGTGTACAAAACCACTTAAGTTCCAGGAAGATCAGATTTAACCTGGTGAGGAGTCTTCACTCCATTAATAACTGTGCTGGACCTATCCCTGTAGTTGCGTGAGGGCTTGTCCTGTAATCAAATAGGAACTGGGAAAGTTTTGGCATCGAATAAACTGTAGCCTGCTTCTTTAAGCCGGTCTTCAAAGTTTGAACTGCCTGCCAGGACACTGAATGATGGATGGTATGGAGCTGTCCATGTGTGCTGAACACCATTTGACTTTAGGAAATACTCAAATTCCCTGTTGGTAAACGATGGCTTGTTATCTATGACCAATACTTCCGGCAAGTCCATGTGTTGTAAAAGATGTTTGCAGCTTTTCTATTGTCAACCCAGTGTTTGACAAATGAAATCTATGTACGTCCAGCCACTTTGAGTGGGTGTCCAAAATGACGAAGAACATTGAGCCCACAAAAAGGGCCTGCATAGACAATGTGTAACTGAGTCCAGGGTTTACTCTCTGTGTGAGATGAGTCGGAGTCTGTTAATCCTGAAATTAAGTCTCATCTTGAACTGGTCCTTCCCACAAATATGAGGGAGCTGCTGGCCATTAGTTTTATCCTTGGCACTCTGGGCATTGCCCTACCAATGTGGCCAGCAGACATGACTTCTTGCCGACATCTTCATTTTGGAAACACCTGGATAACCCTGGTGGAGTTCAGATAGTATCTGGAGGTGACCTCTGCTTGGGACTATCACTCTTGCCCCCCATAATAATATGCTGTCCTGTACTGTGATCTGGTCTCACCGGGTCCAAAATGTTTTGAGTTTCGGTTGTGACTGCTCTTTGGTTTCCCCCATCGCCACTGGTTGTTTCAGTTTCTCCAGTCCCAGATCTTTCTGCATCAAAAGGCTTGATGTTGTCAGCTGTGACTGGAAGTGTGTCCAGAAAATTTAAAATGACTATGGACTCTTCTAGTGGCGGTATCTCCAGCATCAATGCATCCTCATTTGCTATTTGGCCTCCTGGACAGTGGTCCAACTTGTGATTGTACGCACTTGGTATTAGAGCCCACCAATGAAGCCATCAGTAGCATTGCCTTGTCCTCTTTAAGTATACCTAGCAGGGGTATACGGTCCTTTATTATTACAAATCTACCTCCGTAAAGGTATTGGTGGAACTTTCTGGCTCCAAATATGACCACCAAACCTTCCATCTCTATCTGGGAATAGTTACGCTGTGCATTAGCTAAAGTTCTGGATGCATTTGCTGTTGAGCTTTCCTCTCCATTGGGCCACCTATGAGCTAATACTACCCCAATGTAGTGTGGGAAGACATCATATGTCAATACTGGATCTCACTTGGGATCATAGTGTGCCAACACCTTAGAGGATGATAGCTGTTCCTTCACTTCCCTGAAAGCTAGGGATTGTCTACAAGACTATTTCTAAGCTTGACCCATTTAAGAATTGATGGAATGGTACCAGGTTGGAGGCCAGGTTATGTATGAGCTTTCTGTAATAATTCACCAGCCCAAGGAAATGTCCACAGACGTGGAATCTTTGGCAAATATGATCACCCTCACTTTATCCTACAATGGGTGTAACCTGGTCTTGTCAACTCTGTAGCTCAAGTAGGTCACTTGGGGTGCCTGGAACACACATTTTTCGCTTCTAAGGTGTATGCCCGCCTGGGAGTAAAGTCTAACGACTATGTCCAAATTCTCTAAATGCTCCTTGTTGGTCTTTGCTATTACTACTAAGTCATCTAAATAAGTGGTGACCTAGAACATACCTTGTAAAATGTTCTCCATCATCTGAATGGCAGTCATGTATATTGGTACAAAGCATAATGGGTATAAATTGTAGCATAATTCTGGGAATCCTCATCTAACCACAATTGTTGCAAGTACACATGACTCATCTCCAGCTTTGTGAGTGACAGCCCGCCTGCTAGTTTTGCATATAAATTGTCTATGCGAGTGACTGGATATTTATTCAGCTGTGAAAAGCAGTTTACCGTTTGTATAAAATCCCCACAAAAGCAAGCTAATCTGTTGGGCTTCAGAATTTGTACAACCAGTGCTGCCCATTCCACAAATTGGACTGTTTTGATGATTCCTCCGCTTCCCAGCCTCCTGATTTCTGCCTCTACTTTTGCCCGTAAGGCAAATGGCACTGGGCAGGCCTTACAGAGTCATGGACTTGCTTCCTGGTCAATATACAAGGTGGCATTGACTCCTTTGATAGTCCCTAGACCTTCCTGAAAAACTTCCAGGTATTTAGTTAGGACTTCACTCAGGCGACATTTTCTCATCAAAAATTATGGAGTCAATCGAGGTGAATCTTTCTCAACCAATTTCACCCCATCAGCCTTGGGCCCGTGCCTTGTGCTACACTCAGTGGTAACTAAACTGGCTGTTTCTCATAAGAGACCAGAACCAAAGTTATACCTTTAATCTTTAAAGGTTCTCTGGTGTAGGCTCTCAGTCTGGCTGAGGTCTTGCACAACTTTAAGGGTTGAAGTCCAGAGCGAGTTTTGTTAAAGACTAATTCTGCGATCATTGAAATGACCACACCAGTATTGACCTCCATTAGAACTGGGTCACCATTTAACCAGATGTTTACTTTGATTGGTTCTGATTTGGATGTTGCTAAGCAATTTAACTGTTCCAGACCAGATGTAGATAGACTTTCGAAGGTGTGCACTCTCCTAGATACTGTCCTATGCTTTCGCTTACTCAGTTTAGGTCTGGTCGGACTCTTTTACTGTCTGGAGTCTGCATATCGACACCAACTACAATGCCTTGCCAGCCTGGTTCCTGAAGAAAATTTTAACCACTTGGCCGAGGCTTGGCTTTGTTTTGAGGTTATGCAGTGGCCTGACTTAGAGTCCCTCTGTTCAGGATATGTCCTGAGTGAGGCTGTGCAATTACCTTCACTCAAGTGATGTTCCCCAGGCTCAGTCGGACTGGCACAGGTGTCCACTTCCATCGGAATAGCCTGTAACTCAATTGCTCCGCTTTCTGCATTCTCCAATGATAAAGCCAGTTGTAGTGCCTGTTTGAAGTCCACTTGGGCTTCATCTAGTAGGTGCTTTTGCATAGTTACAACATTAAACCTGCTTACCAAACGGTCTCTAAGCATCTCATTGAGGGTTAAACCAAAGTCACAAGCCTCTGCTAGCCATCTTAAATGTGCCAAAATCCCAGATATGGATTCCACCGCTTCTTGTATTGCTGAGTAAAACTGCTGGCTTCTCAGAATTCAAGGCGGCTTGGTGTTGTAATATTCCCTAACCAAATCTGTCAACTTTTGAAAGGTTTTAGTATCTGGTGCCTCAGGGAAAGTTAGACTTCTAATGACCAAAAAAGCTGTGGATCCACAAGCTATTAGGTGAATTACTTGTTACTTTTGATCTGCGCTGATGTCATTTGCCTAGAAAAAAATAACAGATTCTTTTCACTTGCTGGGATCAGTCTTTGACAGCAGGAGTGAATGAGTCAAGCTTCCCAGGATAACAGCTTGATGCCAGAAATGCTTACCTCAACTCAAAGATGGCTGTTGCAAGTGAATTTCTTCAGGATCATATCCCACTCTCGCTGCCACTGAAATAACTCCAAACGTCAGTATCCCAACACCAAGTCACCCTTTATTTAGATATAGAGAGTCCTTGACACTGATCCAGCTCTGAATGAACAGGATGGTCTGACATTCCTGTTTATATCTGTCAGCCAGGGCTCCCTGATTAACAGCTCCAATCAGGGAACTCATATTCTCAAAGGTCCACCTGCTGACCTCATTATAATTCACTACACTGCCAATGGATAGCAGAAGTAAATTCACTGCTAATTGGAGGCTTACTCGGCACAGGGAAGATGGTTGTGGTTATTGGATGTTAGTCATCTCTGCTCCAGGACATTTCTGCAAAAGTTCTTCAGGTAATATCCTCACGCCAAAAATCTTCACTTGCATCGTTAATGACCTTCCTGCCATCATAAATTGCAAAAGGGGAATGTTTGCTGATAATTGCATGATACGTAAATCCACATACACTGAAGCAGTCCAAGTTGAAATGCAGCAAAATTTAGACAATATCCAGGACAAGTGAGAAGTAACATTCACCGCACAATTGCCAGGAAGTGACCATCTCCAGTAAGAGACAATCTAACTGTCATCTTTTGACATTAAATAGCATTCCCCTTACTCAATCCACCCCACCCCCACCCCCTATCCTATCAACTTCCTTGTGGTTACCGTTGACCAGAAACTGAACGAGACTAGTCATAGCAGTACTGTGGTGGAAGGGCTTTGTGTTGTAATGGGCGTGCCCCTACCCCTGAACCAGGAAGCCTGGATTTATGACTCACCTGCTCCAGAGTTGTGTGATAACATCTCTGACAGGTTGATTAGAAAATATCTATCAATACAGTGGCTACAAAAGCAGACCAGAGGCTGCCGCAAGTAACCCACCTCGCGACTCCCCAAAGCCTGTCCTTCATCTACAAGGCACAATTCAGGAGTGTGATGGATTACTCCTCACTTGCCTGGATGAGGTGTAGCTCTGACATTACTCAAGAAGCTTGACACTGTGCAGGGCAAAGCAGTCTGCCTGGTTGACACCACTGTCACCAACATTGACTCCCTCCACCACTGGCACTCAGTAGCAGCAGTGTGTACCATCCAAAATTCACTGAGCTCCTTTGACAACATCTTCTACATCGATAGCCATTTACAACTAGGAGGACAAGAGTAGCAGATACATGTGAAATCATTACTTACAAGTTCCCCTCCAAACCACTCACCATTCAGACTTGGGAATATATCACTATTCCTTCAATGTCTCAGGCTCAAAATCCTGGAACTCCCTTCCTAACGGCAATGTACTTGTATCTATACCTGTGGTCTACCTACACCAAATGGACTGCAGTGATTCAAGAAGGCAGCTCATTGCTATCTTCTTAAGAGTAATTTAGGGTGGACAATAAATGCTGACCCAGCCAGTGTTGCCCACATTTCATAAATGAATAAAAACAACTTTGTTTGGAGTCAGTGTCATCATACAAATAAGGATAGCACAGCTGGCTGTTGAATTTGAATGGCCAATCAGAAGCTTTCTAACTTTAAAGGAACCGAGAGAGTGAAATGAGAGTGAAATACCATCTCAAGTTAAAAGATGGATCTTGCAGCCCATCCCCAGTAAACCAGTGAGATATGGAGCCTCTCCGCAGATGGATAATTAGGCTCAAAATCAGAAATTGCTGGAATACCTCAGCAGCATCTGTGAAGATAAATCAGAATTAATATTTCGGGTCTGGTGACCCTTCCTCAGAACTGATAACTGGATAATTACGCTGTCTCTGTACCCAAGCAGGTATGGAATGTCCCTAAGCCTGCCTGCTGTGCTTCTCTCCAGTCTGCCAATTCAAAGTTGCCTCCAGGCACATGAACTGGCTCCCATTGTCCTCCTGTAATTGACTCAATGGGCTCTTAATGAGTTGTACTTGTACCTGCCACTTTTGGATGGGTATCTGTGCCACCCGTACCACACCCCATCCTCCCTTCGCAAATGATGGTCCAAAGACCGATTGAAACCATTCTGGGAACTAGCATGCTAGTGGTCTTTTTAGTCACCACACATTCTAATCCCGACAGGGGGCTGAAATTGCGGCCATGTGAGTTCAATATGGCGGTTTGAAAATTTGAATTAATTTTTTTTGAAATCTCTGGAATGAAAAGCTAGCATCGGTAAAAATGATCACGAAGTTGTCTGATAAAATGACATATTCATAATGCAGGCTCAATCTCATCAAAATGTCGATGTTTAATTGGCCTCTGAATTTGCCTGGCAAACCACTTAGCTGCATTAAGCGCATGTCAAAAAGGGATGACCAATGGTGTCCCTACTTCTGAGCTAGAAGGCGTGGGTTCAAGCACAGCCTGCTCATGAGCTTAATAATAACAACATCCCTGAGCAGGTTTTTATACAAAATATCTAAATTATGACCTTGACATGCTGTCCAAATCCTGAGAATTAATAGAACAAAACAAACCGCGAACAATGCAATGGAAATGGGCTTTCAAAAAGTTCAGTATTCCTCAGTCACACCATTTGTAGGGGTAGAAAATATACTGCCTAATGAAGCATTTAGTTTTTGCAATGATAAATATATGCCCCAATTTGCCAGGGTTTGCTGCAGGGTGGGTCTGTATGTTAATAGACGGCACAGCTATCTTAGTACAGCCTTGAATGATTAAATATTGTGTTGCCCTTTCACATATTATCAATTTACAACATAAAAAAAGTGTGGACAAAGAACCAAAGAACAGTGGACGCTGGAAATCAGAAACAAAATCAGGAATTTCTGAAAAAACTCTGCAGGTCGGGGGCATCTGCAGAGTGAAAGCAGTGTTGGCATTTTGGGTCTGGTGACTCTTCTTCGGAACAGAAAAATATAGCCTGGTGTTGTGACTCCACTGGTTTTCAAATCACTTGGATCCCAATGTTGAAGGCAATTAGATGATTCTGATGATATAGTAAACATGTCACTGGTTGTAAA
The DNA here is from genome assembly GCA_024137785.1 of Ginglymostoma cirratum. Taxonomy (NCBI): domain Eukaryota; kingdom Metazoa; phylum Chordata; class Chondrichthyes; order Orectolobiformes; family Ginglymostomatidae; genus Ginglymostoma; species Ginglymostoma cirratum. Next base: position 2,017,079 of record JAHRHZ010000050.1, read on the forward strand.
CTCCTAACAAAATTGAAGTTCTAGCTGAAAGAAAAGAAAGATGAGAGTTTATGGACGAAATGAGTCTGTGTGTATTGCATGATTTTAGGGGATATTTACACTGGGGAGCAGTAAGTTGCCTATTGGGGGGATTATTGCTTCCTAACAACCTGATGAACTGCAGACCTCCCCTCGTTACCATACAGCTTTCTGTCATGCCATCTGCAGCAAAGTAGATGCTGGGAATACTTATATGGAAGTGAGAGTGGGTACCACACAACTTCAGCTCATCGCTGGCTGCCTTCATGATAGTACCCTCTCGAGAGCATCCCTGGGCATGATCCATGGACACCAGCAGCAATGCACCTCTCGTCCATGATCATTGGCATCTGACATTGCCAGGCCTTCAGGCACATCTGATACACTTGCAGAATGCTTAAGGCGTGCAGACCTGTTCTGCAAAGCTCGTTGGCAACTGACAGGTGGTTCCAAGACACTGTGTGGAGGGACATGCACCCAGCTCCTGGATTGGACCAGAATACATCTCAGAGTTGCTGACTTCCTCTCTTAGTACTCATTCACTTAGCGCCCACCTGCATGCTTGCAGCATCCCTGCCTCGCAGTGCCTTGAATATCAGTGAAGGCACACGACCAGGCAGTTTGTCTTGTGGCCAGCAGTCCTCAGTCACGGGAGTGTACATGTTGCTGCACAGCACAGAATTATGTCAAACTCACACTTGGTCTGTGTGCCAGCAGCTTGCATAGCAAACACATTGCATGTGCAGCGCACAGACAGCTATGCCTTAGGGGAGTAGTCCTCACCAGGTCCATGGAGGTAGCAGTTGTTTAGGTGCTCCTGCACACTGTGTCAAGGGCAGCCTCCCATACCAGACATGAATGTTGTAGCATCCCTGCAGGACCAAGGGCCAGGATACTCTTTCTGTAGTGTGTTGTTGGCTGCTTCTCCACCCATCCTGGCTCTTATTACAGGCTGTTTTCTGCTGTAATAGGAGAGCGTAAGGGACTGAGTGAGGTCAACGTGGCTGGTACAGCTGTCAGTGCTGGTGCAGGCGGTAGTGTAAAGGTGGTGATGTGACCAGGGCCAGTGCACGGGCAGTGAAGAGGCCATGTGGTATTGAGAGAGTGGTACAGTTTGAGTCTTGGTGGGAGGCTATTTAAGTAGCAGGGACAGAGTGGGTGTGGTGGCAGAGGGAAGAATGTCGCACTTACCCTGGTATGCTATTTCTTATTTTAACAGGGAAGCCGAAGTGTTATATAGCAGTGATATGCCTGATTACTAGTCCTGTGCAATGCCTTTTCCTTTGTCCTTGAGTGTAAACTGCAATGCAGAATCTTCTTTCAGCGCTCAGCAGTGCATTTTCTTCCTGTAATGTTTTTATTGATGTCCTGCATTTGTTACAACTCTGGGTACATAACAGAAATTTTGAGCAGTTGCTGGCATCAGCAGAAATATTTGGAAAACCTGAAAGCCTGTAACTGTTAAGTGGTTTATTGCCCAGTTCTCATTTACAGTGAAATCAGACAAATAGTGTGCACAGCAATTTTTTAGTAGTTTGTTGGTTCATCATAAACAATAATGTAGTTGATAACATAAGACACTAACGGGTAACTCATGAGATATTGTAAATCATTTCATGGAGATTTTCTGCGGCACGGCGTTTATCTCTCAAACTGCCGCTGTTTGTCCATAGTGAACAGAATCATGGAGCAGCAGTGGGCCTTTCAGCCCATCATGTCTGCACCAGCTTTTCAAGCGATTCTCATTACTTAGTGCCAATCTCTTGCTTTCTCCCCATGCCCACGCACACTGATTATGTCAAAATGATTATCCAACTCCCTCTTGAATGCCTCAATTAAACCCGCCTCCATCACATTTCCAGACAGTGCACTCCTTAGCCTAACTGCTCACTGTGTGGAAAGAGGTTATTTTTCTTACCTCGTCCTTGCTTCCTTTGCAAGCCACTTTAAGATAAACAGATGTTTGCTCCTTCAGGCCAATCTGCTTTCTTGTGGACAACTGCTGTGTGAGGTTCAGGTAACTGTATCCATTGTGAAATCTTCACTAATCGGTCTAGTTTGCTGTCAGACTCTTGTGCTAACTGTGTCGCTGCGGATCGGCAGCAATATTTGCTATACACATGTCGCAAGGATGAAAAATAGTGCCCATTATTTATTTCTGCTCAGTGTTGGATTTAAAATTTCTGAAGGAGGATACAAGTGTCAAAGAAGTTTGACTTTTTTTGTGAAGGCTGGGGGCTAGCATTTAGTTCTTTGAAAATTAGGATTTTCCATTTTCTGGTGCTGCTGCATGCTACACATGACTACCCAACCATTAGTTTAAGTGCCCATATTTGTGATATATTCATGTCTTTAGGTGATGCCTCTACTGATGAACAGGAATTCAAGGAATGTCTCTATCTTTTCACATCTTTTGTAATTCATATCAATTCATCGAGGCATTAAAATCAACTCAAACATGCATGTTTTGATGGCTAAGGATGAATAAAGGTCACGTTAGTAAGGACCACAAAATTAGGTAATGTCATGGTGTTAGTTCTGGTCTTTGATTTCTTGATGCTCATCTGCACTCACAATTTGGAGGGTAACTGCGGAAGGCCAGTTACCCTGTAATAAAGGCCAATGTGCTTGTTAAAGCAATGATATTACCACTAGGCCCCAACTCTTTATTCCCATGTAAAATAACGCTGGACACATGCATTGTGTTGGAGGGAATTACGGCGAGTTAGTCTGAGCAGCGCACTGGTGTTATATGAGGGCCGATAAGGAGTGGAGCATGTGGAGTTGTAGGCACCAGTTGAGGGGAAGTAGTTTTTGGTAACTTTGGGCATATGTCTGAAGGGATGCTGCTGACAGCATTGTCTCAATGGGAGTCAGAATAAATGGATCCTCCTGCCATAGGATCCATCTCACAGAGGATAACACTGAAGGATAGAGGGGAAGTGGGGCCAAGGCAATTGAGTGCTGTTTTAGAAGCACAACATACAAAGAGCAGAGCAAGAGAACGAGGGAGAGGAAGGCAGCATGCCTGAGACAGTGGTACCTGAGTGATCAGCCACTTGAGGGGTGTGGTGAAGTGTGAAGGCTTCAGAGATCACTATCCACAAATCAACCAAAGGAAAAGGTATAATCTTACAGATAGAGTGAACTGGCAGCATTCAAACTAGAAGGAGGTGTCAAAGTGCCGGTCTGTTAGGAGCCTGTTTTTCAACCAAAAATCTCTTTTCATATGTCTTTCATATAAGATAAACCTTAAATTTTCGCCAAAGAAATCCAAACTCTTTTTCCTTATTACCCACTCGCTGCTGAAGTCAAAGTTGCCCTCAGTGCATACCTCTTTAATCAAGGTTCCCCTCATTCCGCTCCTCCCATCGGCACAGAATAATGAAATCCTTTTTGCTTCTTTTGCACCAGTTTTGGAGGCAAGAACAGTCTCCGACTTGCAACTGTGATCAGTTCTTCCCTAAACAAAGAACAAAGAACTGTGGCTGCTGGAAATTTGAAACTAAAACAGAAATAGCTGGAGAAACTCTGCAGGTCTGACAACATGTATGGAGAGAAAGCAGATTTAGTGTTTTAGGACCAGTGTCTCTTCCTCAGAACTCTAGTAATTGCTGTTTTTGTGAGACCTGTCCTTGTATAGTTGTAAACAGGTAGCAAGGTGATGGGAGAGAATAGAATTCGATCACCCCCTCCAAAAAATAAATTACTCATATATGAGTCAACTTTATGATTAAATGTTTGGTTTTGGAAACTCAACTTTTGCCCAAATACTTATGGTAGTCTTAAACTGTGCTGGGTTCCACACAGTACCTGTGGCTATTAAGTTGACAGTGGCCATGAACGTTGCTTTGGGATCATTTCAAGGATCAGCAACTAAGTTCCCCTGGATCGTGCTGGACTGAGCTGTCTGTGATATTCAATAATATTTTAGAAAATTTTTTCCTCTCAAATCTCATCTTCATGGCAACATGAATCACAGGTAGGAATGCTGACTGGTCAACCTTGAGATCCCACTTGTCTTTTATCTTGGAATAGTTCTAAGCATCATTGTTTACCACCCAGTATTCTCAAGACCTTCCTTGGACTTTGAAGACTAGCAGCATACATACTGCTGCCACTGTCTCCAAGTGTGTACTACCTTTGCAGCAAAACAGACCTTTGGTTAACCTTTGGTTAACCTACATCTGCCATTTGACACAGGCCTGCCGTTAAACAGAATTCAGAACAGATTACACAACCCCCTTCATTTTGCGCTAAATTGAAAGCAAGGTCCAAAACATAACACATGTAAACCTGACATCCGTCACAAAAAATGACTGATATGTATTTAATATTGAGCTTCAGAACAACATCTCAATTCAAATGCTATCTCATTGAGAACCTGTGATGACCTGTCTATATGTAGTGAGAGTTCTTTATTTTTTCTGGTGGTAGGTTGGTGATCTCGATGCCAGGTTGACGTGGATGATTTTGACTGGCATCCCTGACCACCCGAGGCAGTGCGTACTCTGATGTTCCAAGCGAATCCTTTCCAGTGACTGGACTTTCCTCTGTCACTATGGCAACCTCGGGCACTGGGAACACTGGCAGAGAAATGAGGGCAGATGATGTCACTGTCAGAAGTGTCCTCAGAGGAACTCCCAAGTGCATGCAGCTGGTGCCCATCCTCCATCAGGAGGCAAGCTGCATAGACCCTTCAGCCCAACTCATCCATGCTGACCTGGTTTCCTAAACTGAACTAATCCCACTTGCCAGCAATTGGCCCATATCCCTCTGAACCTTTCCTATTCATGTACAGGTAGTTCTGCTATAACACAAATTTCATTAATGTGAATGGCTGCAATGCAATTGATGAATAGTGGACGCTGTTTGGATAACACCAACTTTCTGCCGTCCAGGTACAACGATTTTCTATAGTGATTTCCCTATAACACAATTTTCTATGGCGATTTTGTATAGTGCGTTTTCCTATACCGCGAGGTTGCACAAGAATGCAACTATCGCATTGTAGGAGAACCTGTCCAAATGTCTTTTAAATGTTGTAAGTGAACCAGGCTCCCCCACTTCCTCTGGCAGCTCGTTCCATTTATGCACCAGCCTCTGTGCTAAAAAGTTGCCCTCAGAGCCCTTTAAAATCTTTCCCTTCTCACCTTAAACCTATGCCCTCTAGTTTTGAGCTCTCCTACCATGGGGAATGGACCTCGGCTCTTCACATTATCTATGCCCCACATGATTTTGTACATCCCTACAAGGTCACTCCTCAGCCTCCAACGCTCCAGGGAAAAACGTCCCAGGTTATTGAACTTCTTATCACTCAAACCCTTCACTCTCAGTAATATCCTTGTAAATTTTTTTTGCACACTTTCCAGTTTAACAACGTCGTTCTTATAGCAGGGTGACTAGTATTGCACACAGTGCTCCAAATGTGGCCTTACCAATGTTTTGTATAACTGTCCAGTACTTGCTGGGAACAGAGAAACTATGCCATGTTTTTCTCAGCCTTCAACACACTATCGATGATGATAAGCATCTCACCGAGATCTTCCCCATGCCTCCACTTCTCGCCTTCAAGCAACCACCAAACCTTAGACTGTTGTTCACAGCAAACTACCCAGCCTTCAGGACAACATCGACCACAACACTATACAACCCTGCCGTCTTACCTCTGTAAGACATGTCTGATCTTCAAAATGGACACTACCATCACACGTGGGAACATCACCCACCATGTGCACGGCAGATACTCATGTGACTCGGCCAATGTTGTCTATCTCATATGCTGCAGGCAAGAATGCCCTGAGGCATAGATGAATGGACACCACACAACAATCACCAGACGGGAATGTTCCCTCCCATTTGGGGAACACTTCAGCCCTCAAGGACATTTGACCTCGGTCCTTTGGGCAAACATCCTCCAAGGCAGCCTTCAGGATACACAACAACGCAGAATTGCCGAGCAGAAGCTGATACCCATGAGGACGGCCTCAACTGTGATCTTGTGTTTGGGACACTTGCACTCGCGTGCCCACACACAGATCCTGTCTCATACACACACTGTCTCTCAAGCATACACACACACACACACACACACACACACACACACACACACACACACACACAGTCTCTTTCTCTCCCTCACAAACATGCACACAAACACATGTGAAACTGTGGGGTGAATTTCTATTTGCAGATACATTCTATTTTGTTCAAAAAGCACACAATTTTCTGACAGTCAGTCAATGTGGCATTTTATAAATTCCTATTTTAGGAATAAAACCAGTCTGACTCCAAACCAAAACACAAACAACTTCTAAACAAGGCCTCACACCTAACATGCATTGTTTGACCTAAAATGTCACCTCTTGTTTACACTGATAAAACCTTTGGTTCTGTCAGGGCAGTGACTTGAAAGGAATTCGGGGATATACATATAAATCAATTAAAACCTTCTAACTGATTAAAGATTTAACAGCATCTTAGGTTTGTTTAATACAGCCTTTTCACTGGTGTGACCCTTTGATCTTTTAGTTATAAATTCTGTGTCTGATACGAACTCTCCCACTAACACCCAAAGGACCGAGGCTTGTGTTTTCAAATAAGCCTGTTGGACTATAACCTGGTGTTGTGTGAATTCTGACCATGTCCACCTCTTTTAAATGTTGTAATTGAATCAGCCTCCACCGGTTCCCCTGGCAGTTTATTCTATACACATACCACCCTCTGTGTGAAAAGGTTGCCCCTTCGGTCCCTTGTATATCTTGCCCCTCTCACCTTAAACCTATGCCCTCTTGTTCTGGACGAACCCACCCCAAGGAAAAGACCTTGGTTACACACCCTCTCAATGTCCCTCATGATTTTATAAACTTCTGTAAGGTCACCCCCTCAGCCTCTGATGCTCTAGGAAAAATAGCCCCAGCCTATTCAGCCTCTCCCTATAGCTCAAACCCTCCAACCCTGGCAACATCCTTATAAATCTTTTCTGAACCTTTTCAAGTTTCATAACATCCTCCCTCTCGCAGTGAGACCAGAATTGCACACAGTATTCCAGTAGTGGCCAGCAACAGGACCTCTCAACTCCTACACTCAATGCACTGACCAAAGAAGGCAAGCCTACCAAATACCTCCTTCACTATCCTATCTACCTGTAACTCCACTTTCAAGGAACTATGAATCTGCACTCCAAGATCTCTTTGTTCAGCAACAGGACCCAGGACCTTACCATTAGGTAAATAAGTCCTGCCCTGAATTGCCTTTCCAAAATACGGCACCTCACATTTATTTCAATTAAAGCCCAGCTGTCACTCCTTGGCCCAGTGGCCCATCTGATCGTGGTCCCTTTGTACTCTGTGGTAATCTTCTTGGCTGTCCATTACACCGTCAATTTTGGTGACATCTGCAAGCTGACGAACCATACTTCCTATTTTCACATCCAAATCATTTATATAAATGGCGAAAAGCAGTGGATGTGGAGAAAGAGTGAGATGCTTCATCTTTCTTCCTCCTCAGAGATTGATGGCTATCCCTCAGGGATGGTTGCTGCTGGGCTAATGACTGACGTATTGAAGAGAGTACAAAGATGAGCACTGCTACATACTGGAGTTGAAGGCTAAGCCAAGATTGCAGCATCTCAGGCAGAGGCGTTTAAGGAATCAGACCTTTAAGAAGGCACAGCACTTTCCAAAAAGTACCCTTTTCCCTCCCCTGACCCCACCACACTTCCTCCTTTGCTTTGTTCACCAACATGTCTTTCACCAGCTGAATCAGGGCTGAATATTTGGCACTGCCCCACCACCCACTCACCCTCCAAGGTCCCTCTGTTCCATCACACTCCTAAAGGCCTTGCCATTCACTATGAAACTCCTACCTTGATTTGACTTGCCAAAATGCAACACCTCACACTTAGCTATATTAAACTTCATTTGTCATTTCTTGGCCCACTTCCCCAGTTGATCAAGATCCTGCTGCAATTTCTGTTAAACCTTCCTTGCTGTCCATAATACTGCCTATTTTATGGTCATCGGCAAACTTACTAATCATTGATATAGATAACAAACATCAATAGGCCCAGCACCAACCCCGAGACACACCACTAGTCACAGGCCTCCAGTCCGACAAGCAGCCTTCCACTATTACTCTCTACCGTCAGGTCAATTGTGTATCCAATTTGCCAGCTGTCCCTGGATTCCATGTGATCTAACCTTCCAGAGCTGCCTACCATGTGGAACCTTATCAAAGACCTTACTGAAATCCATACAAACTATGCCTACTGCCCTGCCCTCATCAACCTTTCTGTTCACTTCATCAAAGAACTCTAACAAATTTGAGAGGCATGATCTCTACGCACGAAGCCATGCTGACAACCCCGAATCAAACCATGTCTTTCCAAATGCATGTACATCTTATCCCTCAGAATTTTCTCAAGTAACTTACCTAACACAGATGTTAAGCTTACTGGTCTATAGTTCCCAGGTTTTTATTTGCAGCCCTTATTGAATAAGGGCACAACATTTGGTACCCGCCAGTCTTCCAGGACCTCACCCATGGCTAACAATGATGCAAATGTATCAGCCGGAGTCCCCGTAATTCATTCTCTAGCCTCTTGCAGGGTTCTTGGATATATCTGGTCAGGACCAGGAGATTTATCCACCTTCATACATTCCAGTATGTCCAACAGCTCCTGTACTGTGATATGGACTATCACCAAGATATCATCCCTAACATCCTCAAGTTCCCAAGTTTTCATGTCTTTCTCCACAGTAAACAGGGGAGAAATATTGATTGAGGATATTATCCATCTCCTGCAGTTCCACACATGCATGTCCACTTTGGTCCTTAAAGGGTCCTATTCTCTCTCTAGTTATTATTTTTCCTTGAATTTACTTAAAGAATCTCTTTGAATTTACCCTAATCTGCTCAACCAAAGCTATCTTGTGTCCCCTTTTCACCTTCCTGATTTCCTTTTTCAGTAAACTCCTGTATCCCCTATATACCTCCAGGGATTTCTTTGATCTTAGTTGCCTGTACAGGAGCCATGTCTCCCTTTTTCCTGGTCAAAGCTTCAATATCTCTTGACATCCAACATTCCCTACTCCTTTCAACTTTGCCTTTACCCTCACATGAGCATAAAGATCTTGAACTCTAGCTATCACACTTTTAAAGGCCTCCCACTTGCCAGAGGTCCCTTTGTCTGCAAATAAATTACTCCAATCAACCCCTGCAAGCTCCTGCCTAATTCCGTCAGAATTCACCTTGCCCCAGTTTAGAACTTGAACTTGCGAACCAGTTTTGTCCCTCATCATAAATATTTTAAAATTAATAGAACTATGGTCACTGGTCCCCAAGTGCTCCCCCACTGTCACCTCAGTCACCTGTCCTGCCCTAATTCCCAAGGAGTAAGTCGACTGTTGCCCCTTCCTGAGTAGGACCCTCTATATTCTGCTTGAGGAAACTTTCCTGAACACACTTAACAAATTCCACCCTATCTAAGCCCATAAAACTATGGATATGTTAGGAAAATTAAAATCCCCTATTACGACAACCCCATTTCTCCAGCAAGTCTCTACAACCTCTGTATGTCGGTTCCTCTAAATCCTGTTGACTATTTGGGAGCCTATAATACAACCCCAATAATATCACCATTCCCTTCTTACTACTTAGCTCCACCCACGAGCCTCACTGGATCATCCCTCACTTATTTAATCTCCGACTACTTCCCTTAATCAGAAATGCAACTCCCTCTCCCCTCTTTCCTCCACCTCTGTCCCGCCTAAATGACCTGTACTCTGCAACATTAAGCTACCAATCCTGTCCCTCCCTTAACCATGATTCTGTAATGGCTATAATATGCCAGCCCCACTACCTATCCATGCCCAGAGCTCATTGGGCTTACTGTTAGCCCGCTTGCATTGAAATAGATGCAACTTAATCCAACAGGCATCCCTCGCTCCTGTTGTGTTCCATCCTAACCTGTGTCTTCAACTTGCTTTTAATGATTACTATATCTCCTTCCAGCTTGCCCCTCTATAGCACTAACAAATCTACCCACCAGGGTATTGGTCCCCCTCCAGTTCAGGTGCGACCCGTCCCTCTTGAACAGGTCACCTCTGCCCCAGAAAAGATCCCAATGATCCAGAAATCTGAATCCCTGCTCCCTGCATTAATTCTTTAGCCACGCATTCATCTGCCATATCCTCCTGTTCTTACCCTCACTAGGATGTGGCACTGGAAGTAATCCAGAGATTACCACCATTGAGGTCCTGGTTTTTAACTTCTTTCCTAGCTCTCTATAGTCACTCGGCAGGATCTCATTCCGATTTCTATCTACGTCATTTGGGCCAACGTACACAATGACTTCTGGCTGCTCACGCCTTCGAGAATGTTCTACAGCTGCTCAGCAACATCCTGGACCCTGGCACCTGGGAAGCAACACCCCATCCTGGATTCCCATTTGTGGCCACAGAATCTCCTGTCTATCTCCCTAAGTATTATTTCTCCTATCACGAAGGCCCTGTTTACCTTTATCCTTTCCCGCAGTGCCCCAGAGCCAGTCATCCCCCCCAAACAGTATCCAAAACAGTATACTTGTTTTCAAGGGGAATGGCTACAGGGGATTCCTGCACTCTGTGCCCACTCCCTTTGCCTTTCCTGGTGGTCACCCAGCTACTCTCTCTGCCTGAACCTTAGGTGTGACCACCTCACTGAAACTCTTATCTGGGATATGCTCAGCATATCGGATGATGCTGAGTGCATCCAGCTCCAGCTTCCTAACACGGTCTCCCAGGAGCTGCAGCTGGGTGCACTTCCCACAGGTATAATCATCAGGAAGTCTCCCTGATCTCCCACATCCTGCAGGAAGAAAATGCCACTGCCCTAACTGCCATCTCAACTGCTCTAAGACTAAAGAGGAAAGTTAAAAGGACTTTATCTGAGCTTACCTGTACTTTTTGCTGAGCCGCAGAGCTCTGATGAAGAGTCACCTAGACTCAAAACGTTAGTTTGCTCTCTCTCTCGGTGAAGGCTGCATGACCTGCTGTGATTTACAGCATTTGTCGTCTTCAGCACAGATTCCAGCATCTGCAGTAATTTGCTCCTTAAAATTCCCAACCTTCTTTTCAAAACTCTTCGTGACCTTGTCCCTCCCTATCTCTAATCTCCTCCAGCCCTACGATCCTTTGAAGTGGTTAAATATATCTAATACTATCCTTCTGTGTGTCCATGATTTTAATCACTCCACCTCTTGGCGGCCGTGCTTTCAGATCCCAAGCCTTCAGACTCTGGAATATCCTCGTTACATCACTTTGTCTCAATACCCCTTTGTTCTTCTTCACATCCCTCCTCAATATCTTCCTCTTTGACAGGCTTTGATCACTTCTACTAAGCCATATGGCTTAAGTTATATGGCTCAGTATCAATGCTTGTATGGCAATGCTCTGTAAAGCTCCTTGGGATGTTTTACTTATTAAGAGCATCGCATAAAACAAGTTGGTGCTGCTAAGTTGATGGAGTGTTAGAGTTGGCTGTGTGATGAAGAAGACTGCCCTAAGGATAGGTCTTTGCAGAATCCAGGTGTGATACTGAGGGCGGTGGGTGAAGCTTGGTGAGTGGGGCAAAGTGGGGCAGGGTGGAAGGAAGGGATGAGAAGGAAGAAAATGGAAATAGTCATTGTGATTACTGTATTAAGCGTATGATATAAGTAAGGGATTTTGAAAAGTTGGAGTGAGATTAATAAGATGAAAAGTTAATTACCTGTTGTGCTACAATAGGCAATATGGAAAGATCGTTTTCAAGTTAAATGATCCAGTTGAATTAGCTGGAGTAAGCTGCAATGTCAGCTTGGTATCTGCAAAGCTATTGAAACCCTGCTGGAAAATGCTATCATGTTGTAGCGTTTCCCTGTCTTACATAGAGATGAGGGAGGAGAAATGCTGCAGTGATCTGGTGCAGCATATCTGTGTAGCACAACTGGTAGACAGGCTTGGGTGTGGGGGGTGCAGAGAGAGAGAGAGGGTGGCAAAGAACCGCATTAAAATGTGACCTGACTTCATTAAAACGATTGTGTTCTGCTCGATGTAAATTCGAGTTAGGAGACCAAATAAGGCTTTGTGTTGTGAGTTAACCTTTTATGAACTGTAAGCACATTTCACATTGAAATCAAAACAACAATAAATTATAAACAGTTTCAATATTCTGAAAGAAGTGTGCCTCAGATTATATTTTCGGACGGCTCCGATGAAAAGCTGTCAGTTGGATTCATTTCATTGGTGAGTAATAATAGCTTTTTAACAGTGTATAACGTTTAATCTATCACCTAAATGATGACAGATTATTTAGTTTACATTATAATAACATTTCAAACAGAATATTAAATATATGTTACAGCCGCACAAACTAATTGGATTTATCATTTCAGAAGTGAACTTGTTGACAATTTTAAATGATGCTCGTGCTGTTGGCCTTGAATGTAATCTGTGGGAAACAGTGATCACTGAAAATTAAAATGTAGTTGTCCATGTTTCAGAGACACTGAGGTGGATTTCTTATGACAGAGTTTAAAACACATAACAGAACATAAGTTGAATAAAATTCCATTACAAATGAGAGTGACAGTAAGTGTGAGGTAACAGGGGCAGAAATTACATTTTGATGGCACGGTGGCTCAGTGGTCAGCACTGCTGCCTCACGGTGCCAGGGACCCAGGTTTGATTCCAGCCTTTGGCGACTGTGTGGAGTTTGCACATTCTCCCCGTGTCTGCGTGGGTTTCCTCCAGGTGCTCCGGTTTCCTCCCACAGTCCAAAGATGTGCAGGCTAGGTGGATTGGCCGTGCTAAATTTCCCATAGTGTCCAGGGATGTTTAGGTTAGGTCGGTTAGACATGGGAAATACAGGGGTAGGGGAATGGGTCTGGGTGGAATGCTCTTTGGAGGGGCAGTGTGGATTTGTTGGGCTGAATGGCCTGTTTCCATACTGTAGGGATTCTATGATAACAGCAGGTTGAGGTAGTAGGAGGAGGGTACTAGATGAAACAGGAGATAGAGAATTGGCGCAATAGAAGTTAATCGAGTTAGATATATATTGAGTAAACTACACTCCAGGCTAAAGCCTTTACTTCAGACCTGATAAGCATGCCGAAGGTGCAGTGTGGTCTGGATGAAGCAGGCATTAAACAGTAGGCAGTTACAGATTTCACTGAGAGAAAGGATCGCTGGGAGAATTCCTGGTTAGAGGTTCATTGAGGAAGCATTTGAACTGGAGATCTATGAGTAAAGCCACAAATCCATTTTGGTTAAATTAATGGCATAACAAAACTAGGCTGGACAGGTAGAACTACAAAAAAGGGATGACTTTACAATTCCCAATGAGTGCTGTCACCACAGTGAGCAGACATCACGAGGCACAATAGGGGAGTTAAAGGTGACAGAAATACCTTGTACAAAGGTCAGAGCACAAGGAATGTCATAAAGCAGAATTAAGATAAAAAGCAGACCATGTAAAACAAAAGCAGACAAAGACTCACAGCAGAAGATAGAAGACTCCTGAAACCTCAATAAGAGTGGGAGACCCGTGATTAAACATTCAGTTCAGGCGAGAACTATTTATTAAGGCTACAAGCACAAACCTTTATTTGGAAAGTCAAGAAAAATATTGAATGTAATTTATGAGCCCGTGAAAGATAGGAGATTATCCACTTTACCCATGAGAAGGTGGGAAACCTCTATTTGATTGCAGAAATGCACAAAAACCGTCAGTGAGCAGTTTTTGTGCATTTCTGCAATCAAATGGAGGTTACTACACAGTTCAAAGATTTTAAGACAAAAAAGATAAAATAGCATTGACACTCACAGAAGGACAAATCTTCAAGGGAAAGAAGTTACAGTAACCTTTAGGTAATGCAGAATTTAAATGTTTTAAAATTACAAGAAGAAAAGTTCACTTTAGAAGACAAGGCAGGAAAAATAATAAGGTTTCATATCATAGATGGGTCTATGAGAACATACGATTGGATATCTTAGAGAAAACAGTTACTGTTACAGAATTGCTTCAAACTTAAATACTACATAAGCTGAACAGGTACCTATACTGTTGTATTCAATAGGACACCACGCTGATGATGTTGTAGCTCAACAAGGCACAGAAGGTACTTTTGACGGAGTTCTAGAAGCTTTTCACAATTATTTTATTCTGACATGAAACTGCAAGATTTAACAGATGATTTCAATATCCATGGAAATCACTAATCTCTGCACATTACTGGAAGATTGTATATATAGAACTTTGAAATCAGAATAATGAGTCTTTGTCAGATTTAATACAGTCCCAAGAAAATTTGATTTTGGAGAAAGGTGGTGCTTCAAGCACAAATCTGAAAGAATGCCAGACAAATTCTTGAAGGAGGAGGATAAACTTATCACAGTAAATCAACAGCATCAGTTCACATTATAAGAACAGTGTAGAATTCCAAAAAGATGTTGGTGTGGTGGGCAGATAGACACAAGCATTCAAGAAGGCATTAGATGATTACTTGAAATATGCAAGGGTATGCAGAAATGGCTGGATAGTGGCGCCTTGTCATAATGCTTATTGAAGAGCTGGTGCAGACTCAGTGATCCAACTAACACTATTGGAGTAGATATTCAATGCATTCCTGGGGGAAATTGGTGATACAACTAATTCAAATTTGACAGAACCTGTTGATATCAATGGACATCTCATTAATTATAAGCTTGACACAGGCAAGTATCACTGTCTTATCAGATCAAATACCATGGCTGAAGGTGAAGTTACAGCCTTCAGCGATTAAGCTGTATGGTTCAGATTGTACAATTGTTAAGATTGAAGGTAGTCTACAAGCTACTCTCCAACACAAAAAACACAAGAATACTGAGAAGCTGTATAAGATTTACCTCAACAATTCTCATTTTTGAAATTGCGAACATGCCTTGACCTCAACATCCTTGAGGCTGCAGAAAGTATACAAGTAATTCCCAGATAGTGAACCGGTGAAGAGATAAATAGATAAAGAGATAAAAAGAGATAAACCGGTAAATAATGCCAAGTCTGTGCAAAGAGAAACCAGTCAGAATATAGTCAATGGCAAGAATCCCAGGTCTGGCCAGTGGCAAGTACTTCCACCTGTGGCAAGTGGGAGAATGCAACAAGCGAGCGCCACAGGGGCTCAGACATAAGTAATGAGGTGAGTTTGAGAAGATACCTTGGGAAAAGCTGCTCGACCTCACAGTGAGTAGCCCTTCGTGAAACCCACCAAAACTGACACTTAACTGATTTCAGGTAACCTTTCAGGTTGTTAGCTCTGTTTCTCTCTCTACAGGCGCTATCATACCTGAGTTTCTCCAGCTCTTTCTGTTTCTATTTCGGATCTCCAGCAGTCACAGTATTTTGTTTTTATGTAAATGTGGGTAGTACTACTTGCAAGATAACAAGGCGTGGGGCTGGATGAACGCAGCAGGCCAAGCAGCATCACAGGATCAGGAAAACTTGACGTTTCGGGCCTAAACCCTTCATCAGAAATGGGGGAGGGGAAGAGGGTTCTGAAATAAATAGGGAGAGAGGGGGAGGCGGATAGAAGATGGATAGAGGAGAGGATAGGTGGAGAGGAGGCAGACAAGTCGAAGAGGCGGGGATGGAGCCAGTAAAGATGAGTGTAGGTGGGGGGGGTAGGGAGGAGATAGGTCAATCCAGGGAGGACAGACAGGTCAAGGGGGCGGGCGAGATAGGAGATGGGGGTGGGGCTTGAGGTGGGAGGAGGGGATAGGTGAGAGGAAGAACAGGTTAGGGAGGAGGAGATGAGCTGGGCTGGTTTGGGGATGCAGTAGGGGGAGCGGAGATCTTGAAGCTTGTGAAATCCACATTGATACCATTGGGCTGCAGGGTTCCCAGGCTGAATATGATTTGCTGTTCCTGCAGCCTACGGGTGGCATCACTGTGGCATTGCAGGAGGCCCAGGATGGATATGTCGTCTGAGGAATGGGAGGGGGAGTTGAAGTGGTTCGCGACTGGGAGGTGCAGTTGTTTGTTGCGAACTGAGCGCAGGTGTTCTGCAAAGCAGTCCCCAAGCCTGCACTTGGTTTCCCCGATGTAGAGGAGGCCACAACGGGTACAGCAGATGCAGTATACCACATTGGCAGATGTGCAGGTGAACATCTGCTTGATGTGGAAAGTCTTCTTGGGGCCTGGGATTGGGGTGAGGGAGGAGGTGTGGGGGCAGGTGTAGCACTTCCTGTGGTTGCAGGGAAAAGTGCCGGGTGTGGTGGGGCTGGAGGGGAGTGTGGAGTGGACAAGAGAGTCACGGAGGGAGTGGTCCCGCCGGAAAGCAGACAAGGGTGGGGAGGGAAAAATGTCTTTGGTGGTGGGGTCGGATTGCAGATGGCGGAAGTGTCGAAGGATAATGTGTTGGATCCAGAGGTTGGTGGGGTGGTACGTGAGGACGAGGGGGATTCTTTTTCAGTTACGGCTCGAACAGTTCATCCACTTCACCAACACCTTCCACCCCAACCTGAAGTTTACCTGGACCATCTTCAACACTTCTCTCTCCTTCCTGGACCTCTCTGTCTCCATCTCGGGTAACCACCTAGAAACCGATGTCCATTTCAAGCCCACTGACTCCCACAGCTACCTGGAATACACCTCCTCTCACCCAACTTCCTGTAAAAATGCCCTCCCCTATTCCCAATTCCTTCGCCTCCACAGCATCTGCTCCCGGGTTGAGGCATTCCACTCCCGCACATCTCAGATGTCCTCATTCTTCAAGGACCGCAACTTCCCCCCCGCAGTGGTCGAGAACACCCTCAACCGTGTCTCCTGCACTTCCCGCAACTCATCCCTCACACCCCGTCCCCGCAATAATAACCAAAAAAGAATCCCCCTCATCCTCACATACCACCCCACCAACCTCCGGATCCAAAGCATCATCCTCCGACACTTCCGCCATCTGCAATCCGACCCCACCACCAAAGACATTTTTCCCTCCCCACCCTTGTCTGCTTTCCGGAGGGACCACTCCCTCCGTGACTCCCTTGTCCGCTCCACACTCCCCTCCAGCCCCACCACACGCGGCACTTTTCCCTGCAACTGCAGGAAGTGCTACACCTGCTCCCACACCACCTCCCTCACCCCAATCCCAGGCCCCAAGAAGACTTTCCACATCAAGCAGATGTTCACCTGCACATCTGCCAATGTGGTATACTGCATCCGCTGTACCCGTTGTGGCCTCCTCTACATCGGGGAAACCAAGTGCAGGCTTGGGGACCACTTTGCAGAACACCTGCGCTCAGTTCGCAACAAACAACTGCACCTCCCAGTCGCAAACCATTTCAACGCCCCCTCCCATTCCTCAGACGACATGTCCATCCTGGGCCTCCTGCAATGCCACAATGATGCCACCCGAAGGCTATAGGAACAGCAAATCATATTCAGCCTGGGAACCCTGCAGCCCAATGGTATCAATGTGGATTTCACAAGCTTCAAAATCTCCCCTCCCCCAACCACATCCCAGAACCAGCCCAGCTCGTCCCTGCCTCCCTAACCTGTTCTTCCTCTCACCTATCCCCTCCTCCCACCTCAAGCCCCACCCCCATCTCCTATCTACTAACATCATCCCGCCCCCTTGACCTGTCCATCCTCCCTGGATTGACCTATCTCCTCCCTACCCCCCACTTACACTCACCTTTACTGGCTCCATCCCCGCCTCTTTGACTTGTCTGCCACTTCTCCACCTATCCTCTCCTCTATCCATCTTCTATCCGCCTTCCCCTCTCTCCCTATTTATTTCAGAACCCTCTTCCCCTCCCCCATTTCTGATGAAGGGTCTGGGCCCGAAACATCAAGCTTTCCTGCTCCTATGATGCTGCTTGGCCTGCTGTGTTCATCCAGCCCCACGCCTTGTTATCTCGGATTCTCCAGCATCTGCAGTACCTATTACCCCAGTACTACTTGCAATGTTGGATGAATAATCCAATGGTGTTGGCTGATAATCCAGAAAATGAGGGCTAATAATTTCTGCAAATCACTTTGTTAAAATCTAGAAACGAAAATCTGGTTTCAGTAAAGGTGACCACAAGTCTGTGAATTTGTGGTGGAAACGCAACAGCTCACTGGTTCCTTTCGGGGAGGAAATCTGTTGTCTTTACCTAGTTTGGCCTATAGGTGACTCCAGCTTCACACCAACATGGTTGATTCTGAACCTGCTCTCTGGATTGACCTGACCACTCAATTTCCCAAGCTCATGCACCAGAGAATTTAGGAATGAACAATAAATGGTAATTTATCCATTTATTTCATTTGAGAAAGCATATTTCTTACTTATTTGGTAGCTATGGATTTTGAAGTAATTTTTTGATTAAAAAAATTAAATAACATGATTACTGAATTGATGACATGCACTTCCAGGTATTAAATAGCGTCATAGAAGCATACAGCATGGAATCAGGCCCTTCGGCCCAACTTGTCCATGCTGCCCAAGTTTCCTAAACTGAACTGGTCCCATTTGCCTGTGTTTGGCCCATATCTTTCTAAACCTTTATCATCCATGTACCTATCCAAATGCCTTTTAAATCTTGTAATTGTACCCATCTCTACCACTCCCTCTAGCAGTTTGATTCCATATGTGTACCACCCACTGTGTGAAAACCTTGTGCCTCAGATCCCTTTTAAATCTTTCCCCTCTCACTTTAAAATTATGTCCCCTAATGTTGAACTCCCTAACCCTAGGGAAAAGACCTTTGCTATTGACCTTATCTATGCCTCCTCATGATTTTATAAACCTCTATATAGTCACCCCTCAGCCTCCTGTGCTCAAGGGAAAAAAGTCCCAGCCTATCCAGCCTCTCTTTATACCTCAAATCCTGCAGTCTTGGTAACACCTTTGTAAATCTTTTTTGCACCCCATCCACTTTAATAATATCCTTCCTACTGCAGGGTGATCTGCAAAAGCTCTTCATTGAATAGGAAATGTCACAATATTTTAGACAAAATTCTGAAATCGCTATAAATGTGCTCTGTTCTTGAGTCAAAATTCCTAGTTTGCAGTATAAGGAGGAAGTACATTATTTTGTCCTTTGTCTGAGAGTTATTTTACACTTCAATTTCACAACGTTGCTAGAATCAAAATAGGGGACAGACAAACCACAGTTTAAATGTAATTGCAATAGTTATTTAATGGCGAGCCATTCGTAAAAAGGCAGCTCTGAGGAAACAAGGTGTAGAGCTGGATGAACACAGCAGGCCAAGCAGCATCAGAGGAGCAGGAAAGCTGACGTTTCGGGCCTAGACCCTTCCACCCGAAACGTCAGCTTTCCTGCTCCTCTGATACTGCTTGGCCTACTGTGTTCATCCAGCTTTACACCGTGTTATCTCAGATTCTCCAGCATCTGCAGTTCCTACTAGCTCTGAGGAAAGGTTGCTTTGTAAAATTCTCAACATTTGGCAGAAAACAGGTGGATCGGGCAATTGAATTGAAACAAGGGTCCTACCCAGTCAATTAACGGCATGATCAGACTGACTGTAGTTTTAAATGTCAGTCACAGCATGATATTGCCATTCGGCTCTTAGGCCTGAATAAAGAAGCTGCCTTGGTTTGCTTGTCAAGGCTAAATATACCAGGATCCACAGCCAGAACAGATCAACCTCCTTCTCACCTTGAGATAGAAAGAACAGCCAATGCTGGAGTCAGAGATGACACAGTGTGGAGTTGGAGGAACACAGCAGGCCGGGTAGCATCAGGGGAGCAGGAAAGTTGACGTTTCAGGTCAGGACCCTTCTTCAGAAATGGGAAGAGTGCAACGGAGCTCAGAAATAAATAGAGAAGAGGTGGGACTGGGGAAGGTAGGTGGGATGGTGATAGGTGAGTACAGGTGGGGAGTGGTGGGGATTGTATCAGAGATAAAGGTACTGCAGATGCTGGAGAATCCGAGATAACAAGGTGTGGGGCTGGATGAACACAGCAGGCCAAGCAGCATCATAGGAGCAGGAAAGCTTGACGTTTCGGGCCTAGACCCTTCATCAGAAATGGGGGAGGGGAAGAGGGTTCTGAGATAAATAGGGAGAGAGGGGGAGGCAGATAGAAGATGGATAGAGGAGAGGATAGGTGGAGAGGAGGCAGACAAGTCGAAGAGGCGGGGATGGAGCCAGTAAAGGTGAGTGTAAGTGGGAGGGTAGGGAGGAGATAGGTCAGTCCAGGGAGGATGGACAGGTCAAGGGGGCGGGATGATGTTAGTAGATAGGAGATGGGGGTGGGGCTTGAGGTGGGAGGAGGGGATAGGTGAGAGGAAGGACAGGTTAGGGAGGCGGAGATAAGCTGGGCTGGTTTTGGGATGCGGTTGGGGGAGGGGAGATTTTGAAGCTTGTGAAATCCACATTGATACCATTGGGCTGCAGGGTTCCCAGGCTGAATATGATTTGCTGTTCCTGCAGCCTTCAGGTGGCATCACTGTGGCATTGCAGGAGGCCCAGGATGGACATGTCGTCTGAGGAATGGGAGGGGGAGTTGAAATGGTTCGCAACTGGGAGGTGCAGTTGTTTGTTGTGAACTGAGTGCAGGTGTTCTGCAAAGTGGTCCCCAAGCCTCTGCTTGGTTTCCCCAATGTAGAGGAAGCCACAACGGGTACAGCGGATGCAGTATACCACATTGGCAGATGTGCAGGTGAACATCTGCCTGATGTGGAAAGTCTTCTTGGGGCCTGGGATTGGGGTGAGGGAGGAGGTGTGGGGGCAGGTGTAGCACTTCCTGCGGTTGCAGGGATAAGTGCCGCGTGTGGTGGGGCTGGAGGGGAGTGTGGAGCGGACAAGGGAATCCCTCCGGAAAGCAGATAAAGGTGGGGAGGGAAAAATGCCTTTGGTGGTGGGGTCGGATTGCAGATGGCGGAAGTGTCGGAGGATGATGCGTTGGATTCAGAGGTTGGTGGGGTGGTGCGTGAGGACGAGGGGGATTCTTTTTTGGTTATTATTGCGGGGACGGGGTGTGAGTGATGAGTTACGGGAAATGCATTGGTCAGTGAGGTAAGTAGGGTGGATAGGTGGGAGAGAAGATGGACAAGTTGTGTCAGGTCAAGGAGGCGAGGATGAGAGGGAGGGTTGGTCATGGGATCTGTGTGTTAGCTGTCTGCTAAAAATAAATAAAAATATTCACTGTGACCATTTGCGAGGGTTTTAAAAAGAGGGGGGCCACTCATCCCTCATCACCTGGTTGTAACAGTGCAGGGTAAGTTTCCTATTATTGCTCATGGCTCCTTTGAGCCCCAAAAGGCCTCTCCTAGTTCTCCGTCCCTCACTCCCTTTCGACTCTTCCCTGGTCCAGTTTCCTCTCTTTGTACTTACCTTGTGAAGGGAACGAACCCTGGGTTCTCCCCAGGAACCGACTGTGACCCGATTTTAATGACCAGGCAGTTTGTTTCCTAACACACATTTTAGCTGAGATATTTGTAAACAGTGTATTGATGGTGATCATTAAAAATCTCTGAGACTTATTTTTATTTGTCTACGGATTTGGGTGGTTCTGACAAAGCTGGCATTTATGCATTTGAGAAAGAGTCTGCTAGCTCTCCTCTTTCCACTCCCAGAAGGGGTGACTGTTCAATTTGCCAAGTTCTTGCCCGACGTTTGAAGGTCTACCTCAGAGGGTTTAAACATTAGAAACCTCACCATGCTGACAGCCTCCATGCTTCTGTGGATAATTGCTTCACAAATAAATCTCAGAGAAGTGCACTCAGATGGGTTTGATTTACAATTTAATGCATATGAAATATTCACTTGCTTTTCAAAAAAAAAAAGTTGATGTACTGCTGTCTTTGCCCTTGCTG
Organism: Ginglymostoma cirratum; assembly: GCA_024137785.1. Lineage (NCBI taxonomy): Eukaryota > Metazoa > Chordata > Chondrichthyes > Orectolobiformes > Ginglymostomatidae > Ginglymostoma > Ginglymostoma cirratum. Next base: position 2,038,909 of record JAHRHZ010000050.1, read on the forward strand.
CTGGTTACTGGGCACAGTCACTGATTACATGCAGCATACTGGCTATTTTCTACGTTACTGTTATCATGGGACATGCTTAATGGTTCCTTCTGACATTTTCTGTTGGAAAATAAATTCCAAATGAATCAAAGTCAAAACAATTGTGAAAAAAAGGGTATTGAATTGAGTTTCAAACAAAAAAAAAGTCAAGGAATTTACTAACTTATACTAATATGTGTTTTCATCTGAACCATGTAACATTGAGTTTAATAAAGGCAGTCAATTTGATATTTGATTGAAAACAGTATTTTATTGAAAGAATAACTCGGGATAAGAAAACATGTTTCTTCATGCCAAACACATAACTGCATAAACCCACAACAATGTGTGGGGAAACCATTCTTACAACATTCAATTTTTATTTTAAGCCACATATTTTAAACCTTCATTCTAAAATGCTGGATGGATTCCCTGAAAAATCTTGATCAATCTCCCACCTAAGTATGAGGCTCTGCAGCAAATGCAGCATCTGCAGCAAATGCAGTCATTTATATTTAACTTAAGATGTTTAAGAATAATTTACTTGCATTTATTTGAAAACAATAAATATTAAATATTCAATGAGTGACATATAATTGGCCAGCTTTTTCTGCGAGAAATTGTAAACATTACAATGATTTTTGTTATTACTTTTGAGCTTATCCAAAACAAAAGCCAAAAACAAAATGTTGAGACTTTGCAACACCTTTTAAGAGCCTCACGTGGCTTGGATGAACCTTTTGGAAAATGGTGGTTTATACTGTTTGTGAAGGATGGGAGGTATCAGGCAGACTGGCATAACTCCCTACTTCATATGAAGCCTTAGTGTTGGTGCGCTCTCTCAGAAAATATTGCCCTTGCCTTTGAATTCCTGAATTGAATTGCACCAAAGAATGCAAACATTTGCAGTGTGTTTCTGACCATATAAACTTTTTGGAGGGAGGTGCAGGAGCATGCAGCTGTGGTTTTACTACACTGATTTAGTTTTTACTGTCTGCTGTTTTTAATTAATCACATTTTTCACATTGTTACTTTATTTTCACATTCCTTTTTGTGTGACGACAAATCCCGTCCACTCACGTGTTTTTTATTCCTTCTTACAGGCACTGTGCTTCAATCCACTAGCCTACTCAAGTGCATTGCCTCACTAAACAAACTATTTAGTCTATATATCATTCTTATAGTTGTTATTTCCCACCAAATTGCTTTAAGTTTCCTTGTTTTCGAAAGGTGTCCTGACATTAAACAGCAGTTGAGAGGGAGGCAATGGCTGAGTGCTATTATTGCTGGACTGTTAATCCAGAGACCCAAATAATGTTCTGAGGTCCCGGGTTCAAATCCCACCACGACAGATGGTGGAATTTGAATTCAATAAAAAAAATCTGGAATTAAGAATCTAGTGATGACCGTGAATCCATTGTCGATTGTTGGGAAAATCCCATCTGGTTTACTAATGTCCTTTAGGGAAGGAAACTGCAATCCTTACCTGGTCTGGCGTACATGTGACTCTAGACCCACAGCAATGCAGTTGACTCTTAATTGCCCTGTAGGCAATTAGGTATGGGCAATAAATGCTGCCTAGCCAGATATGTCCCTCATCCTGTGAATGAATAAAAAAAACCTGAGCAATATCAACTAGTTTGTATGGAATAATAGAATCAGGTCATTCAATCCATCGTGTTCGAATTGGAGGAAGTTTGGTGAATGCAGAGAGGTCTTATTGAACATTATAGAAAATATTAGTTTCCCAGATAGATTGGCAGGTCAAAAGCTGAATATCTGAAACACAAACCCAACTCACCATTAATCGACCCACTACCAGTTTTAGTAGATGTGGGACAAGAGCAGATGGCTTTTAAACTCTCAAATGCCTCCTGGCATTGTTCTGTCCACTGAAATTTCGTGTTCTTCTTTAGCAAATCCATCAGTGGTGCCACCATGCTACTAAAGTTTGGTACAAACTTCCAGTAGAATCCGCTCAGTCCTAAAAATTGAATCACTTCTTCCTTTGAGGATAGTCTTGGAAATTTCTCGATGGCCTTCATCTTCATGTTCCTCAGGGTCATCCTTCCATATCCGATAGTGTGTCCCACTAACGTTACTTCTGCCTTCACAAATTCACTTTTTGTCTCCTGTAGTCTTCCAACAAGCTCTGCCAAATGCGTCGTGTGATCTTTCCATGTATGGCTAAAGATCACTAAGTCATCCGTACAAACGGCATAATTAGTCAATCCTGCCACAACTCTGTTCATAAGTCTTTGAAATGTGGCTGGTGGGTTCTTCATCCCAAAGGGCGTTACTTTAAAGTGATACAGCCCATTTGGGATTATAAAAGCAGAAACTCCTTTCGTTCTCTCCGACAAAGATACTTGCAACTTTGTGATATAAATGGCTTGTCCAACTTTTTCCACACAGTCCTCCAGCCTTTAAATTGGGTATGAGTCCGATTTAGTTATGGTGTTGACTTTCCGATAATCCACGCAAAATCGTTGAGTTCCATTAGGTCTGGGAACCAATATGATCGGTGAACTTCACTAGCTTTGACTCGGCTCGATGATGTCATCTTGGACCATCACTTCCACTTCCTTCTGTACCTGTGCTGCTTTGAGAGGATTAAACCAGTATTGGAACAGCATTCCCTCCTTCAACCTCATGTACTATAGTATCAGTCCTTCAATCTCATGTACTATATTATTAGTCCTCCCCATTCTATTCCTACATATGCCCTCATATTGCTGCAACAAGACATTCAACCCAGTTCTCTGTTCCTGAGACAGATAGCTCACTATCCTATCCCATCCTCCAAGAACTTCCTCATTATTTAACTTGTTTTGAGGCACATCAAAGTCCAAATCATCTGGTTTTGATTCCTCATTCTGAGGGGTACTAAGTAACACCTGTTTCTCCGGTTCCCTGTCCCTGTCATAGTAAGGTTTCAGCATATTCACATGACATACCTGATGAAGTTTTTTCCTATCTGGCATCTTTGCCAGATAATTCACCTAACTTAACTTCTTCTCAATTTGATAAGGACCACTAAACCTTGCTTTGAAGGGATGTCCTACCACTGGTAACAGCAGCAATAGTTTAATCCCACAGGCAAATGTACAAATTTTAGATTTCTTATCTGCTTCTTGCTTCATTAGATGCTGTACCACCTTCAGATGTTGTCTAGCTGATTCACCTGCTTTATTTAATCTTTCTCTCACCTCAGATACTTAATCCAACTGTGAGATCTCTGACTCCGGACCTATCAACTTTTTCTTAATTAATTTTAAATGTCCTCTTACTTAGTGTCTGAGTATCAATTCAAATGGAGTAGACTGAGTCGATTCATTTGGAGCATCTCTAATAACAAACAATATAAATGAGATACCTTTATCCCAATCACTTGGGTAATCCTGGCAATAAGCCCTCAGCATGGTCTTTAGGGTCTGATGCCACCTTTCCATTGCCCCCTGGAATTCAGGATGGTACGCATTTGATTTAAAGTGTTGGATGCCTAAACTATCCATGACCTCTTTAAACAATTTGGCAGTAAAATTGGACCCTTGGTCTGATTGAATCTCCCTGTGTGGTCCGTAACAGGTAAAGAAAACAAACGACTCGTCCATAGCCTTTTTTGCCTTGACATTCCATAATGGAATTGCCTCCAGAAACCTGGTAGACACATCCATTATGGTTAGCAAATACTGGTTCTCACTTTTGGTTTTAGGGAGGGGACCTACACAATTAATCATAACCTGCATGAAAGATTCTTCAAATGCGGGAATTGGCATCAATGATGCTTGTTTTATTACTGCCTGTGGCTTTCCTGCCATTTGACACGTATGACAGGTACGGCATAATTCAATCACATCTCTATGTAATCCAGACCAATAGAAATGTTTCTGTTTCTTAGCCTGAGTCTTCCTCACTCCTAGATGACCTCCTACACGTAATTTGTGTACTACCTGTAATACCTACTGTCTGTATGCTACCAGCAACACAATCTGGTGAACTTCCGCCCATTTCTCCTCTGCACTGACCTGCCAAGGTTTCCATCTCCACCTTAGGATTCTATTCTTAAGGTAATAACATTCTGGAATACATTCTGATTCCTTTACCAAGTAGGATGTATGATATAAATTGTCTATTGTCTCATCATTTTGTTGTAGTTCTGTTAATCTTTCAGAACTAAACACCTGTGCCTGATCCTCTACCTGGTCAGGTTTCTCCTTTACCATTTCATCCAACAGGGTGGCAGCTAACTGGATGTCAATTCCTTCATGTCTCTCTTTGGTTTTTCCCTCTTGCTGTAACTTATGACTGTGGGATCCTGTCACCAATCAGTATGGAAAAATTCCAGGGTATTTTTCTTTTAACTCTTCAATTCCCTGGTTTTCCTTTGGCTTCTCCAATTCAAGTGGCATCACTCCCATCTTTGAACCCACCAGATCATTTCCATGAACAAACTGTATTCCTGGAATAGACACTCTTTCAATCACTCCCACTGTCACTTCGCCAGTCTTAATTGGACTTTCCAGTCTTATCTTACACAGGGGAATGTTAAATCTCTCTCCATCTATTCCACAGATCACCACTCTCTTGGGTAACATTTCAGAAGGAGTGCAAATACTTTTATCTCTTACAACTAGAGACTGACCAGCTTCCATATCTCTCAATATTTTAACTTCTTTACTTTCTTCCCCTGTTCTTTCTGAGTAAATCTTACCTTCCGAGGTGAAGTCTTTGTAGAGATCAGCCATTATCTTACTATCCAGCCCGTGACTAGGCTGTGCACTCTCCTGCACCTTCTCAACTTCTCTTGGGATTTCCTTCACTCCTCAACCAATCCCACTGGTTTAGCCCCTTTTACCACATCCTTTTTCCCAGTGCCTTTCTTAAACCACCAGCACTGTGACTTTATCTGTCCCACTCCATTACCATGAGAGCACCTGAGGGCTTTCACCACCTTTTCAATCTCTTTGGTTTCTTTTTTCAGACGTGGTAAACTGATCCCAGTGTGATCTATTTTTTGTTTTTCATGGAATAATCTCCCTTTTTCCCAAATTCTATCCCTCATGAAATGAAATTGCAGCTAGAAGCTTGATTTCGATTTATGCACTCATGCATATTCATCGTCATCTCAGTAGCTCTTCTCGCTGTTTGAACTTTCTGTTCCTCAGCATGAGTTCTTATCATTTCTTGAAGAGAGTTTTTAAAGTCCTCCACCAGAATAATCTCTCTAAGATCCTCATACATCTTTTCTATCTTTAATGCTCTTATCCATCTCTCTAAGTTGCTATGTTTAATTCTTTCAAACTCAACATAAGTCTGACCGGAACAAAAACAAAGTTGCTGGAAAAGCTCAGCAGGTCTGGCAGCATCTGTGAAGGAAAAAACAGAGTTAACATTTCAGGTCTGGTGACCCTTCCTCAGAACTGTATGACAGGTGTGGCAAAATTCAATCACATATCTATGTAATCCAGGCCAGTAGCAATACTTCTGTATCTTAGCCTGAGTCTTCCTCACTCCTAGATAACCTCCTACATGTAATTTGTGTGCTGCCTGCAATACCTACTGTCTGTATGCTACCGGCAACACAATCTGGTGAACTTCCGCCCATTTCTCCTGTGCACTGACCTGCCAAGGTTTCCATCTCCACCTTAGGATTCTATTCTTAAGGTAATAACATTCTGGAATACATTCTGATTCCTTTACCAAGTAGGATGTATGATATAAATTGTCTGTTGTCTCATCTTTTTGTTGTAGCTCTGTTAATCTTTCAGAACTAAACATTTCTGCCTGAGCCTCTATCTGGTCAGGTTTCTCCTTTACCATTTCATCCAACAGGGTGGCAGCTAACTGGATGTCAATTCCTTCATGTCTCTCTTTGGTTTTTCCCTCTTGCTGTAACTTATGACTGTGGGATCCTGTCACCAATCAGTATGGAAAAATTCCAGGGTTTTTTCTTTTAACTCTTCAATTCCCTGGTTTTCCTTTGGCTTCTCCAATACAAGTGGCGTCACTCCCACCTTTGATCCTGCCAGGTCATTTCGACGAACAAACTGTACTTCTGGAATAGACACTTTTTCAATCACTCCCACTGTCACTTCGCCAGTCTTAATTGGACTTTTCAGCCTTATCTTACACAGGGGAACGTTAAATCTCCCTCCATCTATTCCACAGATTACCACTGTCTTGGGCAACATTTCAGAAGGAGTGCAAACACTTTTATCTCTTATAATTAGAGATTGACCAACTCCCATATCTCTCACAATTTGTTTATTTAAGCTTAACAGTGAACAAATTAACAGAACTGCTAGCAAACCAAACAATTTCCCCAACTCCTAACTACTCCCTAACTGAACAAAATTCTACTGGTGTGCTATTCCAATAAACACACGTCCCAATTATATAACCAAAGTACTAAAAAAAAACTTAAATTTAGTCTCTCAAAGTCCACACAGAATGTTTCTTCCGGAATGCTCTGCCTTCTCCAGTGTTTCTCAAGTCATAAACGCCTGTATTCCACTCATCCTGCTGTCGGGGATGTTTTTTCTGTGAAGGCTTTTAGTTAGAAGTGCTGTGGTACCTTTTACAGATAAGATCGTGCTTTCTTAGAAAGCTTAGTAATTTCTTGTGAGAGCTGGGTGCTTATTTCTCAGAAGGCATTTCGCTATTACATGGATTTTCAAACACCCTCTCCTTATATACCTTGGATGACATATCAATTTTCTTACAATAGCATTGATCTGAGTTTGTCAAACCCATCAAATTTAAATTCAGAGATAAAAGGTACTGCAGATGCTGGAGAATCCGAGATAACAAGGTGTGGGGCTGGATGAACACAGCAGGCCAAGCAGCATCATAGGAGCAGGAAAGCTTGATGTTTCGGGCCTAAACCCTTCATCAGAAAAAATTTAAATTCAATTGGCTTTCAATCACTAAGGTTTAAATTAATTGCCTGATTCCAGCTCATTGCCAAAACAGCAAAACAAGCCTAAGGTTTCCAATCACACAGCCAATTGATACATGTTTCAATTTCAGAACTGGCTGCACATCTTCAGCTACATACGGACACTTTTCTTTCCTACATAAATCTCTAAGCTTAGACAGCACTTTATCACTTAAAGAAACCTCACACTCTACACAACTTTGTAACCCTGTTCAAGACACATTTAGAATACTGTGTACAATTCTTGTCCCCCTGCTATAGAAAGGATATTATTAAATTGGGTATAAATTTCTGAAGAAGGGTCTAGACCTGAAACGTCAGCTTTCCTGCTCCTCTGATGCTGCTTGGCCTGCTGTGTTCATCCAGCTCTACACCTTGTTATCTCTTACTAAATTGGAAATAGTTCAGAAAAGATTGACAAGGATGTCACCAAGACTGACAGGTTTGAGTTATAAGGGGAGTTGGGTAGTCTAGGACTTACCGCCCCAGAGCATAGGAGGGTGAGGGATGACATTAAAGAGATTTATAAGCTCACCATGGCATAGATAAGTTGACAAGCCAAGGTCTTTTTCCCAGGGTAGGGGAGTCCAAAACTAGATGGCACAGGTTTAAGATGAGAGGGGAAAGATTTAAAAGGAGCAACTGTTTCACAAAGAAGGTAGTGAGAATATGAAACTGGCTGCCAGGGAAAGTAGTAGAGGTGTGTACAATTACAGCATTTAAAAGGCATTTGGACAGGTATATGATTAGAACATGGAACATAGAATATAGAACATAGAACAGTACAGTACAGCACAGTACAGGCCCTTCGGCCCACGATGTTGTGCCGAACTTTTACCCTAAACCTAAGGTCTATCTAACCCCCACCCCTACCTTATACTATGATCCATACGCCTATCTAATAGCCACTAAAATGCCCCTAATGAGGCCAACTCCACTACCCTCTCCGGCAATGCATTCCACACCCTGACCACTCTCTGAGTAAAGAACCTACCTCTAACATCTCCCCTATATCTACCTCCACTCACTTTAAAACTATGCCCCCTCATAATAGCTACCTCCACTCTAGGAAAAAGTCTCTGGCTATCCACTCTATCTATACCTCTTTTGTACACCTCTATCAAGTCACCTCACATCCTTCATCGTTCTAAAGAGAAAAGCCCTAGCTCTCTCAATCTTTCCTCATAAGACCTTCCCTCCATCCCAGGCAACATCGTAGTAAATCTCCTCTGCACCTTTTCTAAGGCACCTTTTGTAATGCTTCCACATGTTTCCTATAATGAGGCGACCAGAACTGGACACAATACTCCAAATGTGGCCGAACCAGGCTTTTGTATAGCTAGAACGTAACTTCATGGCTCTTGAACTCAATCCCTCTACTAATGAAAGCTAACACACTATACACCTTCTTAACAACTCTATCCACCTGGGTGGCAACTTTCAGGGAACTGTGGACATGAACCCCGAGATCCCTCTGTTCCACCACACTGCCAAGAATCTTTCCATTAAACCTGTATTCTGCTTTCAAATTTGTCATTCCGGAATGAATCACCTCACACTTTTCAGGGTTAAGCTCCATCTGCCATTTCTCAGCCCAGTTCTGCATCCTATCAATATCCCTTTGTAACATAGAACAGCCCTCTGCACTATCCACAAATCAACCCACCTTTGTATCGTCCGCAAACTTACTAATCCACCCTTCCACTCCTCCATCCAAATCATTCACAAATAGAAGATCTTGAACAGATCCTTGTGGTACACCACTTGTAACTGAGCACCATGTTGAATATTTTCCGTCCACAACCACCCTTTGTCTTCTAAGGGTCAACCAATTCTGAACCCAATCTGCCACATTTCCCCCTATTCCATGCCTCCTTACTTTCTGCATGAGCCTACCATGGGGAACCTTATTAAACGCCTTACTTAAATCCATGTATACCACATCTACTGCTCTACCTTCAACCATGTGTTTGGTCACCTCTTCAAAGAATTCAATAAGGTTTGTGAGGCATGATCTATCCCTCACAAATCCATGCTGACTATCATGAATCAAACTGTGCCTATCCAAGTAATCATTAATCCTATCTCTCAGAGCCCTTGCCAATAATTTGCCCACCACTGAAGTAAGACTAACTGGCCTGTAATTTCCGGGGTTATCCCTTTTTTGAACAAGGGAGTGACATTTGCCTCTCTCCAATCTTCCAGCACTAAACGCTTGGACAACGAGGACGAAAAGATCATCGCCAAAGGCCCTGTGATCTCTTCCCTCACTTCCCATAGAATCCTTGGATAAATACCATCAGGCCCGGGGGACTTATCTATCTTCAAGTTCCTCAAAATTCCTTGTACATCTTCCTTATTAACATCCACCTCTTCTAGCCTATCAGCCTGTTTCACACTGTCCTCCCCTGCAACTAAGTCCCTCTCAGTTGTGAATGCCAAAGAAAAGTATTCATTGAGGACCTCTCCTATCTCTTTAGGCTCCGTACACAAATTCTCTTTACAATCCTTGATCTGCCCTCCCCTTTCTCTGGTAATTCTCTTATTCCTCACACAAGTGTAAAAAGCCTTGGGGTTTTACTTGATCCTATCTGCCAAGGTTTTCTCATGCCCCCTTATAGCTCTCCTAAGCCTTTTCTTCAGCTCCTTCCTGGATAACTTGTACCTGTCTCGACCCTTTTCCGATCCTTGTTTCCTAAACCTTATATAAGCATCCTTCTTCCTCTTAACCAGTCGTTTGACCTCTCTTGAGAACCAAGGCTCCCTCACTCGACCGCATCTTCCCTGCCTGCTAGGGACCAACATATCAAGCACACACAGTATGTATTCATAAAACAATCTCCACATTTCAATAGTGCTCTTCCCTGACAGCATCTGTTCCCATTTTATGTTACCCAGTTCTTGCCTAACAGAATTATAATTACCCTTCCCCTAATTATAAACCTTACCCTGCTGTATGTGCCTAGGAAAGGGATATGGGCCAAATGCAGGAAAATAGGACTACTGCAGCTTGGGACACCTGATTGGCATGGACGCGTTGAGTTGAAGGATCAGTTTCTGTGCTATATACCTCTATGACTGTATGGCTGAATGAAACCCACCCCGACCACAGCCCCAAACCACTCCTTCCCAACATCCGTGTGAACTCCCAGTCCTAAGACCACAATTGAAACCCAGGCGCAAACATCACCCATTCTGGGCTGAAAATGTTCTTGTGAAGGGGGACCTTGCCAGCATGATGAAGTATTTTTACCATCTGCTCAAGAGAGCAGTCAGTGTAATCCTGCTGGCTCCAGCATGGGTAAGTAATTCAGAGCATTTTAACTAAAAACCTGCTTAGTTTATACCAGGCAGGGGTCGAGAATCACATTTGTTATTTACCTTCTCTTTTGTAAGGAATCCAAAAACCCAAAACTCATCTTTCATTTGCAGTTCGTCAGCAAATGTATTATTCAAATTTTCCTTACATTAGCAAAAAATAGACTGATTGTTTTATATTTATTTGTTCATGAGATGTTGGTATCATTAGTTAGGCCAGTAATTATTATTATGGTGAAAAATATGTATCGTAAGTTACTATCATTTTTGGAAGTTGGCTTTTAAAATAGAAGCAGAGGGATTTTGGTCAGTTCTGTGAAGTTCTTTTTAAAAGGTCAAAAAATCATTCTTGAAAAGTGACCTAAGTACATCGTTGCCAGGAAGTCTATGACTTCAATCTAATGTTTACCAAACCCTTGTGGTATTAATGGATAAAATGGTTATACTTTTGGATTTATGACAGGCAGTGTAAACATATTAAGACAATTAGTTTTGTTTGACTTCAGCATAAAAGAATCAACGTTTTAGTTTAGTTTTGAAAAACTCAGACTTTAGTTCAGAGGAGAACAGCTTTTTTCCAGTGCAGTTCAGAAGAATCAGTCATGTGAGAAATGTTTTCTAGTCTGTGAAGTCTTCAAGCAGCAGAAATTGTTAGAACTGAGCAAGGTTTAGGATATCAGAATTGTGAAAGGTTCACATCTGCAGGAGGGGAAAGGAATCATAAAATTGCCTCACAGAAAAGTACTGAGAAGAAAGTCTGCTATGTTGAAATTTTAAAGAGTTGCATTAGGAACTAATTTGTCTTGACCATCTCTGATTCCCTTGAGAAACTAAAAGCTGAACATATCTGGTGTTATGATCCCAGAAAAGACCATCAAATTGAACTTACCTCCAGTTCTGAGGAAGGGTGACTAGACCTGAAATGTCATCTCTGATTTCTGACCACAGATGCTGCCAGACCTGCTGAGCTTTTCCAGCAATTTCTGTTTTTGTTTCCAATATAGCTTATGGTCTGGCTAGGTGACCTTTGTTAAAAACAAGGACAAAGGGAGAAATCTCAGATTTCACTTGTACTTCTGGGTGGCACGGTGGCTCAGTGCTTAGCACTCTGCCTCATAGTGCCAAGGACTTGGCTTCAACACTAACCTCAGGCGACTGTGTGGATTTTGCACATTCTCCCCGTGTCTGCATGGGTTTCCTCTGGGTGTTCTGGTTTCCTCCCACAGCCCAAAGATGAGCAGGTTAGTTGAATTGTCCATGCTAAATTGCCCGTAGTATTCAGGGAAATGTGGGGTTACAGGGATGTGGTTGGGTCTGGGTGGGATGCTCTTCAGAGGGCAGTGTGGACTCAATGGGCAAATTGGCCTGCTTCCATACTGTTGGGATTCTATGATTCTTCCATTAATCAAAATCATAAGGAAAGCAGTCAGACCTGGCTAGGGCTTGTGTGCCTCCTGTTTGAATATTTTCTTTAAAAGCTTCGTATCCATTTGGTAAAGTTGTAAGTCAATCAATTCATCTGTTGAGAAAAGTCCTGATAGACAGAGCTAAGAAATCTCACAGCCAAGGGATCATACCTAACCTCTGCAATCCCGTCACATCCCGTCGTGAATGATAATGAACTATTAGACTAAGAGGAGAAGGCTCCACAAAAATTACCATCCCCAATGATGTGGCAGTACAGCTCATCAGTATAAAAGACAAGGCTGAAGCTTTTGTATTTATCTTCAACCAGAAATGCCAAGTGGATGCACCATCTCAGCCTCTCCTTAGGTCCCCAGCACCACAGGAGCCAGCCTTCACCAAACTGATTCATTTCACATGATAGTAAGAAATGACTGAGAAAGGTGAGTACAGATTTGGGAGGTGACAATATGCTCATAATCTTCAGAGTGCAAAGGCAGGTTGGGGATGGGGTGGCAGTTTGCATGAATGGTGGGAAACAGGCTGAAGAAAGAAGCAGAACAACCAAGTCTGACAGGACCATTAACATGTCCACTTGCAAGGTGATGTCTTGTTGCAGATGTTAGCATTTTTATTTAAAGGCTGAATACAAATGAAATCCATTCTCAAACAGAGCATGCAGACGAGGAAAGTATGCACAGATGGATTCTTGAAGCAGTGAAGAATGAGATGGATCTTGGTTGGGAAAATAAGTCATTGCTAATGTGCTTCTGGTTACAATCTGTTAATAATGGTGATCAAGTGAGGGTATTTCTAAAGTAAGACAGCTAATATGATATTCTGAGTACAGTTGGTTTTCCTATAATGAGCGTTCCATCAACGTGAATTGGCTGTAACATGACTGACGAATAAGGGAACGTTACTTCTACAACGTGAGCTTGTGTTGGCTATAACGTTATTCCATTGGTGCACGGAGGAGTACGTGTTGATATCATATGATCATTTCACGGGCTTTGTCCTGAATACATACAATGTTAGCGCTGAAAGAGTCTCCGTGTCATTTCGCTGACTTTGTCGTGAAGCACGATCTGTGACAGGTACTGTATGCAGTGATTTTCCTTTCTTTGCAAATTCTGCTGTGTTACCCACAAAAATATGAGCACAAAGTGACAAGAGTATTAACAAAAAGTGTCCTGGTGATAAAATTACGGGTGGTAAAATAAAAGAAAGGCTATGACACTGGAACAGAAGCTAGATGTTACAAACCGTTTTGAGCGTAATGAGAGAACGTGATATAGTTCGAGTAACAGGAATAAAGGAGTCTACCTTACGCAGCGTTAGAGACAATGCGGAAAAGATTAAAGCAGGCTGTATTACTGAAACAAGTCTGAGTGCTAGCAAATCTGTAAGGTCATGGACAAAGGCTTTGATCCATCAGAGGAGCTCGCAAGAATCAAAGAACATTGTGTTGATCTTGCAAAGCAAGTTGGATTTGAAGAAGTGGGGAGGGAGGATGTTGAAGAGCTGTGTGAGTCCCACAGTGAAGACATCTCCACAGCTGATCTACAACAACTTGTCACAGAGGAGGAAGTGGGAGTTGGAAATGAAGAAGATGAAGTCCAGGATGCAGTACCATGAGAACTTTCCACTTCTGTTTTTTCCTTCTAACCTGAGGGAAATTGCGAAGCAGTTGCAGCTCTTAGAGGACAATGATTACAATGCAGAACACAGCATGGTAGCAGTTCGTGGCATAAGATCTTATTTGGCACCCTATGAACAGCTTCTTCATGAAAGAGGATAAAGTGCAAAGCAGCAAAAACTGGATGTCTTTTTTAAGCCAACCCCCAAGAAACAGTCAGAAGACAATGAACCACAGTCATCCATTTCTGGATTAACTATTTTGCGCCCTAACCCTGCAACCACAACTGCACCTGAAGGTGATGATGATGATGACGACCCTCAGCCCCTGCATAAACAACAGAGCAACCTCAAAACCCCCTTCCCCATTAAGTCATCTTGACATATTTTCACGGCAAGGTGTTAAATGTACTTTTATTTCATTATTAGATATGAATTAAATATTTATTCAAACTGTACTATCCTTTGTGTCAGGCTATCGAGAGATTTTTGAGCAGTTTTGAGTGATTTTTTTTGGTGGTCTGCCCCTAACCCCACTTTTCCCATAGGCCTGTTATTTCTATAGCACGATTTTCTATAACATGATCTTGTGCAGGAATGCAATTGTCACATAATAGCAGAACCGACTGTATCTTCTTTCCAGAAGTGAATATCGCCAGAAACAACCTGTATCAAATTTGCATGTGCTAGAATCAAGAAACCCAAAATGGACTGTGACCGGTGCAATGGGGAATTCAAAATCTTTGAAATAATAACATTGACTCTCTTGTTGATATTTGGAGGCAATTCAATGGGTAGTTTACTGATAACACGTGAATCACTATTAATATCTGTAGAAGCAGAAACTGTATAAAGAGGATGTGCCTTTTCTCTGAACCTTGACATATCACAGAAATTGTGAGACTGAATTCCTCTTTCAGATCTTGCAATGAGTTGTAATTCTGTTCAGCTGTGTGTCTATGGGGACTGCAAGCTGACAGATGCTGGTCAAGTTAGCTATATATTTATAAATACCGGTTCTACTTGGTTGACTGTTATATTATGAAATTACTGTCTGACACATAATATTCTGTGCTATGATTGGTTATCTAATAATACAGTAACCCGGCTGTAGGCTACCACCTCGAACATCTTTGCGTAGCGACTGGAAATCAGACTCTTGTTTTACAGATTTGATACTATAGCAAAAGAGCTGGAGAAAGTCCAATTTTTAACAATTCCTTTGGCTCAAAACCAGTGATGCGATGCAATCATTGTAAGTTTTTGCCAGACTGCTGCACTTTCTGTGGATTCGTATCACCGTGTGAATTTTGTATCAATATTGAGCTCATTAACACAAAATAGATGTAAACAATGTGACCATGGCTAGAGGGCGACATCCATTTCACCAGAATAAATGGGTGTTCAAGACCAATGATGAAAAACTGCTTGCATTTAAAAGGGTTATCTGTGGCTTCCTTACAATAGGCTAAGATTGACCTTTTGGGCTGTGTCTGGGATCTGCAGCTTTTTAATTGCAGGGTGAGAATGTTTCCAACTGAAGCAAATATTACAACCTATTAGTTTACTGATGGAACAGAAAAAAACTGACAGAGTTTGCTACTATCTACATAAAGGACACAACCTAGAAATGGTTTTGTTTTTCATTTACAAGATAATTTAGGATCGTGATTGTGCACACCGGGCAGAATCTTGTATCATGGGCTCTACATACAGTGTGGGGCATCTTAGAAGTTGTCACTTCCACTTAGGCCCAAGATGAGTTTTTCCTCTGCAATCACAGAGATTTCAGCTCATTACTTACACAAGCGAGTTGCCGTGCAAGCTGAACAGCAGAGCTTATGGGCTGGCGTGGTTTTGATCCTGTTGGAACCCTCTTGAGTTGAAGGTACGGGCACCACGTTTAAAAGCCACACAACCAGAGCTTCTCTCACTGACACACTGCAGCAGCAGTAGCATCACTGGAGCCCATTTTAGTCACCGCTACTTCTCAGCCATGTCACAGGGAAAGAGGAAACCCACCCTATTGCAATGATACCTTGCTCGTGGTTCCAGTCGAGTCCATTCACAAAAGAAGGGAAGTCCTCTTCCTCAGGGATGGTAGTAGCAAGCTGTCCCATCACACCCAGGTGGCAGAGAGCGGGATCACAGTGCCAACCAGTGCCACTGTTTCGCACACAAGAACATAGGGTCAGGGCAGGAAGGAGATGAATGATCTCTTGAGTTCTGCAAGGGTAAGTGGCACCACCTACTCACTGCAAACTGTGCCCACGAGGGCATCACTCTGTATAACTATCCCGTTACATTTCACATTGTAGCAAGCACCTTGCAGGCCTGGCATCACATGCATGATGCACACTGAGAGGCTGCCATCCTCCTCATGCAGTCAACTCTTCTACCAGATCCTGGACTCCCTAATGACTGGGCAGAGGGGCACAGGGTGCTCAGGAGTAGTATGCTACGTGTGCTCTTAACGTGATCACGAATCCACTACCATCACTCTCAATCTTTCAGGAGTCCCTGGAAACAGGAATGTGCACTATTGGGCAATGATCGCAGTACCGGCATATCAATGTCTATGCCCTAAAGAGCATGGTAAAGCCACCCAGTCAGCTGGTTTCCAAAAACTATAACAAAATAAGCAAAGATATTTTGATAACTCAGTTGTCTTGGAATCAGTTAGTAATGAGGTTGTCACAGACCTGTATGCCCTCATCTGATCCTTGCTCTGGCATCGTCCTGTCTGTGAGTGATTGACTTTGCCCATGCTGGACCATCGCCTTCCTTTCCTCATTGGTGCAGATCTCTTGCTCTTGCACCTCTTCCTCTCCGCGGACATCCACCTGTTTATCCAATGAGGATGTGGAGGGCATAGTACACTGCGATGATATGGGCCACTCTGTCTGGACCGCAGACATTGGAATCTCATTTTGAGCAGTGCTATTCAACAGTGAGCCTTGTGGAAGCATGTGCAGTGTTGTACCTCTCCTTGGCATCCGTCTACGGATTCCTGAGAGGTGTCATCAGCCAGGTCCTGAGGGGCAGGCCCTTGCTGCCCAGCCGCCAGCTCTGTGTGTGGTGAGGGAAGGCTTTTCAAATTTTCATCCACTTTGGCTGCTCCAGTACAAAGGAGTCAGGACAGGTCCCTGGATATCATGCACAAGCCTGGAATATTTGGCTGCTACGATCACAGATTATCCAGTTATTAAGGGAGTGGAACCTTTTCCAATCAGCAAACACAGCAGTTTATTGTCAGAAGCTCTGATCGTTGTGTGGGTGCCACCCCTAATTCAACCATGTCATGGCAGCAAAGCTGACTGCTCCTGGCTGCTTGAGTGGCTGTATTGAGAGAGTTTTGTGCATTTCAGTGAATAGAGCATCGGTCACCTCCCAGATTCAATTATAAGTGGTTGACTGGGAAATTCCAAAGGGGTCCCTGAATGCCTTCCTGAAGCAGTCCACTTCCATTAATGATAAAGGACCTCTTTAACTTTCAAGACAACCAGTATGGGATTGGCACTGAGCCTTTGTGATCTCTGGTGCTCACATAAGATTTTATCACATTCAGTGTAATGCTGTATTCAGTATTCAGTTTCTGTGACTCTTTAAGTAATTAAGGATATTCCCGTTCAAAGATGTGGTCATTATCCTAATGAATGTTGAAGCAAGTTCAAAGGGCAGAATAGCCTACTCCTGCTCCCAGTTTCTTCTATGTTTCAAATGAGCCCCTAAGCGCCTGCCATCTAACTTCTCCAACTTTCTGAAAAAAGATTGAAGTTACGACATGCCTTCCTTCCACCTCAAGAATGAGAAATCTTGATTGTGAATAATATGAGTTTTCTACTGTTTGATGACCCCTATATTGAAAGTTGCTTGCATCATATTTTTACTGTTAAATATCATGCCTTTGCACAACATAGTTGCACTGTTGTCAGCTGTAAATATTGTTTTCTTAACCATGGTGATAATACAGTGAAAACCACCATAGTGACAAATTATGGTGAAATAACCATTGACATTAATAACAGTTTGCGAAAGTATAAGGTCTAAATCACCTATTTCCCCGAGGAACACGTCAGGCTTTCCTTCTGTTGTGGATCGTTCCATGTCATTAACCTCTTTGTGTAGGTGGCGACTTGATTTCTTGCTTTTCTGAAATTATATCCCACTTCTGCACATTTTATGAAAATGATCTGTGGTGTGACAGATACAGTGTTCACTTTTAATAGCTAGGAACTATCTGTTCCTGTGAGATTTCTTTGTTCCACAGTGCTGACAATCATTTTTAGTGTTTGGTGCCTGTCCTTCTCAGTGTATTGGTTTATCACATGAGTCCATTAGACCATAAGACCACAGATGTAGGAGCAGGAACAGGCCATTCAGACCATTCAGTCTGCTCTGCCATTCAATTATGTTGGGACTGTTTTGGTAATCTTCAACTTCACTATCCTGCCTTTTTCCCACACCCTTTGATTTCCTTACTCATAAAATAAAAATAGCCTATCTAAGCTTTAAATATACTTATTGCTTTAATACTGGCTTTATGTAGTCTCTGAGTCCATGACCTCAGATTAATGTTTCTTTTTTGGCCCTTTAATTCAGTTTCTGAAGCTATGCTTTATTGTGCCCATTTGTTCTGGTGGCAATGCATGATCTGAGCAGAATTTCAAAGTTTTATCCAGAGGATCTTGTTGCTTGGCTCCTACCTACTGAAGATTCTTGTGTGTTATGCTTTCTGTCTCTCCCAGGCTGAGAAGATTCTGACCACTATGTTCAATGATTGCATGTGTTTAAACATGTAAGCTTTACCCTTGGTCCTTAATTAAAATTAATATCAGAAGGTGTATTTGCAAACAAGGGACAAATTGATCCTAAGCTAGATTTCTGTTTCAAAATTAGATTTTCACAACTCTTTTCAACTCATTGTGTTAAATATGGCAAACTGCATGGAAATCCCCTCATGCATTTGCTGAAACTTGTGTAGATCTGGCTGCATTGATTTTATGAACATTTAGTTGTTGGTTATCTGGCAGCGTATATTACATTGCATTTAGTCTTACAGTTATTATTAAACTCCTGTACAAGCTCTGTCAAAAAAAAAAACTGTTCGATGACTTTGTGAAACATAGCATATTTGGACACTTTAACCAATTTGTTATAAATCATACACAGAGGAATTGAAATCAACACTGCACCCAATAGTGTAGTCCATTGCTCACACAGAATGCCACAATGACATCTATCACAGTGAGCCTGACACCTTGGCTACTAAATAACTAATATAAACAGATTATGCTGGATAATTATACAGAAATTTTTGACTTTGTGCAATACTTAGTACTGATGCACAACATTAAAAAAAATTGAGAAATATCTGCTATTTCAAGCCAATTCGTAGCATAGCAAGTAGCGAATTTTGCAGGATTGGGAGAATCCAGAGCTGGGGCCAGATGGTGGGTTGACTTTCTTCCCTAATATTCACTGAGACTGCTCAGTCTGCAGGGGATTAAATGTCACATCATATCTTCTCTTGTTCCTTTGTCACACTGTGAACAAACGACATTATTATAGAACCTACTCCGACTGCACTGTTGTAGACTCTGTCCTGCAACTTATCTCCCAAAGTCAATTGTAGCGGACTCTAAGATATCTTCTAACCTTGTAATCTACATTATTCAAGCGTGATAGTTATGCTGCAGCTATTGCATTAGTACAGGGTACTTCAGAGGTAAAAAAATGGCATTCCAATTTTTATTTCAGGATGTTCTACTCCAACAATGTAATTCTACTCCAACTATATAAAGCTAGTTTAATTATTAATGTACGGAACATTTCTCTATAAATAGTTTTCACCATTGTGTTGTTCAGGGCCTTTTCACTGCCCATTTTTAGATTGTCATTGACCACTTATTTTTGCTTTAGTGAAAACACTGCTTTTAGCTTCTGCTGACGTGAATACCATACAAGTAACATAAGGCTATCAGAGAAGATATATTGCACCCATCCTCTCATGAGTGAAAATGACCCATATTTGTTAAGGACTTTTTCATGAGTGAAGGAACAGCACAATTGATGCTTTTGGAATATAATAACTTCTTGCTATTATTCATTACACAAGCTGAGGTACCCATTCTATGTCTGGAAATAAAAGCATGAAAGTTGAAAATAAGATAAATGAAATGTATTTGTATGAAGTAATATGCTGAGATATTCACCCTGTGTTTATATGAGCTGAATGAGATAGATATTAAAGGTGAAAATTAGTCCACAAAAATATTCTCACAAAGTAATTTGAAACATTTCTTATATTCAACAGATATAGCTCCTTTTTAAAAAATGTTATTTCTTTTCATTTATTTTCACATTTATTTGCAAATGCTTTATTTTTATTTATTTACCTTGGTAGAATTTATTTTCATTTGCTTAACATAAGTTGACTTTAGTTTAAGTAGATTTATATTATTTACTAAATGATATCTATATTCTCAGTGCCACACATAAAATCTTCGAGATCAAAATTGACATTCTTGGTTTAATTCATTGTGGAACATGGTCATTGCTGGCTGGATAAGCATTTATTGCTCTTGAGAAGGTAATTGTGATCTGCCCTCTCGAACTGCTGCACATCTACACCTATTTCCTGAAAGCTTATTAATATTCTGAATATCCCATCACCAGTAGCAATGGTAATCTCTGTAGTATGATTCTCTATGTTCACTATTTTCATTCTAAGTGTTTGAGCTGAATATTTTTGCATTGTGAATGGTTGTGCATTGAACTTAAATTGCTGTTGCACCACTGGATATTGAAGAAGCTACTCGTATCCAATATAGCTGCCAGGGAAGTTTAAATTTCTGGCAGACTGATTTTAAAGTACTCTGAGTCATAGGGTCATACATATAGGTCTCTCCATGAATATCTCTTACAGTGCAAGAGATTTGGACTAGATATCCAATGCTTATCCAGATATTTACTGTAAAATTTTGATGTTATTTAATCTTTGGTATAACTAAGTGATTAATAATATAACCCAACTCCAACCTCCATACATATACCCCCACAATTTCAAATGCTACCTGGCCCAACTTGACTATGTTGCCCCTACCCAAAGACCCACTCCTTGACATGATTGCCGAACCTCCCAAACTGACGATATACCCTCCTAACGCAACCATCCAGCCTCCTGCACAATTATCCATTGCTTAATCCAAGTATGCTCCACCCCGACCTGATCACTCAGCCCATTGACCCAACCTATCCAGTCCCATCTCACTTGTTCAACCACCCATACCTTAACCCCACTTTGGCACCCACTCAACCCACTCAAAGACTTGTGACCTTTAAAAATGTACCTGAACATGGCAGTTGATGTTGCAAAAAGGAGGCGTGTTAACTGTTCTGTTCTGCTATTAGTGTCTTGTAAGTCGCTACACTGACGTTTCATTGTTGCAGCTGGGATTGGAAGATCCAGCTGAAAATGCATATACAGAGAACATGCAATGATCTGCTCAGGCAGCAGCAACGTTTCAACATTGTCATTGATAAGAAGACTGTCTTATTAAATATTTCACAACAGACCCATTAGAAGCTCATGACATGAGCCAAAGTAAAGAGATTTTATGGTGGTGCTTTTTAAATGTGTTTTGATGTTGTTATAACTCCCATAAGAAGAATATTCAGTTATTAAGGTGGTTCAAAGAAGGGTGACAACTCTATTTGCAAACACATTGCAACATTAAAAAGTAGGAAGAATACATAGTCATATCAGAAAGAAATGGCAGGAGAAATAATACTGCCTGGCAGGCTTACCATCAAATATGAGAAAATAGAACACAGGATTTGACATCTGGAGAAGACTGTTCTTAAGATGCAGAATTGTTTATGTGTTTGACGTTAAATTACAAGCTGAACAAATAAATGCATTTTTGTTTTCAGCAGAACCTACAGTTCATGATATTATTACTTGGCAAGGAATAAATGAAGGCACGTTATGTTTGATGAAGTTTTACAAGATTTTGACCATTAATTCAATCCAAAAACCAAATAGTATTCTGAAAAAAAGAACAAGATCTGACAAAAGAGTATCAGAGATAAAAGGTACTGCAGATGCTGGAGAATCCGAGATAACAAGCATGGGGCTGGATGAACACAGCAGGTCAAGCAGCATCATAGGAGCAGGAAAACTTGACGTTTCGGGCCTAAACCCTTCATCAGAAGGGTTTAGGCCC